>CM045758.1:88674984-89074984 GCA_025200525.1 Camellia lanceoleosa | reverse complement strand
AGATTTTTCACTATCTTCTAGCTTCACAGGAAAGCTAGTAACCTCTTTACAAATGGAGCAATCCTCCACGGATTTTACACGTGACTTCACAAGCCCAAACCCTTGCAAAATCTTAGGTGATTCAATCACTCCTCAAGATTTCAAGAACACAGTGTTTGCAACACTTTTACAAGATAAAATGGTATTTTTACTTTCAAAGAAAGCTTACAATAAATATCTTTCAAAGATAGATATATAAAATAAAGCTTTGATTTTTTTGTAAATCTCACACAGGAAAGATGAGCTTAACGCTATAAGGCTCAATATATAATTTCTGAGAGAGGATGTAAACAAAAATTGAAGAACACTTCTCAGAAAATTTTTCAGAGAATAGATATGAGTGATTATAGATCAAGTGACAATGCATATTCTATGCAAAATAAACAATCGAGATATGAAGTTTAAACAAAGGCATGGGTTAGCATGTTCTATGCAAGGTAATAAAGCATATTCTACACATGAAGTAAGACTAAAAGCATATTCTATGCGTGAATCATAATTGATGCAAGACGCGCATACAAGATACATATGTGTGAAATGCATATTCTATGCGAAAAGAGAGAACGAAGGCAAAATGAATAGAAGTGACATTCGATGGCATCTTCCGATTTACCTCTCGGAGGAAGTGCAATATGTTTAAAATAATATACCTCGTTCATGTTGACAAGTAATGAACATCACACGCTAAAAACACAGTTTTGAGCTTCTGTAGAGACAATCTGGACTCAATAGTGAACTCACCTTGCAACTCTTGGGAAACAAAGACACAAAACAAAGATCGGGGATTCAAAGTGAGGCCATCGACATTGGCCAACCACGATAGAGGTGCCTTGCCACCACCAATGTGCCTTTGCTAGCTCCATACCGCCACCGATGCCAATTCGGGACAAATTTGACTTTTCACCTCGTGTCTTTAAATATAAGCCACTAGGATCATTTCTCTAACCCCATGCCCGTAAATCCCATCTCTCTCTCTATGTGCTTATTCTCTCTAGATTCAATCTTTTACGTGTTTTCCAACGCCCACGCAAACTTTATTTGCTAAACCCTCTTAGCCCTCTTCACTTTGAACCGATTCGAATTTGATTTCGACACTTCTTTCCTCATTTCCACAATTCTAGGCTTGTTCCCCTCGAGTTTCTCTCGAGTTCTGTGCACTTTCCCTGGCTTTGACTTTTTCCTCCATTTTCTCTCTCCTAGGGTTGACTTTTCCCAAGTTTACCCTTCTTTTCTTCATTTTTCATCCACTTTTCACCCATTCTTCAGATGGTGAATGGTTCACTACACGATGAGGCCCCTCTAGAGGTTTCCTATGTATTTCTACCTATTCCCAAGGCGGATGAGCCGGTCGTTGCTAACGTGGCTGGAGGTATTGAGGCTAACCTTGATGTGAAGTTCGAGTCTGAGCCTGACCCAGAGCCACTCCCAGTGAGAGCACAGCCATTCGTTTCGGAGAGGTACCACCCCCGCATACATACCTTACCAGCTGGAGGCATCAGGCACTTCAACGACTTCATTCTCGACAAAATGGAGGATCTCCTAATCGAGGGAGCCAACTTCATCTATCATTTGTCGCAGCTTGAGGTATGAGCCTGCTTTTTATGCATTCCTACCTGGTTTTACTGCATTTCTTGCAATTCCGCATTTTCTGATTGTACTTTCATCACCGCCATATCTAATTCATCTATTCTTTGCCATAGGGTGAGTCTCGTGGCCTTTTAGAGGGCACGAGCTACTACCGCTGCGAGACTAGTACTATGAGCACACATGTGACGTGTGGTGGGACACCACCAACTCCTTCCACTTTTCCACTACTCGGAGAGATAACGACCTACGACATCACCATGATCACTGGCTTAGACGAAGGAGTGATTCGACCATGTTTGATATAGACATGGGGAGTGGGAGGTGGCCCGGGTTGAGCTTACTAGGAGCACGCCCACCCATATATCGGACAAAGATGGTCAAATATACTTGGTTCATCGAGTAGTTTAGAGGAGCGAGCCCGAGACAAGAAGGAGATAGGTAGTACGCTAGAGACTTTCGATGTTCGCTCGTACCACCTTCCTTGTTTTCGAACAGTGGAACACCGTAGGCTTCTATCGATGAGAGCTCTAGTGACCTTTCCTTGGATGCGCTTCTATGAACGGGCGGAGCTAGCCTCGCCAATCAGTATAGATACATGAGCTCTAATTTTCAGATAGCAGAGACTTTATTGAAGGCAATCGGCAAGACCGGAGGCATGCGCCCCGCTTACTTCCTTGCACTTTTTACATCTTCTATGTTACATCTGCTCAACACTGTGATTTCTCTGCTTTTGCACTTTTTGCATCTATTCATACATTGTGCTTCGCTTTGCACTTTCTCAGATCTATTCATATTGTATTTGATCACATATCATTGCATTTTCTCTCTGATCTATAGGTGTATGCTTATTTTCCGATTTTGGCTCCGGAGCTCCATTAAGGAGCTCCCACTGGCAAATTCCCCTATTCACGTATATGACGGCCGCTCCAACAGAGGGACCCACGTGACCTTCTTACATTCTTCCGCATTACTTCGACATTGTGGTCAGCCATGAGGTAAACCTAAAGCACAGTCATTCTTATTTTGCAACCGCTTCCGATTCACATTTAGCAACCGCCAACAACCAACAATCAGACAACCTCTATTTGTAGATCATGTGGCAATGGCGGGCCATGATGTCGATCGATTCGGACTAGTATGTCGAGGCCCGCCACTTCTCACTGTCGGTGATTCTACTCGAGGGCCTAGTTTGCCGAGCCTAGTTCTTGAGCGAGCGGTTCGTGCGCCAAACCGTGGGCCTGCTTGACTCGATCATTCCGATGGTGCTGCCAGAGTCCATGAGATCAGTAGACAACCTATCCATTGATGAGGTTACTCAGTTTATGGTGGGCCTAGATGCTAACTACTTCTGAGCAGAGGGTGACATGGAGGTGATGAGGCGAGAGCTCCTGCTGCGAGAAAGGCACCTAGAGTGACCAGTATACTGTGTGGCTTGTGCTTCCTGAGGCAGAGAAACGGCTAGCCAGAGCTTTTTACTACGCTGACATGTTGGCAACATACCAAGGATGCTTACCTGGTCTTGATTAAGCCTGCAGTAGCTGGGCACGAGCTTGTTAGGGTTAGAGGCCTGACTAAGGTATGGACCACTTTTTACCACTTGCACCCCATATTTCATTTCAAATTTATATTCACTACTTAACACCGATAATCCAAATGTATTTGTAGGCATCCATCGTGGTACACAGGAGTGCTCTGTCGATAGCCTCCTTGATGGGTATGGTACAGATGAGGGAGACGCCTGGCCTTCATGGCATCTCGTAATTTCTTCGCTTTGCACTTTATGCTATCAAATTCCAATCGATGCACTATCATTTCAACCGTACACTTCCTAAACCGCATTGATACACTACATTGGCACAATGCGCTCACACTGCATTTCTACACATAATCGGGGATCCGACTTCAAAGATACACTTATACATTACACGCTTGCATCTAATACACATATTGAAACCGATATGTGACAACTATCCTTTTCGATCCCACTATACCGAGTGGCGGGTATAAAGCTGCCAAGAATACAAGACTCTCCTCTAGTAGCAGGGAGGAGAGGTAGAGACATGAGTACCCGAGCCCGGAGCAGTCCTCCGAAGCCCATCTTAAGGGACAACGATGCTGAGACCAGTGGATCAGAGGAGGTAGCAATTCAGCACTATGGGTCGTTTGAGAGCGGAGATGATGACGGGACTCGGGTTCCGAGAGTGAGGGCAACGATGTTGAGGAAGGGTCTGGAGCAGAGAGTAGAGACGATGTCGGCTCTGGTTCCGGCTCAGAGGCAGATTCAAACAGCAGAGCAGATGGAGATAGTGCCCTAGAGTCCTCTCCTCCGAGGAAGATGATGAAGAGGGCCTCTCGGGCATAAGGCTACTAGCGCTGATTTTTTTGATTTTTATTTTTTTGTACTTTTTTTCGTAGTTTCTTTTTGTTGGTAGCATTAGCACATTGTATAGCTTTAGAAAGTTTTATTTACTTCAAAACTTGTACTCCTCTTTTGTAAAAAACCATGATCGAAATAAAACCTCGCAGTTTTTATGAAAAGTGTGTTGTTACTTTTGCATCATGAGCACTATATATGCATGAAATGGACATGGAATCAAAACGGCCAAGAGCACTTGATTGAAACAAAATGCTTAATTGGGTAACAAACCGACCAACAACCGAAATACAAAATGCAACATACAACTTGATAAACAACACAACAACAACTCGATAAACAAAACAACTCAAATACAACTCAAAGAACTTGCTATAAAACTAAAAGACTCAAAACAAGACCTTAAAACACACAAAGGATAGAACAAAACACATGCTTTTAGCATTGTTCATCACAAAGGTGGACAACAGTGCCCTAGAGGAAGGCTACCAAATGTATCAAGAGTTTGCCACCAATTGTCGGCCACAAGAAATGGCCTTCATCGCCACCAATATGCAAAACCTCCAAATTGTTGACAACCTGTTTCCACTCACCGCCTTATCTTCTACAAAAAGGTTGAATTTCGAATTCTTCATTTCAAATTACAAATTCTTCACAAATGGAGCCATTTTTCACGAAGACTCTCAGATTGATAGCTTAATTTTGGACAGCTCAAAAGGTAAATTGGTTTTGGCATAAATGCCCTTTTCCATTAAGCCCAACTCCACTTTGGTTTCCATTCCTTCATGCCACGACTAGATGCTGGAACCCGATTACACATGTCTTTAACGTCAGACAAAAATGTGTCTAATAATTGAAGAATTTTAGACGTTAATGGAATCCCAAAGGCGATGAGAAAATCATGCCTTAGTCTCTGCTTTTGGCCACGCCTAAGCTTTGGGGTGAATATGTGGGCTCACTCGCATGAGGCTCGATCTTGGCCCACAATGAAGAGTTAGACATTCCTAGTTTGATTCATCAATTTTCGATGCTTTCGGGATCATGTGACCTCTAGCGGGGTTTTTGGCAAGATGCCCTCTGCTTATGTATGTCGCCCATTTTCTTCTCGCCCCAAGTTTCGCAAGTCCAAAGATTTGCTTGATCGGCGCAAGGCCCTAAAGAAGACAAGAGTCGCATTGGTTTGGCACTAACGAGAATTTTAATGGACTTAGATGCCTTCCACCGCAAGAGACTACGAGATTTGTAAGGAGTCCACTACTTCTTCAAGTAATGTTTCCCATCCTTTCTCATATGTGTTTCTTACATAGTAGGCACTCATGCTCTGTTTTTCTCAAAGCCCTTTTCTCACTTTTCTCTCAACATACATCTCTATTCTTTAATCTCTTTTTTTCATCCCTTCCCAGGTGTGGCTTATGGATAAGCTAAAGGTAGTGGACTCTTGCCCTGAGTACTCTACTTGTGGTTATTTCCTCTGCCATTGACTAGTGGATTTCCCAAATAAAGGGTGGTGGTGCGAATGGATGTGCAAAGAGTCCGGCACGACATAGTCTGGTGTTGCCCCTGGCTTAAGCTGACCGAAATGAGTTACAACATGGCTTGACAGTCTGGTATTCAGTTGATCAGCCTCACACACTGTGTGTTCTACTTCCCCTTCTGGTTCAAACGTCAGTTTGGACATGATTAGACCTGCCCAGAAGAGGGGGTAGTGTACGCAATTTCATTCCCTATCCAAGGTTCACGCTATTAGGTACCACTACTTAGAGAATAAGGTAGCTCCTGGCCCCTGCCCCTAGTTTTAGTTGTGCCCTTTCTAGCAAGTGCCTGGCTTGGCTCGAGGATGAGGCACAAACTGGGCCCACTTTGGCTTTAGAAGCTTCCACAAGCACGAGCGGGGGACGCAGGAACACCCGACTCATCTATGCCCCTAGTTTATTGCTTTGATCTTTCATTTCAAGTTTTCGATGTAATAAAAGTAACTTTGATTTGTATCGAGAGTTGGAGAACTTTAAATTGAAATCAATGAAATTAAAGTTGTGAGCACGAAAATTTTTCTTTTGGTCCAAAATGGCCTAAATTGTAAAAGGTAAAATTTGAACAAAAATCAACTTTTATTAAAACTTTCCAAAACCATTTTCGAAGAGGATCACCACTTGACATGCATGGAATTAGTCCTCAAGATGTACAACCCCGAATCTAAAGATCATAATTGCCCCTTGTTTGAACACCACTACTCGGCATTGTAACCAACTCTTCTCTCAGTAAAGATCACAATCGAACCCTCAGGTAAAGAATAGACAAAGATGACCTGATCAAACACATGGACAGGACAATTGAGTTGGAGGTGTTTACGGCTGAACTTCAGGATGAAGTTGCCTATGTATCCCGAAGATAGGAATCAGGCTTACGTAGTTCGGTTTGGGTTCACTCAAGTATTAACTCTCTCCTTTTACGCTCTAACTTCGCCATATCGCCTTTACGGTTTTCAACCTTAAGAGCTTAGTTTTTTCTTTATTTCTAAGTTTTTGTACTCTAACTTTGCCTAGGTCGCCTTTCAATTTTTCGGCCTAGCGAGTCTCTCAGTGATAATATTTCTTCAACTTGTCCATGTTGATCGGTTGGGAAAATTCTAGCCATCCAGTCCATGAGAATAACAAATTCCGACCAGATAGTTTTGATAATGAAAGGACCACCAATTGTCCGAACTTGACCCTAGAATCATGGATAGGAGCTCGGTTGTCTTTCAAAGACCAAATCCTCTTGAGATTCCGGACTAAACCTTCTTGTTAAAAGCCCTAGCAACTCAAGGCTGATAGCCCTTAACATGGTACAATGCTTTTAGCCTTCTCTTATCAAACAGTATCAGTTCTTTAAACCTGCTCTGCTGCCAGTTTGCCTCTATTATTTGACACTCAGCCATAACTCGCAGTGACGGGACTTCTATTTCGATTGGTAGAACAGCTTCCATCCCATAGACAAAAGAATAAGGAGTTGCCCTTGTAGATGTCCAGATTGAAGTTCTATAGCCCCATAGTGCAAACAAAGAATTTGTCCGCTGGGCTTCTATAGGTCTCAATCATCTTTTGCAAAATATGCTTGATGTTCTAGTTGGCGGCCTCAACAACTCCGTTGGTTTGAGGCTGGTATGTAAATGACTTATGGAAAGCCACGTTGTATTTCTCCAACAAGTCTATCACTTCTTTCTTGACATGGGAGCCATTATCTTATATGATCTCTTTTAGGACTCCGTACTGGCAAATGATGTTGTTTCTGATTAACTTAGCCACATGCACTACTTTCAACACTGCGTAGGACTGACCTTCCACCCACTTTGTATAGTAGTCAATTGCCACCAAAATGTACTCATGCCTATTCGACCCATTTGGTGTGACTTCCCTAATGATGTCAATTTCCCAAACTTAGAAAGGCCAGGGTGAAGTCATGTTGTACAGTTTTGACGGCAGAATATTCATGCGATTTGCATGAATTTGACATTTGTGGCATCGCCGAATAAATCCAATACAATCCTCCTCCATAGTGACCAATAATAACCTTGCTTGAGAATCTTTCGCAAACATCACTCCATTCATGTGCCTGACTCTTTCCCATTGATAGCCTCCATCGTGCCCTTTGACTTCTTCTTCTTCGATGCACAACTTGTGCATTCCCAATGACGCCTCTTGTACAATTTACCTCGCAGATGATAAATTGAACATCCATCCAATCCGATGCCCTCTTGTCTTTGGTATTTGTCCTCGTGGATAAATCTCCTTTCAAAGAAGTTCCAAATATCATGATACCGGTTTTTGTCTTGCATTTCATCTATTGCGCGATAGTCTCATAGGCCGGCGTGTATCTCTGCTCAATAATGATCGGACGCATCCGGACTTTGAGCGAGAACTCTATCATAGAAGATAGAGTTGATAAGGCATCAGCGAACCTGTTGTTCTCTCTCAGTAGGTGCATGAAAGTCAGCTTTCCAAACCTAGGAATCAAAACATCTAGGGTCTGATGATAAGCCTTCATCTTTTCTTCCTTGACTTTCCAGTCTCCGTTTGCTTGCGAAACAACTAGGTTTAAGTCCCTGATAACATCTAACCTTTTGCCCCTAGTTCCTGTATGCTTCTAAACCAAATGATACACACTTCATATTCTACTTCATTGTTGGAGACCTTGAATGTAAGTTTGAAGGCCAAAGGTATATGGGAATTGTCGGTGCTATCAACAACACACCTATCCCATTACCATATTGATTGGATGCTCACAAAGTACATTGTCTAAGTCTCCTCCTTGACTTGCGTAATAGCTTCATCTGGGAAAAGGTATTCTACCGCTTCATCCCCTTTTACCGGGTGATCTACCAAGAATTCCGCTACCACTCTCCCCTTGACCGACTTACGAGTAACATACTTGAGATCAAATTCGGAGAGGAAAAGCAACCAATGGGCTAGCCTACCCGTAAGTGCTGGTTTCTCAAAGAGATATTTGATGGGATCTAATCTCAAACTAGAATTTAAGTGAGCTAACAAGTAGTGCCTCAACTCCCTAGTAGCCCATAGCAAGGCTAAGCAAGCTTTCTCCAAAGAAGTGTGGCGTGTCTCATAATCCAGTATTTTCTTGCTCAAATAGTAGATGGCTTTCTCCACCCTAAGCAAGCATGCATCCCATTGTGGTGTCTCATCGATGATATAGAATCAAAGGCTTCCTCTGCCTCAAGGCAACAACATGGGCGGATTCTCAAGATATTGCTTGATCTACTCAAAAGTTTAATTGACATCGGTCATCCCATTGGAATTTCTTTCCTTTCTTCAGAGACCAAATAGTGGTTCACGAGTCAAGGTTAATTTGGAAATAAACCGTCTTATGAATTACATTTTACCCAAAAAGACGCACACCTCCTTTTCAGTCCTTGGTGGTGGCATTTCTAAGATGGCCTTGATTTTGGAAGGATCTACCTCAATGCCCTCTCAGGATCAAAAAGCCCAAAGATTTTCCTCCGTTACCAAAGTACATTTCGCAGTTCAACCTTAGTCTATATTCTCTAATCCGTTAAAAGAATTTCTTCAAGGTGGTGTAATGGCCCTCTCTTTTTGGACTTAATAATCATGTCGCCTACATACACCTCGACCTCTTTGTGGATCATATCATGCATTAGTGGTTGCGTTCTTTGATAAATAGCCCCGCATTATTTAACCCAAATGGCATCACCGAATAATAGGTACCCCACTTGTATTGAAGGCGGTTTTCTCCGTCTTAGGCACTATTAGAATCAAGTTATACTTGAAAAATCCATCCATGAAGGAGAGCAATGCATGGCACGTAGTGAAATCCACCAATTCATCGATGTGCGGTAGGAAAATCATCCTTCGGACTAGCCTTATTCATCCTTGAAGTCATTACGCACCCCGATTCTACCATCCTTCTTTAGAACTAGAACAATGTTAGCCAACCAAGTTAGATACTTAGACACAAGCAAGAACCCTACCTCAACTGCTTGGTAACTTCTTCCTTAATTTTCAAAGCCTAATCCGGACGATTCTTCGTGACTTTTGCTTGACAGTCGTGCCTCGGTCAAGAGGGATCTGATGCTATACAATCTCAGATCGATTCCAAGCATGTCTTCGTGAGACCAGCAAAAACTTCTTTTGAATAATAAAGCGATTAGGCGCCGCTCCTCTGAAACAACGTGACCCAATTTGACCAAACACGGATCCTTCTCAAGACTCCATACTAAAAAGCAATGATTTCATCAAGGGTTTTGCAAACCTCTCCTCTTCTTAATTAATCAAATTTTTCAAAACCAAAGGAATTCTTCCTCTTGGTTTCATTAAAATTTTGAAAATCTTGACCAATGCAATAAATAAGCTGCACAGAGAAATACTCGTAATCAAGAACAACATTCTCATTCATAAAGTCCAAATTATCCAAATTTCTTCGTTACAACCGACGAAAAGAAAAGAGGACTGAACAAGACCTTGGTATCTAGGTTATCATCCCAAGAATATTGACTCAAACTCAAGAACTGAATCGATTCGACTCACAGACTTTGTGGAATCAGATTCTGGCTCACTACCCGACTCAGAACCACTAGACAGGTAGCCGTTCTCCAGTTGCCAGATAAGAGATGGTGCTTTAGATGCATCTAAAATGCTGCTAGATGGGTTCAAACCCAGTTGGTCCCCGATCATGGAGACGATAAGGTCATCCCCTAAGCTCTCTGAGCCGACCGGAGGATCTAAAAGAAGACATGTCAGTGCTGCTCCTACTCCGAGCTCGCTGTTGTCCGAGCCACTTTCTATGTTCTGTTTAACTTCAGCAGTTCGTTTAGCCTTCTCCTCAGCATCACTTTCTTGTAACTGCAGGTCAAAGAAGACTTCGAAGCCAGGAACACGCTGCTTTGCAAAATTCAACCAGGCTTAGGAAAGTCGCAAAATGGGAAGTCTCCCTCCTAAACAAAGTGACCATTCAGCGTTCCCGAGATAGGCCTGTGAACGAGCTCATAGTGTTTCCCATCCTGCTTTGCTCTAGCTCTGCCTGCCATTTCTTCTCTTTTCCTGACTTAATCCTTTTTAGTGGGCATATAGCCAAGACCAAAGGCATGTGGATTATGCGGCATATCAGCCAATGTTGTGACGCCTTTTCAGCCACTTCTTCCAAGTCCCATTCCTGGCACGTGTTGGAGTTTGTTCATGAAATAGACTGATTGGGCACTGACATACATGCCCTCATTAGCTACCAGGATGTTCTGCACCACTTGGGCCTCGGCTAGAGTAAACCCTGAAAGGAATACATCCTCCTCACCTTGAACAACCTCCAACATCAGAGTAGTTACCTCTAGCGAAGGATGTATGGACGAATTCCTGAACACAATAGCCACTCCCTTCCCATGAGGGTATTTCAGCATTTGGTGGAGGGTAGAGGAGACCACTTTCACCAGGTGTAGCCAGGGCCTTCCTAGCAGTAAGTTGAAAGTGGCTGGCACATCTAGGACATAGAACTCAACATCCTGTTGTGTTGGGCCTACCTGAACTCGGATTTATACTGTGCCCATTACCTCCCTACTTGTGTTATCATATGCCCCAATCACTTGGGTTGTGGGCACGAAATCTGCTGGTTTCAGACCAATGGCATAAGCTATACGAGACGGACAGACATTAATAGTTGACCCAATATCAACCAACAACACTAGCACCCACTTTTCTTTGCACTCAACAGATATGAACAGAGGTTTGTTGTGTGCTGAGCCTTCCGACAGCAGTTCTTTCTCGAAAAAGGTCAGGGTTGGGCTAGCACCACTTGGGAAAACTAATCCCGCAAGCTGTTGGGGGTGGTGTTAATGGACAGTTTGGCTTTGTCCATTTGCTAATAATACAACCTATTGATGCACTCAAGAAGCCATAAGGAGACCCCATATTGAAATATCAGCTTGGATTTTCTTCAGTTGCTTCAACACTGCCTCTTCTTCCAACTATTTCTCTTTCTACTTCTTAACGTCTCTATCTTTCCAAGAGGCCTTAGCTTGGTCTAAATGTGGTGGCTTGAAATACTGCCCACTTCTAGTTATGTGATCAATCTCTTCTACATACCATGTCTTGTTTGGAAAGGACTTATCCCGCCTTCATCGGTGTGGGCTGATGTAGATCATCATCCTCCCACCATACACCTTTGGCAACTAACAAACAATTGTCCCTCTGCTTTTTGTCACACCCTACCCAGCCCCTATAAGTTTGGGCATGACTTAAGGTAAATGCATGTAATAACCTCGTATGGTATAACATTGGGGCCCTAACGAAGCATTAAATTTAAAACGACATCTAGAAATATCCATTGAGCAACTAACAACAAGCCAGACCATCTTAACATTGAACATAAAGTAACATGCACACAAAATGAGGTTACATAAACATTTACAATCCAAATTTCGTTTTAGGCATACAAAACAATAAATACATATCCCCACTCAAATATGTGGATACCAAAATTACATTTATGAAGAAAACTGATCTAATATGTAAGGGTTTCCTCCAAGGTTCGTTATCCTTAGGTCGACAAAAATGCATGAAGTGTGCTAGATCGGCCTCAAGCTGGTTCCTACAGAATCAAACAAAACTACAGAATGAGACAAGCTCAGTGAATAGTAGTGCGTAATAATAAAATCACCATGTACAGTAGTATATGTATCAAAACCAAAAACCCAGGTAACAGATTGGCGTATTAGCCCAGATAGCCTTGGGTTCGATAATAGCCTTTATGGCAGACAACAGTAGCCTTACAAGTAGATAGTCTTCGACCAGATAGCCTTTGCACAGACAGATAGTCTTCGACTCAGGTAGCCTGGCGGCACAGATAGTCTTTCGACTCAGGTAGCCTTGCGGCACAGATAGTCTTTCGACTCAGGTTTCAGTTCCAGCTCAACACATAAGTTATGATCTTATCTTACAGAAAATTGATACATAAATATATGTAAAATGCACTAGTACTCACAGTGTTGTGGTGGGGGATGAGTTCCTCCTGGAGTGTGCCCTACACACAACATAACTAATAAATTAGTATTCTTTTCCTTTAAAATCGATTCACATGCCTCCACACTTTTATAAAGTCATAATCTCTTAAGACCCATCAGAAAAGAATATTCTAATAACACCAAAGAGTCAAACACAAAAAAACTGAACAAAACATATTTTCTTCAAATAAATTCTCCGCCGAAGGTAGCTTTGTCCGCCGAGCGACAAGTAGTCCGCCAAAATATCAATGGTCGATTTTACGCCGAGCGATATATCCTTCGCCGAGCGGACAGGTAACTTTCGTAAAAATCTGAAGGTGTATTTTCCGCTGCTGCCCCGACCCACTCGAGCGGACGTCGACCCAAAATTCAGGGCAGCCCGATATTCAAGCCAAAATTCATGATTCAAACTCAATTTTTATGAAATCAAGGGTCAAATTCAAGCAATACATTCACCTAACAACACCAAAACATAAATTAAAGCTTAATCACATCAAGTTAGGCCAAATTAGAGGCTTTAACAAGTCACTAATTCCACAAATCCCATCCAATGTTCCAAGTATATTCAAGTTCTACAAATTCAACAAACATAGCACATGGTAGTAACATATTGGCATGGATTAATGCTATAGAAACAAAGATTGATGTCCAAAGTGTCAAGGCACCAAATCAATAAGAAACCCTAATGGATCAAACATAGATCATCCATGAACCAACACAAGCATGAGATGAAATTCTAGAGAAGTTAAACTAGAAATTTGGTTACCTTAACCTCAATCTCCCAATCCTACTAATGGATGAGCTTCTTTGGTGAGTCAAAGTTAATTTCCCGCAATTCTTCCCGTTGAGCTCTCACGTTCTTCTCTTTCTTTCTTTCTCAAAGTAAGCCACGCTTTTGATCTCAACTCAACAAGTCTTAGATAGATATACAAGGTATATATATATAAGGGCATAAAAGACAAAATCAATCGCTTTAGGGTGCCAAATAAAAATTTCAGTAAAATCCCTTATAGCTTAAAAATCATGTAGATTCCAAATATCAAATCAATTTCGCAAATTAAATCTCTACGATGCTCAATTTCCATTTTAAGTGATTCAAGTGTAATGACACGCTCTAATTCAACAGATAGAAACTCATATTTCCAAGTTCCATGCTCTTTTACTATATTTTCACATAGATTTCCACAATAACATTCAAAGACACGTAATCAGAGATTATAAAGACAAAGAGAATCAGATATGAGGGTGGGGTATTACACTCTCCCCTTATTTAAGTTTGGTCCTCCAAACTTGCTTTTTACCTTAGGACAAAAACAGATACGGATATTGATTTTGCATTTCATCCTCTTTTTTCCCAGGTTGCCTCAGTCCCGTAGTGCTCTTGCCACTCCACTTTTACCATTGGAATTTCCCTGCCCGTAATCGCTTCACCCGACGATCCGTAATTCGGAGCGTTTTTCTTCATATGTTAACTCGCTTGCTAGCTCAACTGATGATAGTCAATAATATGATGGATCCGAAGGTACTTTGAGCATAGAAACATGAAATACATTATGAACTCGACTCAGATGTGGAAGGGCGACTCGGTAAGCTCATTCCAATTTTCTCAGAATCTGAAAGGGACCGATATATCGGGTGTTAGCTTACCCTTCTTTCCAAATCTTGGGTGGCCTTTCATTGGGGTGACTTTCACAAAGACATGACTGCTCATCAAATTCCAATTCTTCGCCGACATTCACAGAACTCTTTTTCCGCTTCATGGAGCAGCTTTTCACTTTCTCGAATAATCTTCACTTTCTCAAGAGTTAATTGAACAATCTCGCCCTAACAAAGGCCTATCTCCTACCTCACCTTTCAAAGACACCGGTGAGCTTACACGCCTCCCATACAGGCTTCATAAGGTGCCATTTGAATACTCAATGGTGGCTATTATTATACGCGAATTCAATCAAGGGTAGATGAGTCTCCAGCCTCTCTTGAAAATCCGTAACACACATTCAAAGCATATCTTCTAACGTCTCAATCGCCTTTCGGACCGGCCCATCGTTTGAGGATGGAAAGTCAGATCAACTTCAATTGCATCCATTGCATTCTCAGAGACTCGCCAAAACCGTGACACAAATTTTGGATCTCTCTGACACAATTGAAACCGGACTCGTGAAGCCTTACAATTTCATCTATATAGAGCAAGGCAAGTTTGTCGGCGTTATATTGGGTCTTCACCGCAAGAAATGAGCGGATTTGGTTAATCGTCAACAACAACCCATATCGAATTCATACTCGAGGCGTCCGTGGTAGTCCCACTACAAAATCCATCGTTAGGTGTTCCCATTTCCACCGAATCGAAGGGGTTGTAGCAACCTCGCGGTTTCGATGTTCTACTTTAACTTGTCGCACCGCAAACATTTAGATACAAACTCGCAATCTCCTCTTCATATTTGGCCACGTAAATGTTGTTTCAAATCTTGGTACATTTTGGTACTTCCTGGATGTATTGAGACTTTCGAGGCATGTGCTTCTTTCATCAACTTCCGTTTAAGTTCTTCCACATTAGGGACACACACCCGACTCTGAAATTTAAGCACGGAATCGTCAAAGTAAATCCCGTTCGGTTTTGTCTCCACTTCACTACATATTTTCTTGAGGGCCACGTCCCCCATTTGACGTATCTTGATCTCCTCTAGTAATGCCGGTTGAGCCATCATTGCCGCTATTGTTGCTCTTTGCCCAGGTAATATTAAGTCAATTTCCATCTTATTCAGATCCCCTATCAACTCTTTACTTTCTGGCAATAGACTCGCCAGTATTCCCATATTTTTCCGATCGAGTGCATCCGCCATCGTGTTAGCTTTGCCAGATGGTAGTGAAGCCGCAAATCATAGTCTTTAATAAGTTCTAGCTACGCCACATGATATTCAACTCCTTTTGGGTGAAGAGATATTTAAGGCTTTTATGATCAAGATAAATATCACAAGAAGTCCCATACGATAATGTCGCCAAATCTTTAACGCAAAGACAATCCGCTAATTCAAGGTCATGTGGGATAACTTTTCTCATGGGGTTTAAGTCAAGAGGCGAGGCGATAACTCTTCCGCTCGCATAAGAACACAACCCATTCCTTATGTGAAGCGCCATCAGAATTACAAATCCTCGTTACAGATGGTAATGCAAGAATCGGCGGTAGTTAACTTCGCTTTTAATTCCCTTGAAGCAAATTCTCTCTGCTCATCCATTCAAATGCAATGCCCTTCTTCGTTAGTCGCGTAAGTGGTACAAAGAATCTTAGAAAAGTCTTGGACAAATCTCCGATAATAACCTCGCTAGTCCCATAAAATCACAAGACTTCAGCTTACATTAGTCGGGTTGGCTTTACAATTGCCTCAATCTTACTTGGATCAACTGAAACTCCTTCTTTAGTTATGACATGTCCCAAAATGCCACTTCATGCAGCCAAAATTCACACTTCTTCGCTTTTATGTGACAAATTTCTTTTTTCTGAGAGTTTGGAGGATTCGACGAAGATGATTCTCATGAGCTTCTACAAATCCCGTAATAAATAAGGATGTCATCTATAAAGACCACTACAAACTCATCCAGATAAGGTTTGAAGACTCGGTTCATCGATCCATAAATGTCATTGCGTTTGTAACCCCAAAGGGCATAACCAAAAATTCATAATGACCAGAAGGGTCCTAAGGTCATTTTCTCGACATCTTCGCTTTGACTTTCAATTGATGATACCCGGATCGCAAATCAATCTTAGAGAAAACTCGCTCTTTGTAATCGATCAAATAAATCATCAATTCTCGTAAAGGATACTTGTTTTTGATCGTTACTTTATTAAGCTCCCGTAATCTATGCATAAACGGTGTCCCGCTCTTTCTTCTTCACAAACAGATCGTGCACCCCAAGGAGAGACACTCGACTAATAAACCCTTTATCCAAGAAATCTTGAAGTCAATTCTTCAATTCTTCATTTCAATTTAAAGCCATTCGACACGGAGTTTTAGAGATGGGTTGAGTTCCGTAATACATCAATTGTGAACTCTATTTCACGGTCCACTAACTCTCCCTAGCCTTTGGGAAGACATCCTAAAGTCACAAACGACCTAATCGCCTCAATATTTTCGTTTTCATCGGGCCTCCTGTAACATTACACAAATACCTCGACATCCTTTTTGAATCAATTTGTAAGCCTTAGTCACAGAGATCACATACGGTGGTGATGTCACTTCCCACTCGAAAATAGTTTCTAACCCAATCTTAAGGTGGAATTTAATTTGTTTCATTAGGCAATCTATGGTAGCCCCGTATTCTCCCAACCAATCCATCCCCAAAATAATATCAAATGAAGTCATATCAAGTGGGACTAAATTAGCATATACACGAGCATTTCCAATGAGAATTTCACAAGTAGGATAGACAGAAGTACAGATCAAGGAAGTCCCCATAGGTGATGTAACACGCAACACATAGGCTAATTCTATTTCAGGTTTATCTAAGTTCTTTGCAAATTGCTTTGACACAAAAGAGCAGGTAGAGCCAGAATCAAACAAAACATAAGCAGAGTGGCCATAAACTGTAAATGTACCTAACACCACTGTTGTTGCATTCTGTATATCTCCCGGAACCAACGCAAATACCCTACCTTGCTTCATGGTATCCTTGTTGTTATTTGGTTTGACAGTTGATTTGGCACTAGGAGTCGGTGTAGACCCAGCTGAACTTGTAGCGGCCTTACTACCAGGTTGTTGATTCCTTTGTGGACAGTCCCTAATCAAATGTCCTATTTTTCCACACCGGAAACAAGCTCCAGTCGACCGGTGACAAACCCCACGATGTTTCAACCCACATTACTAACACTCAGGAGTCGAATTCTGAGAAGTTGTACTGGTGAAGTTTCCCGAATTCTGCTTTTTATTTGGTGTAGTGGTTGATCCCTTAGACCATTGCGTATTTTGCCTCTTCCCTTTCCATTCAGAAATCCGAGTCTGAGTAGCCAAATTTCCTTCTGCGATGACAAATTTCGCCTAAGACATCAACGACGCCGGTAACTTCAACACATTGATCCGATCCTCAATGGCATTCCGTAATCCTCCTCGAATTTCCGCCTTTTTGTACTGTGGTTCACCATGTGAGGTGCAAACCGAGCTAGTTCTGCAAACCGGGCTTCATACTCACCACGCTTTTGTTTCCTTGTCTCAACGCTTTCAAACTCGCCATTTTCTTGTCTCGCATGCTTTGAGGAAAATATTTGTCATAGAATAACACCAAGAACTCGTCCCAAGTCAACTCAGATGCATTGTTCGTAAGCATCCACCACCTCCCTCTCCTCTTCTTCAAGCGTGAGCGGCAAGTCAGATCTTCAACTTCAAGACAAGGAAGACTTCAATAATTTCTCTATCCCTAGTACCCATGCCTCCGCCTTCATTGGTTCAATTCTCCTTGAACGAAGGTGGTTTCATCTTTTAAACTCCCGTAAGTGTGATGGTACGGTCCTCAACGTGAATATCTTGCATTATAGGTGGGGGTACTGGCGGGGGTGGTGGTTGAGGTTGTTGTTGCTGTTGCTGTTGTTGTCGTAGAGTTTCAGCCATATCTCTCATCATTCTTTCCATCCTATCCAACCGTACCGAGGTAGCATCTTCCGCTCATCGGCCCTTGTTCTCACCATAGTCTACAAAACAAATCATTATACCACACACAAGGTGTACAAGGAAGTCAAATTGTTAGCATTAGGTTAGCGTAAATCATATCACGCTGTTATCATTCCTACCTTCCGTATGATGCCTACTACACTAGACACCCTAACGCCAATGGATCAAGGTGTGAGATAGCAACTCGTGCTCGATACCACTTGTCACACCCCTACCCAAATTTCTATAAGTTTGGGCATGACTTAAGCGTAAATGCATGTAATAACCGTATGGTATAACATTGGGGCCTGAACGGAAGCATTAAATTTAAAACGACATCTAGAAATATCCATTGAGCAACTAACAACAAGCCACGACCATCTTAACATTGAACATAAAGTAACAAGCACACAAAATGAGGGTACATAAACATTTACAATCCAAATTTGTGTTTTAGGCATACAAAACAATAAATACATATCCCTGACCAGCGATGTGGATACCAAAAATTACATTTGCGAAGAAAACTGATCTAATATGTAAGGGTTTCCTCCAGTGCCTGGTTATCCTTAGGCTGACAAAAATGCATGAAGTGTGCTAGATCGGCTCCTCAAGCTGGTTCCTACAGAATCAAACAAAACTACAGAATGAGACAAGCTCAGTGAATAGTAGTGCGTAATAATAAAATCACCATGTACAGTAGTATATGTATCAAAACCAAAAACCGAGATAACAGATTGGCCTATTAGCCTAGATAGCCTTTATGGGCAAGACAGATAGCCTTTTCGACTCAGTGTAGCCTTACGGCACGATAGTCTTTCGACTCGTGTAGCCTTGCGGCACGTATAGTCTTTTCGACTCGTAGCCTTATGCACGTATAGTCTTCGACTCGTGTTTCAGCCCACCAACACATAAGTTATGATCTTATCTTACGTAAAATTGATACATAAATATATGTAAAATGCACTAGTACTCACAGGTGTTGTGGTGGCGATGAGTTCCTCCCGAGTGTGCCCTACACACAACATAACTAATAAATTAGTATTCTTTTCCTTTAAAATCGATTCACATGCCTCCACACTTTTATAAAGTCATAATCTCTTAAGACCCATCAGAAAAGAATATTCTAATAACACCAAAGAGTCAAACACAAAAAACTGAACAAAACATATTTTCTTCAAATACCTCCGCCGAAGGTAGCTTTGTCCGCCGAGCGACAAAGTAGTGTCGCCAAAATATCAATGGTCGATTTTACGCCGAAGCGTATATCCTCGCCGAGCGACAGGTAACTTTTTAAAATCGCCGAAGGTGTATTTTCCTCGCCGAGCGTTCTCGACCGCCGAGCGACGACCCAAAATTCAGGCAGCCCGATATTCAAGCCAAAATTCATGATTCAAACTCAATTTTTATGAAATCAAGGGTCAAATTCAAGCAATACATTCACCTAACAACACCAAAACATAAATTAAAGCTTAATCACATCAAGTTAGGCCAAATTAGAGGCTTTAACAAGTCACTAATTCCACAAATCCCATCCAATGTTCCAAGTATATTCAAGTTCTACAAATTCAACAAACATAGCACATGGTAGTAACATATTGGCATGGATTAATGCTATAGAAACAAAGATTGATGTCCAAAGTGTCAAGGCACCAAATCAATAAGAAACCCTAATGGATCAAACATAGATCATCTATGAACCAACACAAGCATGAGATGAAATTCTAGAGAAGTTAAACTAGAAATTTGGTTACCTTAACCTCAATCTCCCAATCCTACTAATGGATGAGCTTCTTTGGTGAGTCAAAGTTATTTTCCCCCAATTCTTCCCCTTCAACTCTCACGTTCTTCTCTTTCTTTCTTTCTCAAAGTAAGCCACGTTTTTGATCTCAACTCAACAAGTCTTAGATAGATATACAAGGTATATATATATAAGGGCATAAAAGACGAAAATCAATCGCTTTAGGGTGCCGAAATAAAAATTTCACAGAAAATCCCCTTATAGCTTAAAAATCATGTAGATTCCAAATATCAAATCAATTTCTGCAAATTAAATCTCTACGATGCTCAATTTCCATTTTAAGTGATTCAAGTGTAACAGATACGTTCTAATTCAACAGATAGAAACTCATATTTCCAAGTTCCATGCTCTTTTACTATATTTTCACATAGATTTCCACAATAACATTCAAAGACACAGAACAGGAGATTATAAAGACAGCAGAATCAGATATGAGGGTCGGGGTATTACAGTTTTGATCATTCTTACATCAGAAATATCCCCCGCAAGGAGTTGGGCTTTTCCAGCTTTCTGGGTGTCTTCAACCCTTCCTTGTTCAAACTGCTTCAATGCAGCTTCCTGTTCTGTATCCACAGTACTCATAGTGCCCAATTCCTGAGCCAAATTCTTGACGCCAGTGCTCTCTGTCAGTTTTCCATTTTCATCAGCCATTCTGGCCACTACAGCTATTCTTGCTTTCTTTTCTTCTGGTTTTGTTTCAGTTCCCTCCTTCCTTTTAGGTTCATCACTCAACCACCCAAGGTTATCCAATGACCCAATTAAATCGAACTAGTCAATCTGCACATCCCCTCGATCTTGTTCGTCATAGAACTGTAGATTATCTAAGTCCTTCTCAAGCTCCGCCAGATCATCCAAACCTTGGCTCAGGCCATCCTCTCTAACCACATTGATCTCCATTATTGTTGGCAATACCACTTCTGGCTTGACTTGGCCAATCGGCATGATGTAGCAGCACGGATCATACTCCCCCTCAAACAAGTCCTCAGAGCACTTGAACAGCGGACTCGTGCTCTCCTCTAAGGCCAGCTTCCCTTCTTCTATCACTGTCACCACCACGAGTTTAGGTTGAAGTACGGACGTGTCCATCATATACAAGTCTGTGTTTTTAGGGATGAACACCGCCGGTTTAGGTAGGTGGGAAGGGGTAATATATACGCTGGGGTCGTAGGAGAGGGCTAGTGTATGGATTAGGTTTAGATTGTAAGGTGAAGGAACCTGATTGTGGGCCGGGAGAGGGTTGGTAGTCACATTTGGCTTTTGGAGTGGTGTGATTACCTTGTTGTCGATGAGGTCTTGAATCTCATGACGCAGCTTGAAGCATTGGTCGATGTCGTGATTGTGCTGCTGATGAAATGCACAGTACTTGGCTAGATTGTGTTTTAGTAGGAGAGGATCAGGTAGCGGCTTGAGATGCCCCTTTTTTATCAACACCCTCATGGCTTGGGATAAATGCATATAGAGTGGGGTAAAGTTCCTTTGAGATCAGGCTTGGCTATTTGAAGTTTGTGGAGTTGTGTTGGCAAAGGGATTGGCGGTTTTGGTTATGGTGGTGACAACACTCACATCACCGGTCCGCAGCTTGTGCTACCACTAGTGGTTGCATTGAATCATACAAAAGGCCGTTTGGCCTACTCTTTCTCATCAGTGATCAGTCCTTGTTTCATGGCATCTTTAATCTGAACTCCCATCTCATGGAGCTCGGTGAACGTGAACAAGGGTAGGACTATCATTTTCTGCAATAATTTCCTGTACAGATTGCAAACTACCATTCTTATTTGATCTTTCTCTGAAGGTTTGTAGATACCCTATTTTTGACCGACCTTAAGACTCAGACATCATCGTTTGAGCACGCGATGATCACGCATGTTTGTGCTCCTTTCGAGCTTCTGGGGCTTTCGGCTGAGCGTCTTGTCTCGGGACCTCTTAACTCTCTTTTTCTTGGTTTGTTTTTGGACCATGCCTTGGTGCCTTTGCCTGGATGGAGAGAGAGGCCTGTAGGCTACTTTTCTTCTTATAGGCCACTCATGTGGCTTGAGAGGCTAGTTTCGGGAGCTTTCGGCTGAGTGCCTTGTCTTGGGGTCTCTTGGATCCCTTCCTTTTGGTTTGTTTTTGTGCCATACCTTGTCCCCCCCTTGCTTAGAGGAAGGGGAGGGCCTGTCAACCACTTTTTGTGGCTGTAGGTCACTTTTTCCTCCTGTAGGCCACTTGAGGTGGTCGACGGCCATTTTCTTGCTTTTGCAGATATTTTTATTGCTAGCTATGCCAGCTGTTAGGCACAGAAGGCATCCTCCATACACAGGGATTGTAACAAGCTTCTAGCTTGTCAAACAAGCTTAAGGCTTGTAATTCTATATAAGGGGAGCTCTCTCTCCCTTTCCAGGGTTCAAAATTTTTGGAGAATAAAAATTTACTCTCTATATATATATATATATATTGTGCTTGAAATTGGATTTTCTTCACATATTTGCACACAACCTCTTAGCCAAACACTCCTACTTTATTATTGAGGTGCTTGAGGGTCTTGTTTGGAGCCTAAAAGCTAGTTTTTGGGTCAAGAAGTTGCTGTTGTTGCTGTGCTTCAAAGGTAATCCCTTTATCCTCTTTTAAGCTTATTTTTGTATACAAGCTCAACCACCTTTGCATGCTATTTTAGGCCTAGCTTTCAACTACAAAAAGCTCTATTTTCAGGTGTTTAAAATGATTGTTTAAGGCCTTGTTTGAGTTAGGGGTGGTCTATCTCCTTTGGTGGCTTGTTTCGTCTTGCTTTGTGCCATCTCTTAAGGCCTTTGAGATCATCTCTCTTTGGCCTTTTAACCACTGAATTCCAGAGGAATTTCAGTGGTGAAAAGGTAGTTTTGAGGCCCCAAATAGGAGGGGGTCATCTCCTCTCCTTGTGTCTTGATTGCTTGTGTTGATGGCCTCATACTTGAGCATGTTTTTCTACCATACCTTGACTTGATGTAAGCATGTTTTTGTGACTTTTTAAACATGTTTTAGCTCTATTTGTGGCTGGCTTGGCCACTTCTTGCATGCTTCTTACACTTGTAGTGTAAATTTTGCTTATTAGCTTAATATGCTTGCTATTTTGGCCTATTATTCTAGCTTATTTTGGCTACAATCCAGCATGTTTTTGCTCATATTTTAGCATTCTTGAACTCTATTTTGAGTGGTCTTGATCATTTGGGACTTGCTTTGTATAGCCATAGGGCAATCTGGCTCACTAGCTTTGAGTTTCAAAGTCTCTAGCATGCTTTACTTGAGTTGTTTGCATGCTTTGGCCTTATGTCTCACATGATTTCAGTGTATGTGGTGTAGTCATACTCTCACATGTTTCACTCTTTCAATGCTTTTGGAGAGTTGTGCCTTATGTCTTGATCATGGGCTAATTTGTATGCATGCTTGGCTAAAGATTTTGGGCTTCCATCTCAAAGATATTTTGGTCTTATTTTTCCATGTTACAACTCTAATTTTTGTTGGTGGAGTCATCTCTTGCTTGGTCTTGGTACTTGTAGTGCAATCCCATTCATTAGCCTTGCATGCTTAGTGCTTTGGCTTACCATTCTAGCTTGTTTTGGCTACACTCCATCATGTTTCTAGCATTGTTTTGACATTCTTAGGACTGTTTTGACATTCTTTAGGACTGTTTTGAGTGATCTTGGTCCTTTGGGACTTGCTTGATATGGCTATGGTGCAAGTGCCTTAGCTAGTCTTGAGTTTTGAGCACCTTAGCATGCTATATTTGTGATGGTTGCATGTCATGGCATCATTTTGCATGTAATTTCAAAGCATATACATGTGTCATGTTCTCACTTCTTTCACTCCATGAGAGCTTTTGAGAGTTGTACCTTTGTGCCTTATTTGTGAGCTACCAAAGAAGCGTGATTTTCTACTCTTTTGAGCCTTAGTTTGAGCATGTGTTTACACCACTAATTTGCCATGTTTAACCTCTGTCCGGGGTTGGTTTGGTCATTTAGGCTTAGTATTGTATGCCTATAGCGCTATGCTCTTTGCTAGTTTCAATGCCTTTAACTTCAAGCATGTCTTGCATGCATTGTTTACATGATTTAATGTTGTTTAGCATGTCATTTCAGTGCTGAAATATATAGCATTTCATGCCATCTTTCATTCGTTGTATCACTTTGAAAGAGGTCTTAAGCCCTTTGTTGGTTTGAGCATGAAATTGAGGCGTTCATGCTTAATGGTTTTAGCCTTCTCTTGAGGGTTTCTACTAACCAATGGCATGATGCTTCTTTCATGCTCAAGAAGCTTGTGGCTTGGTCCGTCTTTCCAATTAGAGGACTTCTCACTTTTGGACTTAACCGGTTAAAGGACTTATTGGTAATCTAAAATGAGTAAACAAAATGAATCAAAGTAAAACATGCCAAGATAACATGTTTGAGTTGCGTTGCATGTGTTTGGATTAGAAGTTAATCCAAACACGAGAAATTAGGGGGCGTTTCATACTCAAAGTGATGAACGTTCCTCATTTCTTGGTCGCCGTCCCCCTTGATTGTGCATGATAGGGTGGAAGCCTCTTGAGTCTTGTGTGTTACTTGTGCATCCATTAACTTGTACAAACTCGGCTTCTCGGCCATCGTGCATTGCGATGCTCGGTTGGTGGCTCGAGAGTCGAGTACCATACTCCTTTGAGTTTGAGAAATGATAAGGACGGTAGTTGTACACACATACCCTGCAAATGCCTTGCCTTGCCCCTTTTGTACTCTGTTTGCAGCAAAACTGGAGTATGCAGAAGCAACTGGCTGACCGGCCAGAGGAAGTGGCTAACCAGCCACTTTTTGTGGCCTATAGCCTCCTTAAGTGGCCGACAAGTGGCCTACAGCCTCCTCTGGTGGCCGACAGTCCACCAGCTTGAAGATGGTTCAAAGTGATTCTGGTTCTAGAGCAGAAGCAGTCTAGGAATTGGTTCAGTGTTCAGGAATCAAAGCGAATGCAAACAGAGGCAACCGGTGGCAAGACGACGACATTTCGGGAGGAAGTCGACCGAGCATGAATGCATCCCTCGTCCTTGAGGCCTTTTAACTGCTTTATTTAGCTAGTCAATTCGTTGGGTTCTGTACTTAAATAGTTAATGCGCTTAGCTATTCATTTGTGTTTGTAATTAGTTAACTAGTTAGTTAATTAGTTGTGATTTGTAATAGTTAGCTTAATTAGCGTAGCTAGTTAGCTTTCATTTCACTCGGACCCTCCATTGAGAGGGCAAATGTTGTAATAAGTGTGTGTGCATGTGTGAATGTCTTCCAACCCCACGTCTTTCTCCCTTTTATTTACCCGCTTTCAGTGGTTAGATTAGGGAATATTTCGATTAGCATACCTTATGCTTGCATGCGTGCATCATTCATTCATCTTGCATGCACCGGGCTCGGTGCATCATTCAAACCGCATTGAATTTCAATACATTTACTTGAATACGTGTTTCAAAGCATGTTATCAAGTGTTGCACTCATATGCCATCTTAGATAGCCGAGCCTATTTTAGTTGCATTTTCGCATGTGTTGCATTAGGCACTGAACATAGTTAGGATCATGCATTGATTTCTAATTAGCTTCTGTTTTGGCTGGGAGTACACTGTAAGTGCTTATGCTTTAGCATCGTTACATGTGTGTAAGTGACTGCCATGATAGCATGCTTGCCATGACGCTATTTTCTTAATTGATTAACTGCATGAACGCCTGTGGATGAAGGCTTCATTACTTGAATTGGAACAATTCATCAAAATGTGAGTTTTAAGCCCACTTGAAGTGGCAAATCATCATGTTTTAAGCCCACCTTGTTTGGTGGCAAATCCGCATTTTAGCCTACTTGCGAGTAGCATCTTCAAACCACTTTTGAAAAAAAACAAACATGAGATGCTTTGTTCCAAATCGAGCGATTTAGTCTATACTTGTATGTTGTGCGCATCACATAGTAAGTTAGCTAATAATCAAACAAGAACACATGTGTTTTCAAAAACAACATATCATGTTAGTAGAGGCCGATCCTTTGATCGAGCGAGTAGGGGGTGCTCATTTCATGACCTTCCCCCCTTTTACCCAAGTTCCCAAGCCGAGGCAACTTTGGTGATGACGGACACGTGGCCTTAGGCACGAGTCAGGGTTTCCTAAATTTACCAAAACAAAATTTTAGGTGGCGACTCTGAAATCTGGCAAAGCATTCCATGTTTGGCGCTTTTTGATTAAAATTGATTTTCCAAAACGATTTGCCGGATTTAGACTCTTTGGTGATTTATCAGTCTTACATTGCACTTTGTGAGATTAGATTTAGAACTGTGACAGGAGTCCGAATTGTAGTAGCATGAACCCAATTTGCGCCCTCTCCGAAAGGGGGGGCGCGCGGAGCGAGTTCGGGCGGTCTACAAGATTGTGTAGTCATCATTGAAGCCTTGGCCCTCTGCCTTGTCACGAATTCTGATAAGCCCTCCTTTGGATCCTAGCACATTGCTTTGAGATCACGAGTTGTGACCTTGATTTGAGTGTTGTAGGAGTACTGTGCAATGAAGGCCTCGGCCATTTCCTCCCAACTCTGCTTCACAGAATCCTCCAGCTTTGCATACCAGATAGCTGCTATACCAGATAGGGTCTGGCCAAAGAGTGAGAGCTTTTGTAATCTAGTAAGGCCCATCGGCCGTAGAATATCTGAAAATTGTCAAAGATGGACCATGGGGTCTCCAAAGCCGTCGAACCGATCGATGTGTGGCATTTTGAACCGGTCTGGCAAGGTTACTGTAAAGTCAATATATCCATCTTCTATTTCGGGGATTGAGTTAACATCCTGTGCCTACTTGCAAAGCTTCTCTAGCTTGTTGACCTTAAGTACAATTGGGTCAACTTCAAATTCAAACGGAGCCTCAGTTTGGTACACTAGTGCCTTGGAGGCTTATGGTGGGATGGGGTCCACCGGATTGCCATGATTCTCAACTTGGGCATTAGCAGTATGGAGTGTGGCTCCTGGTGTTGGGATACCTATGGAGGTGCATGAGATGCGGTCACCGGGCTATGGTTGTTGTTGTTGCAAAATTATTGATGACCTCAGCCTACCATGCAACGTCCTCGACCTAAAGAGCAGCATCTTGCTATATGGTTTCAACTGTTTGCTGAAGGTGGTGGATTAGGTCCTCCATACTAACCGGCGGATATTGTGCTATCGAAATGGGCTAGTGATCTCATACTGGACTGGATGTAGAAGACTGAGCCTGACTAGATGCAGGTGAAGTAAAGGGTGACTGCTGGATTGGCGAATTGTGCCTAACTCTTCTCCGTCTAGTAACCAGTAGGAGCGAAGCAAACACAGGTTGTCCCCTAACAAGATGTCCGGATCTGTACAGCCTCCTAACACAAGCCCAAAGCGCTTGGGGGATATCCGAATTGTCTGAAGCAATGATGTTATACTACCTAGCAAAAAGAAATAAAGCAAAAAGAAAGCAGTAATCAGAAACCACACAACACCTCAGCTCAGATGTTAACAACACACAGATGTAATCAAAGCTATAAGACTACACTCAACACTGAATTCTGCCTCCAAAATTGATACCCAACTTGTAATCGACGTTCTCAAGACGTTTCACTGTAAAGCACATACCAGTTAAATGAGATCCAAAACACCCCTATGAGGGGGTAGGGTTACCATGTCCTCGTTTTGTCAGGAACTAGGGTTCACTATTCAAACAAAGTGGTTTCACGCAATCCTATATGCGGGTAAACATCCTGCCCTAGTTTGGAACAGTTTCTATGGCTTTCGATATGCAACTAGGCCAAATGGTCAAAAAGGGTACCTCAGCAAGACTACCTAATATACTTCTCACACCAATCACCGAGAAGGCAAAGGACGATCAAACGGTACAACAGTAGCCCAGATCCAAGGGTTGTGTCTCCATCATGGCAGAGCCCGTGACCCGTCAGCCTTTTGACAAGCTTTTCAAGCAAGCTTTCGGCAAACCGTCCAGGAATAGCAAATGGCAAACACAGTGGCTTAAGTGCACCAATGCAAATGAAATACAAAAAAACATATAAGTGTAGATAAAAGTTCATATCATGAGTTCGAGTCAAGTTCTCTAATTTCCCAACAGAGTCACCAAAAACTGTAGCCTGACTTTTTCATGCCCCCTTTGGAAGTTCGAATATAAGCCATACAGTTCGGACTCCTGCAGTTCTGAATCTAATCTCACAAGTGCAATGTGAAATTGATAAATACCAAAGAGTCCAAATCCGGCAAATCTTTTGCAAAATCAATTTTGAATCAAAAATGCCAAAAATTGACTGCTTTGCTAGATACAGAGTCGCCACCAAAATATTTTTGGAGAAATTTAGGAAACCCATGACTCGTGTCAAAGGCCACGTATCCATCATCACCAAGATTGTCTTGGCTCAGGAACTTAGGTACGAGAGGGGAAGGTCATGAATACATTTGAGCACCACTGCTCGCCCGATCAAAGATCAGCCTCTACTAATCATGATATGAATCTTATGTATATTATATGCTCTTGTTCCGATTTATTAGGCTAGCATTACTATGTGATGCGCACACACACAAGTATAGACTAACTCGCAAGAATTGGAACACTTGAGTCATGTTCGTTTTGAAAATTGTTTCAAAATATGTACCACTTGAAAAAGTGATTGCATGTGAACATTTACTCAAATTATTCCAATTCAAGCAATAAGCCTTCATCCACAGGCATATAAGCAGTTTATCATTTAAGCATTTAGCCTCATGGCAAGCATGCTAAACATGGCAACATCAACACACATGCAATTATGCTAAAGCGAGTAAAGGCTCACTTAGTACTCCAAGCCAAAAAAGAAACAAAGTTAGAAAAATGCATGATCCTAACTATGCAATATGACTAATGCAACACATGTGATATGCATTTACTAGGCTCGGCTACTTAACATGGTATATGAAATAATTTGATAACATGCAGTCTAAGCACGTATTCGAAGAAGTATTTAAAACGACAATGCAGTTAGAGTGATGAATCGAGCCTCGGTGCATGCAATACAGATGGATGCAAACATGAGGTATGCAAATTGAAACATGATGTCTCTAAACTAACTATCTTAACTAGTTAAATAAAAGGGAGAAAGACGTGGGGTTGGAAGACATGCACATTATTACATCATTGCGCTCTCACGAAGGAGAGGCTTAATGAACTAAGCTAGCTAGCTAACTAGCTAAGCTAATGAACTAACTATTACAAAACAAATGAAATTAGCTAAACTACTTAACTAATTATTACAACAAAAAATGAACTAATTAATTAACTAATTTAGCTAATTAAATAATTACAACACAAGTGCAATTAAAATAAGTGATTAAACTAAACGACTAGCTACTCTGCCTTGGGAGATGAGGGATGTTCAGGCGTATGCTTGATTTCCACCCGAAAAGCCGTTGTTTTGCTTCTAAATGCCTCTGTTTGCACAGTTGAACACCAACATTACTACTCACTCTACTCTGCCTTACAAACTCATCACAATTTTGCACCAAAGGGTCGCCCAACTGTAAGGATCGCCACCACCACTGCCATGGATGGTGGTCTGCCAGCCACCTGCCGGCCATGGAAACTAGTCTGCCGACCACTAATGCATAGGTTCATCTTGCTGCAATAGAGGGCAAACAGAGCCTATACAGGGTATCTCCAAGGTTTGTTTGCACAACTCACCTCTCCTTTTCATGGACAAATCAAAGGGGAAGTAAACTTAAGCCACAAACCACTAACTCAAGCAATTTCATTTCATGATGGCTTGTAACTCAAGATGTGCAATTTCAATAAATGCAAAACAAAACACAAACCTCCTCCCTTTTATGAATGATCAAGGGAAGAAGTTGACCTTGGAGACTTGAATCATTTCATCACTAACAAGTATGAAATGGTTCAAGCTTCCGAGTGTTCCATTAACATCCAATTGAACACAACCAAATTATTTTCTTTCTCACTTTTAGTTTCAAGTTTTAGTTACTCATTTTAATTTACCAACCATTCCTTAATCCAATTAAGTCCAATGGTGAATTAAAATCGCTAATGGAAAGAGGGCTCAAAACACAAGTTGCTTTAGGTATGAAAGAAGCATCATACCATTGGTAATAAACCCCCAAAGGGATTAAACCATTAAGTATGAAACCTCAATTTCATACTTGGGCAAGCAAGTGACTTGAAACCACTTTCAAAACAAAATAAAAAAGCCAAGAATGGAGGAAGATCACAGAGATTATTAGTGCTGAAATGAAGTATGAAAAGCCCAAAATAAGTGTTATCAACTCAAATAAGTGATGTCTAAGACCTAAAACATCAAGCTTATGAGGACTATTACACTAGAAGCATGCAAAACAAATCTCAAATGCAAACAATAGCCCAAAATAGTGCTAAAATGAATTAAAACAAGTCCTAAAACATGCTGGAATGAAGCTAAAAAAACTAGATTAACATGCTCAAATATGGCACAAACTAGGCTAGTAAGCAAGACACAAGGAGGGGAGGCTAACCCCTCTAAATTTGGACTTCAAAACATGATTTTGGCCACTGAAAAAGCTTTAAAAATCAGTGTCTAAAAGCTTGGAAAAAGATAGTAAAAGGGTGGGAAACACAAGGGCAAAGGCCTCCAAAACAAGGTATAAAGAAGGGTTATCAACCCTTCAACCTTTAATGGCCTTAAACCCAAGCTTCACCCCCCCCCCCAAAAAAAAATAGAGTTTTGACAGCCCAAAACAATGAAAAAACAGTAAGGAAGAAAGTAGAGAAAGCAAGCAAATAGGTAGAGCCTTATACCTCTTGAAGAGAAGAAGCAATTCCAAGCAACAAAACAAGCAAACAACACCCTCTAGAGCTCAATCCAAGCTCAAAATTACCTCAGCTCAAAGGTGAATAGATTTGGTAAAGGGTGTATAGGCAAAGATTGAAGAATTGTAGGCTAAAGTGTAGAGATTTGGTAGAGAGAGAGAGAGAGAATTGTAGAGAGAGGAAAATTTTTGAAGCTCAAAATTTTCTAACCTTCAAAACAATATGAGAGGTCTTCTATATATAGAGAACCAAGCAATTCCCTCAAAACATCCAGCCCTACATGTGGGTGAAGATACATGCATTTGTGTAAACAGCTGGCATAAAATATCTACAAAATACACTAGTGGCTGGCCACAGCTGGCATAAAGTATCTACAAAATACACTGGTGGCCGGCAGCCCAAAAGTGGTGGCCGGTAGGCCACCAGAGGCTGCAGGCTGGAAAAGCTAGGCTTGGTCCAAAGCTGGGACAATAATGGTACAAGGTTTGAAAGGCTCAAAGCTGTGGCATTCCGCTGAGGACTTCGAGCATTTGGTGAGCATATAAACTCATCATTAGGTGTACATCCAAAGACGTTCAAATCGTAAGGGCCGTCAAAAATGGGGTGTCTACACATGGGTTTTAGGACATCCGAGAAAAAGCGAATGTGGACCATAAGGTCACTAGCTCCATCAAACCTATCAATGTGTGGTATTTTAAACCTTTCCGGCAATTTAACAGTTGTTTCCATATACCCATCTTCAATGTCTAGGATAGCGTTGATTCCCAGTGACCTTTTAAACATTTTCTCCAACTTGGCTAGTTTCAACATAGTCAGATCAAACTCATTTGTTTCCAAGGGAAAGAGCCCTCCCATCGATTGTGGAAAGGGAAAAGGTCCTCCCGATGGCTGCGTAGAAACCCTCAAGTCTTTTGGTAAGTTGGGTTCAGGAAATTCCTCAGCTGGTGGAGGTGGGATTAGATGAGCCATCGAAGGCAGTTAATTAGCAGATACCCCCAGATGGGCGTTGCAATTGAGTAAGAGCATCACCATGGATGGCCACTATATTGGCCATAGCATCCAAACTTTGTTAAAGGGCCAACAACATGTCCACTATGTTTTCTGGAACCTAAGGCATCACTGACACTGATGAACTAGGTGGGGATGATCTAGTTAGTGAAGAAGAGGTACTCTAAACAGTTGATGAGGCTTTTGCTTTTCTTCTTCCTGTAACCAGTGGCAAAGAAAATAACACTAGTTGTCCTTGAACCAAATCTGTAGTTCTATAGGGTCTACCAGTACGAATCCACAGAACTTGGGGGATATTTGACTGTTTTGAAGCTATGGTACTTAACTACCTTGCAAAAATACATCGGACCCCTAATCAAATTTTAGCAACATGCTGGCTCAACTGATTACTGCTAAAGCACACTAAAAAACTGAACTCAACTCCACAAACGGAAATGCCTAAACCATTGAATTTGAGAAGCCCTGTATAGATCCCATACATTGGACATAACACATAATAGAAAAGAGAACAAACACCCATATGGAGGCTACGGTTACCATGTCCTAGCTTTGAAATGATCTAGGGCTTCACTATTCAAACAAGTGGTATCATACATCCTAGAATGGGAGAGCATCCTGTCCTAATTTTGGAAGGTACTATAGCACATTATATGTACAAGGTTGGCTCTATACTCTAGGGGTTAAAGTTAAGGGGACGTTAGGAAAGAGTCCTTTGGGTAATAACCAATGAAGATCCCATAAAATCAGAAAAGTCAATATAGCCTCTCTTCGAAGTCTAAGAACCTTAGATAGGAGAGCTACCTTTTTTGACAGATCTCAAAAGGTTATAACACAAGGCCTCCAAAGTAACATATAGATAGGTATAGTGTCACAAAAAATATGACTGCGCTCCCACCAATGCATGTAATGCAATGAAGATATAATTGAAAATAAAAGTCATATCATGGAGTCCGAGTCAAAGTTTCTTAATATCCCCATGGAGTCACCAGAAACTGTCGCATTGCCTGGGGGGATACCCGCACACGCTAAACAGTTCAGACCCTCAATTTCTTTGATCTGGTCTCACGAGTGCAATGTGAAACATAGATGAGAGTCCAAATTTGGAAACTTTTATAGAAAATCCGTGTTTACTACAAAACCTTTGCCAAAAATGGACTACATCACCAGATCTTAGAGTCGCCACCTAATATTTTGAAAAAATTAGAAAACCCATGACTCGTGCCAAGGCCACAGTTTATCGTAACCAAGGATGCTTGGCTCAGAACCTTAGGTATGAGAGGGGAAGGTCATTAATTAAACACCCCCGCTCACCCGATCAAAAGAATGGCCTATACTAAACCATAATATGAGTTTTATTTCCTTTTTATGTTCATGTTCAATTATTTAATAAATCCTAAAATTTGCTATGTGAAGCAAACAAGTATAGACTATGCCATTCATTTTGGAGCAACTTGATTTCATGTATTTTGAAGGAGTTCTGAACATGTACAACCTAAACAAATTGAGTTTACAAGCATGAAAATCAACATCATTCCAAATTGAGTGACACAACCTCCATCCATCAGCATTCAAACAGTTATATCAAATAAGCAAGTAGCCACATGGTAGCATGCTTAAACATAGAAAGAAAAATATACACAAACAGGATGTTAAAGCATAAAAACTTATATATTTATCGACGTCCCGCGAACAGCTACAAAATAAAGTTAGGCAATATGCATGATCTTATATACAAAATCCCAATACAATTCACTCATGAAATGCAACTAAAGATTGGGCTTCTAATATATGACATATGAATCATCTGAAGAACATAAGGTAGCACACATAATCACACAAAAATTGATTAAATACATAAATGCAAATTTAGCCGAATCAAGATGCATGAAACATAGATGCAAAGCATGGATATGATGAAAAGCAAAATATGATGCATATTTACAAACTAGGAAAGCAAGTAAAAGAATAGGATAGAGAGAGCAGGGTGGGAAATTATTATAACACTGAATAATTATATATCGAATAAGAGAGAGGAAGAAAATATTATAACAAAATAAAACCTCACAAATCTCTCAAATTAAAAGAAAAATAGAAACTTTATAAGCCATGGAGATCATCCATCAAAAATTTGTTTGCTATTCTATTTCGCCTTTGGAAAATCATTTAGGAATTCCTGTTTTTCATGCAACCAAACGAAGGGAAAAAAAAAAATTACCTTTCCATGAGATGGATATGTTCAAAAGGCTATCAAATAGAAAATCTAACAAGTATGAAAATTGAAGCTAGGAAACACCAAACCAAAGAAATAGATGGAAATCTACATTCATTTCTTTGTAAATAAGAGTAAATTAATACTCAAATCCATACTATTAATTAGAGATAGTAGATTGTCATCATTTTAGAGGGGAAGTCTTACAAAGCTTGTGAAAGCTCTATAGGACTTCTAAGAAAATAGGGAAGAAAATGGGGGAAATACATATAGCTCATCAAAATTAGTTAATGACTTATCTTCTTACTCATAAAATATTTATGTAAAATCCATTTCCATGTTCAAAATTGGTCAAGAATAGAATTTTTAACACTTTTAACGAAGAAGTCTTTATAACTTCAATTACATATTTAATAAAGAAAATAAATGAGAAGAAATCTAAGGAACAACTTTTACAACCAAAATATCACATATTTAATAAAGAAAATACAATAAAATAAATAAGAATAAATCTAAGGAATAGAGGCTCAGCCTTCCACTTTCACAACATAAATATCACATATTTAATAAAGAAAATACATGAAAGTAAACGACAAGATTGTAAAAATTCACCTTTGGAGGAAATGGTGAATTTTCTAATTAACAAACTTTCTTCTTTACACCCTCATGATTATAGTGTATGCTTTGAAATTTCCGCGAGATGTTCCAAGTTCTAACTATAATGGAATTTTGGATGGTTGAAAAGGCTCTCTTACTCTCAAAATAACTTAAAATCAATTTCTCTCTCTCAAGTTTTGTGAAACAAAAATTCTCTTAGCCAAAATTTTCTCTATTTTTGAAACAAAATTTTCTTTCTCAAAATTTTTTCCCTTTTTTTCTCTTTTTTTTCTTCAACAAAATGAGGTTGTATTTATAAACTTCCAAAACACCCAAAACACATGGCTAGCCATATGATATTTCCAAAAACACATGGCTTGGCATGTGGTATCTCCAAAAACACATGGCTTCCCATGTGATATGAGAGCCAATTTTTTCAAAACTGCTAAATTTTCTAGAAAAGAAAAAAAAATTCAAAAAAATATTTTTGAATAGGTCTAAAATAATTTGGCCAAAACAGGTGTAATGTTGGAATTAAAGCTTAAACCTGACTTTTCTACTAAGAAATTTGTAAAATAGCACATTCCAATTTTCATTACCGGGTGTTCGAAAGAAAGCGCCCAAGTCTTAAGGCTGGTCAAAATGGAGTGTCTACAGCTGTTCTAACAAGATAGAGAAAAGATATGAAAATAATCACAAAAAAAAAATTTGTAAAGAAACAAACAAACTACATGATGTAATGATGAATGAACACCCTAGCTAAGATTAACTACTGAAAATAGGCTAAGAGAGGTACTGAAATTAAAAGAACTTGAGGATTTACCTACTAGTTTATGTAAACCGAAGGGAGAACACCAAAGAAACAAGAAAAATCGAGTTCCTTACTTGCAAGCCTCCCTCAATCGTGGATTCCGAGTTAGGGTTGAGGTTTTCAGTGCTTAGATGTTTTTCAGAGGCCTAGAGTTGCTTTGGGGTATGTTATTGGAGCTAAGGTGGCTCTCAAAAACCTCACAAAAGCTTTCAATTTCTTCACTCCTTTCAAGAAAGGGGAAGAGGCCCTATTTATAGAACTAAGGAGAGGTTTTGAAACCCTTCTAGGGTTTCATTGCTTCCCTTTCCACTATTCCCACCAAAAAATACACCAAGATTGAGTTTTCAAAAATAAATCTACCATGCTTCAAAGTGCGTACGCACAAGCTTTGTGCACACGCACAACGATTGTGCATACGCACAAGTAATGTGCACACTCACATCTAACATGCGTATGCACACTTTGTCTTGGTACACATGCCATACATGCACACACAAGTGCAGGGTCCCACGCCCTTAGCTTGCTTGCAACACAAGTAAGCCTGAATTGCATTTTGATCAATGTTTTTGATAAAACTGGTTACTAATCTTTGGAAAATGCATTTGATCAAAGCACAATCAAGCTTCTCTCTCTTTCCCAGGGTTAAAATTTTGGTTTTTAGCTAAAAATTGGCTCAAAGGTAAAGTGGTCATTTTTGCAAAAAGTTGATTTTTCGCTAAAACGAGTTTACACAATAACTCTAAACATCCTTAAACATGAAAGTAATTTACCATTTCATCATTGGAAGGCTTGTAAGTGCCCGAAGTCTTGGGGTTAGTCGAAATGGGGTTTCTATGCTTATTCCATTAGAACTTGGTCCTCTTCTTTAAAAGCTTGAATAGTAATTCATATGTCAATGTCAATTTTGCGACGAATTAACTTATGAATTGCACTTTGCCTAGAAAGCTTCTAAGCTCCTTTTTAGTCCTTAGAGGCATTTCTAGGATTAGCTTTGATTTTAGAAGGATCCACTTCTATCCCTTTTTGTGTGATCAGGAACCCTAACATTTTTCCAACTGTTACCCCAAATGTACACTTCTATGAATTCAACCCTAGTATTAGAAAAATCCATAGATCTTCTAAAAGAATTTTTCTAATGCAAATGCAATGGCCCTCTCTTTCTTTGGATTTGATGATCATGTCATCCCCATTCCACCCTTTTGTGGATCTTGTAGTAGTGATCTTTTGCCAAATTTCTTCGGTGTTCTCCAACAACGCAACCCTATGTGCCTTAGTGTAGTAGGATGTGCCCTCTTTGCCCCAATGCTTTGACCTTTTTAATTACCTTTGATTGGACTTTAAGTGCTCTATTAAGGTGGCCTCCTTTCATTTTCAATTTTAATTTCACGGGTTTAGCTGTGAAGTCTAGGGAGATTTCATGTTGTACAATCTTATGATCGATTCCAGGCATGTCTTCATAGGACCGTGCAAAAACACCTTTAAATTCTTTTAAAAGAGCAACTATATGCTCACATTTCTCTAAAGACACCATGGATCCAATCTAGACCATACGAGGACTTTTCTCAATACCTAGGTTTATTGAAATCACTTTATCCATTATAGGTTTAGCTCGTCTTTCCTTTTCTCATTCAATTAACTCCTTTATGCTTTGAAGAGTTTCTTTCTCAAAATCATTTTCATTTTCAAAATTAATGGAATTGATATTGTTAACTAATGGTACTACAAAGTACTCAAAATCACTCATTATTTCAGTAATCGGAACCGGAGGACTTACATCTAACTCAAACTCAAAATAGATAGAATACTTAGACTCAATTCCTACTCCCAGATTTATAAGCTTTGGGCCATTCGAATTGGAGGACACATCAACATCCGATAGGCCAGATTCTGACTCACTTGACTCACTACTAGACTCACTGTTAAATTCATAGACAAGACAATTTCAGTGGACCAGTTTTGAGGTTGGTTGTTCATTGCATCCTCTATGTATTTGGTGACATCCTCTTCCAATCCTCCATTTTCCAACATCGTCACATAATTGAAGTTTCCCAAGCCAATGTGCTCAATCTCAGTACCTAATCCAATCTCAAAGTCAACCCATATCAATCTATCTTGCCCATTTTCTAATGCAATTTGGACTTGGTTTTCTTTTAAATTGGATCAAGCTTTTTCTAAACTAGATGGGTTAGGCTTTTCTGGGTTGGATGGACTCTTTTCTTTTTTTCCTTTCTCTTTTATTGGGTGGACTAGGTTTTCTTCTTCTTTTTTTTTTTTTTTGGACTTTTTCTCAAATGATTGGGCCTTTTCTAACTCAGATGGACTCTATTCTTTTTTTTTTCTGTTTCTTTTTTTTTTTTTTTTTGGTTGGACTTTTTCTGAGATGACTGGGCTTTTCTAGGTTAGATAGACTGCTCAGATGGGCTTAGGCTATAGCTTGCAAATCCTCTTTTTTATTGTGACTTGAGTGAGACTAACATGGGCTTTTGATCAACTATATCTTGAGTACGAAACAACCGACTAGATATAGTCCACTTGGCTCGGGAAATTTCTTTTCTAGGAACAATGGTTGCAAACAATCCTGAGATTAGGCATGTGAAGCCCGATCAAATTCTTCTCAAATTTACCATTAGATCATCACTATTTAGGTAATAGTTTCCTAACCAAGAATTTTATGGAATTTTGAATTCTTACCAAAGTGAGAACTTAACAATTGTCTTGCCATTCTTTACTTTTCACTTAAGGAGTCCCAATTTTATTTAAAAATACATGATCAAATTACAGTTTCAATTTTCTTTCCTTTCTCTTTTTTTTCAATTCCTTTTTTTTTCTTTTCAAAAATTTTTATTTCAAATTTTTTTTTTTTTTTAAATCAAGGAGTTCAGATTTTATTCAAGAAATCAATCAAATAATCATCTCTTAGCCATATACCTTCTAGAGGAACCAAAATTTTATTTAAAATGGAAGATTTAGTCACCACTTCCTTATTTACTATTTTTCACAAAATTAAGGTTCCTTCCAAAGATAATAGCCCAAAGATTTTCTTCAATCAAATGCTTACTATAATTTCCAAACCCTACTCAAATTTTATTTCAAAATTTTTTCAAGGAATTTCATATTTTATTCCAAGCATCTAATTGAACAATCATCTCATAGTCAAATACCTTTTAGGGAAATGGAAAGTTTACTCAAAATTGAAGACTTGATCATCACTTCCTTGTCATTCATTTTTCCATAAAAGCGAAATTTCCCCAAAGTCAGTAACTTAAAGATTTTAATTCAATCCAACACCCTCCATAATTTCCAAAATTCTACTCATATTTAAGAATAAAAAAATAAAATTCTTCCCCCAAGGAGTTTCAAATTTTACTCCAAGCAATCAATCAAATAATTATCTTCTAGTTAAATACCTTTCAGGGGAATTGGAATTTTATTCAAAATGAAAGACTTGGTCACCTCTTCCTTGAAAGACTTGGTCACCTCTTCCTTGTCTGCCATTTTTCCATAAAATTGAAATTCCCCCAAAGTCAATAACTTAAAGATTTTCATTTAATCTAAGATGAAGGTTTTTTTGTTTTTTTTATTCTAAAAATCCTTCTAAAGGAGTTACAGATTTTATTCCAAGAAATCAATCAAATAATCTCTCCTAATCAAATAATCTCTCCTAGTCACATATCTTTTAGGGGATTCAAAATTTCATTTCAAAATGAAAGATTTGGTCACCACTTCCTTATCTACCATTTTTCCATGAAATCAAAATTCCTCCTAAAGTTGGCAACTTAAGGATTCTTATTCAATCAAACTCTTTTCATAAATTCTAAAACTCCACCTATGATGGTTTTTATCATTTACAATTTTTTTTTTTTTTTTAGAAGTTGTATCTTGATCACATATTTTATTCTAAAATAGGGATTCTACTTAAATTCCATGTTGGAAAGGAAACCATTCCTAATTGATCACTAAAGTAAGATTTCAAATTCAAACTCAGATTCTTTAAATTAGGAAACCATTTCCTAATTTACTACTGATTGCCAGAATCATAATCAGGATCGAATCACTGCCTAAATTGAACCCCCAAATTTTGTAATCAAATCACTGTCCAGAATAAACTCAGATTGCCCCAGAATCAAATCACTGCCTAATTAGACCCCCAAATTATTGTTTTCCTGATTGTTGATCCACAAAATCAAATTAAATCATTCCCATTCAAGACAAGATATCACATAAGCAAATAATTTGCATTCATGCCTATTTGGGGGTAGGATTGCCCGATCCTAATTTGGAAATAGGATCTAAGATTCACTAAATGACATAAAAATGCAACAATACAACCCTGGAAATGGGGGTATATTGTCCTAGTTTGGAAGGTGCTAAAACTTTCTATATGCAAATGGTAGATTTAGTCTAGAGGGCACATCAATTATGACTATCAATATACCTTTCATACCACCTTAGAATACAAGAGGATGATCAAACAGTACTAATAGCATAATATGATGCTTGCTTGTTGACATAACATAGCCCACGAATAGTGTCTAGGATATTATGAAATGAAGCTAGGTTTTCCGAGCACACAATAATGCAATGCAATTTAATAATTAACCAATAATCTCATAAAATATAAATTTTCAAGTCAAGCTAACTTAATTCCTCAGCAGAGTTGGCAACTGTGAGCACCGTGCCTTTTTCGAGTCTAAGGCACGTTTCCCACACCAACTCACTTTGACCAACAAAGAGTCACCACTTAATTTTTAAAGGAGAATTAAGAAACGTTTGATAATGAAAACTAAGTTAAGGACCAGCCCATCACAGCCAAGAGAAATTTTGGGTTCAGGAGCTTAAGTACAAAAGGGAAAAGCCATTGAATAATAGAACCCCTTTTTGCCCAATACGAAGATTGGCCTCTACAAACTTTGTATTTTATGATTTTAGTAGTTAATTATTCATACCAATTCATTTTAAGCCCTAAAACCCTTAACTAACCTAGAACTAGGTGATTTGAATAAAACAAGTGTCATTTACTTTAATTTCAAGAATATGACCATATTTTCCATTAGAATAAAGATTTTTCATTAAAAATAGATTTTTAACATGACATGGCCATAAACTTGAACTGAAATAGACAACACTTATAAAAACACTCAAAACAACCAATTTTACACAAAAGAGCATTTAACTTACATAATTGACGAACAATGCAAATAGACACATATGCTAGGGGCATTGAGAGGAACTTACCCAGATGCTCATTCAAGCGTGTTACATGCATTACATGAAATAAATCAGACTTAAAATACAACTAATACATACAAGAATGATCTTACGCCTGGTTTGAGGCTACTAAAATGATGAATATGTATAGAATACAAATAAAAGTAAACACATAGACTAACTACTTGATGATTCAAACCGAGCCATGCATGCTTATTATATGATCAAAATAGTCCTAAAAAGCTAATAAAATGAAAAAAAAAAAAAAAAAAAAAAAAAACCCTACATGATGCTATGATAACCTACCACCAACCTAACAAGGATAAATGCTAAAAAATATATCAAAGTGTACTGAAATACAAGAACTAAAAGGGTTTTACCTGTTGGTTTTATTAAATCAAAGAAATGAAAAGAATAATGTAAGGAAGTCAAGTTACTTGATTGCAAGCCTCCCTCAAGCTTTGTTTATGAGTTAGGGTCCAAGTTTTTAAGCCTTGGAGTATTTTCAGTGGTTTAGAGTTGCTTAGGGTGGGTATATTTTGGAGTCAACGCAATAGAGGGAGAGACAGTAGGTGTTTTGCCCTTAAATTCTCATAAAATGGTTCAAAATATTAACACTTTCAAAGGAAGAAGGAGAGGCCTTATTTTTGGGCTTGAGGAGGCACGGGAGGCAAGTTAGGGCAACTCCTATCGCTTTCTCTTCCACCTCCCCCTAAAAATGCACCAAGATTGAATTACCAAAAATAACTTTGTCACACTTGGATATACTCACGCACTCATAACTAATGCACGTGCGCACGTTTTGACTTGATACATGTGCTATATGCATGCACAAGTGAGGAGTCCCATGCCTTTGGCTTGCTTGTGGCCCAAGTATGCCCGAATGGCCTTCTTATCAATGTTTTTGATAAAACCAGTCACTAGTTTTGGAAAATTTATTTGATCAAAGTACAACCAGGCCTCTATCTCTTTCTCAGGGTTACAAAGTTGGTTTTTGGCTAATAACTGGTCCAGGGGCAAAATGGTTATTTTCATAAAAAGTTGATTTTTGGCCAACACAAGTTTAAACAATAACTCCAAACAACTTTAAATATCCTAAAGATGATGTAATTACAATTTCATCATCAGCAGGCTTGTAAGCGCCTAAAGTCTAAAGGTCAATCAAAATAGAGTTTCTATAGACACACTGGTCGGCGAGCCAAAACCACAAACAGAGCAAGAATACTCCTGCAAGAAAGAATATAGATATATGAGCTACAAGTTTAAGGGAACAAAAGCATAACAATGATAAAACCTCTCTATACCGGCCCGTGGGGCGTAGCCAGGAGGCACATAGATGGTGGGTCAAAAGGCAGGTACTGTCCAGCAATAAGTAAACCTATCACAAGCAGCAAGGTGGCCAGCAATGAGAAAAAATGCAGAAGTTGGGTTAACTCATTGAAACAGTGCAGAAAATCGATGAAAGTTCAAGTGCATGGGTGTTCAAACAGGCAATGTGACATGGTGTTCATGGCAAGGTGACATACATGGGAAAATATTCACAAAATAATGGGAAACATGCAGGAAAACTCTTGGCATTCACGAAAATACTCAGACAATCACTAAAAACATCAAAAATCAATTGAAATGCGATGAAAATACAAGAAAGTAAATGAAAAGCCTGAATAGTTCAAAGGAGTAGTGGAAATACCTGGAGTGAGTTGATGCCAAAACAAACTTTTGTTTGGTTGAAAATGACAAGCTGAAAGAGTGGAACCTGAAAAGTCAAACGAAATCCTAAGCCATGGAACAATGAGAGCGCACCGAGAAGAGAAAAAGAAAGGCTAGATAGAGATAGAGAGAATTTTCGATTAAAGTGAGTAAGGAAATAAATACCTAAAATCTTTTTAAACACTTTGGGTCACGCCAGGACTATTTGCATTTGCCGATTGTATATGTGCACAAACCTGGTGCACACGCACATCAGGTCGGTTATGCGCATGCACATCATGCTCTAGCACACGAGTGGCCCACATGCCCCGCTCATGTGGCCAGCCCTGTCCACCTCACGGGCCATCTCCAAGGCATAGGTATGCTCTAAGCATTAGCATGCCTTTCAAAGCACAACTTTTTAATTCTGAACTGAATTTATGTAGCATATCATTGCACCACACTGACACACTCCTCACTTAGCATAACATTGAGCATGGAAAATGATTTTTCTTTAACTTCTCCCTAGCTGAGTTGTTATTAGAATGGAAAAATGTTTTCAAAACTTATAGCCCACACTAGAAAATTGCATGACTAGAGTCACCTTCTTGGTGACTCAAAACTTTAGAAATTAAAAAAAAAAAAAAAAAAACCCAAATTTTTGGAAAATTGAAATTTTTTTAATATAAAGCTCCTCAAGAGTGAGCAAAACTTGGAAAATTTAGATATAAAGCTCATCAAGAGAAAACAAAACCTAGAAATTTTGGAATATAAAGCTCACTAACAGTGAAAAAAATTGAAAAATTTTGAAAACCTCATGTTTCGTAGGGGGGTGAGCATGACTTGGATCGCAAGACAACAAACACGGCACTCATCTTAAACCTCATGTCTCATAAGGGGGTGAGCATGACTTGGATCGCAAGGCAGCAAACACGACACCCATCTTAAACCACATGTCTCATATGGGAGCAAGCATGACTTGGATCATAAGGCAATGAACATGACACCCATTTTTAAAACCTCATGTCTTTTAAAAGAGTGAGCATGACTTAGATCACAAGGCACCGAACACGGCACCCATTTTTAAACCTCATGTCTCATAGCAAGCATGACTTAGATCACACGGCAGCAAACATGACACTCATTTTCAGACCTTATACCTCGTAAGGGAGCGAGTACGACTCAGATCGCAAGATAGTGAACATAGAACAAACCTAGAAAATCATTCAAAATCATGGAATTGGCATATTTTGGCAACCATGATGTGGTGTGTATTATTGTTTTGGAATTGCTTTCTCTAGAATATTTAAAAGATTTTCACGTCTGGCAAAAACTCAGAATGGAATGGAATGGAATGAACTTTAGCACAACTTCGACACGGCAAGGTGAGTACGGCAAGTATTGTCTTCTTTCCTTTTTCAAAGATTACATGATTGGCAAATGTTTGAGTGCTTGATGAACACACTTGCACACAACTGAACTATTGCATAACCGCCCCCGAATTACACTAATCTGATTACTTGCATCAGGGATATGTAGGTTGTCATAACCCAAACACCCCCTCTAAAAATTTAGATAATAACCAGCCAGTAATCACTTGATTACCTACGGCCTTTTACAGGTTACAAATGTTCTTTTTTTTCATCATGGGGTCTTTCCAGAAGCAATAATTACGTAATTATGATGTCCGTTGAGCAATGCCTAAATGATCAAGTTATTCACACTTACACACATATTATGACTTACAAACACAACTTATGTACAATGAAACCTTCATCTTTAAGTACAGGTTTTCAAAACCATCTTAACAACACACACACACACACACACAAAAACAAAAACAAGAACAAAAAAAAAAAACAAAAACAAAAACAAAAACAAAAAGCTTAACGAAACACTTAACACCGATAGATCAACAAAAAGCCTTCAAGTAGGCATGACAAGATAGGTTCACAAAAGCAAATCCTGGGGCTGACCCTAAGGCTGATCTCCCTACTGATCACCTATATTCATATAACATAAGAACTGAGCAAAGCTCAGTGAATAATGGTAAAATGGAGAGATATAGATGAATGACTTTGGACTTAAAGAAAGCATGTTAATGTAATACAACACTTTTCATATTGCAGCATTCATGTCATTACCTGTAGACCGCTCGAAACTCTCTCCGCGCGGGAGGGCGCGAATTAGGTTCTAGCTACTATAATTCGGACTCATGTCATGGTTCTGAATCTAATCTCACAAAGTGCAATATAAGACTGATAAATCACCACAGAGTCCAAATCCGGCAATTGGTTTCGAAAAATCAATTTTGAATCAAAAAGTACCAAACATGGACTGCTTTGCCAGATTTCAGAGTCACCACCTAATGTTGTGTTTGGTTGGGGGATTTGAAGAGGGATTTGGAAAGGGAAAGGGAAAAAGTGTGTGAAACTAGGTGAAATATAGGCATGTGTTATTCACATTTCACCTACCTTTTCCATTTTCCTTTCCAAATCCCCCAACCAAACACAGCATAAATATTTTGTTTTTAGGAAATTTAGGAAACCCTGACTCGTGCCTAAGGCCACGTGTCCATCATCACCAAAGTTGCCTCAGCTCAGGAACTTGGGTACGAGAGGGAAAGGTCCTGAAATGAGCACCCCCGCTCGCTCGATCAAAGATCGACCTCTACTAAACATGATATGTTGTTTTTGGAAACACATGCGTTCTTATTCCGATTTATTAGCTAACCTTACTATGTGACGCGCACAGCATACAAGTATAGACTAAATCACTCAATTTGGAACAAAACATCTCGATGTTTGTTTTTGAAAATGGTTTAAAAGTGCTACTCGCAAGTAGGCTAAAGCGCGAATTTGCCAACCTCAAGTGGGCTTAAAACATGATAATTTGCCACTCCAAGTGGGCTTAAAACTCACATTTTGATGAATTGTTCCAATTCAAGTAATGAAGCCTTTATCCACAAGCATTCATACAGTTAAGCATATAAACAAATAGCCTCATGGCAAGTATGCTATCATGGCAGTCACTTACACACATGCAAGGATGCTAAAGTATAAACACTCACAGTGTACTCCGAGCCAAAAAAGAAGCTAATTAAAAATCATGCATGAATCCTAACTATGCTAGATGCCTAATGCAACACATGCAAAATGCAACTAAGTAGACTCGGCTATCTAAGATGTCATATGAATGCAACACTTAATAACATGCTTTGAAACATGTATTTAAGTAAGTATTGAAATACAATGCAGTTTGAATGATGCGTCGAGCCTGGTGCATACAAGACAAATGAATGATGCACATATGCAAAGCATAAGTATGCTAATTGAAACATGCCCTAAAACTAACCATCAAAAGCTAGTAAATAAAAAGGAGAAAGACATGGGGTTGGAAGACATTCACACACACATGCACACTTATTACAACATTTTCCCTCTCGACGAAGGGTCTGAATGAATAAGAGCTGAGCCAAGCTACTTATTACAAATCAACTAATTAACTATGCTAAGCTAATTAATTACAAACCAAATTGAAACTAGCTATACTAAGCTAATTAGGATATTACAAAACAAATCGAATGATTAATTACACGAACTAATCTTAAGCGATAAAATGGCTAAGCCAAAGAATTAGTTGGCTAAGCCAAAGAATTAGTTAGCTAAGCAATTCAAATGAAATGGCCTCAAGAAACGAGGGGATATACATGCACGGTTGGCTTCACCCGGAAATCCACCGTTGTGCCATGAGTTGCCTCTGTTTGCACTCACGGTGACCTCAGAACATCGAACGCACTTTCAGGTTGCATCTGCCTCAAAATAGGAGCAGTTTGGAAAATTTTGCTGCAAGTGGCCAGCCGGCCGCTTTAACTGGTCGGCAGGATACCTCAACTAGCCGGCCGGCCACTTCAAGTGGTCGGCAGGCTAGTGCAAGTGGCTAGCCGGCCACTTCCCTTTCCAAAATCTCAGCTTTGCTGCAACAGAGATCAACAAAGGCACAACAATGCATTTACAAGGAAATGTGTGTGCAACTACTCTCCTTATCATTTCTCAAGCTCAAAGGAGCGTAGTACTCGGCTCTCAAGCCACCAATCATGCATCTCAATGCATGATGGCCAAAGAGCCCAGCTTGCACAATGTTAGTGAATGCACAAACAACATATAAGAGCCTTTGCCTCTATCATGCATGATCAAGAGGGTTGGCGACCAAGAAACGTAACACGTTTCATCACTTTGAGTATAAAACGTGCCACATCCCTTGTGTTTGGATTAACGTCTGATCCAAACACAATGCAATGCAAACAAGATGCTTATCTTCCAATGCTAAAGTGGCATGCACAAGATTCTATCATGTAAACAATGCATGCATGGCATGTTTAGAAGCTAAGGCATCAAAGCTAGTGAAGTGTATTACACATGAGGCATGCACTACAATGCTCAAATGGTCAAACCACATACGGGCAGACCTAAGATGCTCCAAAACAGTGGCCAACACACACCAAAATTTAAGCACAAAAAGCAAGGAACGCATGCTCATTTGTGTGCTCGCAAGCAAGGCACAAAGCTTAATTTTTAAACACATTGAAAGAGTGACATATATGAGAGCATAACAGAGGTACAAGCACTGAAATCATATACCAAATGATGACATATCATGCTAACAAGACAAGTATGGCATGCTAGAAGACTTAAGCATGAAAGCTAGTGAAGTACGCAACACTAGGACTATACAATGCAATGCTCAATGGACTAAAACAGCCCTAGACAGACCTCATGCATGCCAAAATAATGGCCAAAATGCTCTGAAATGATAGCATGAAAGGCAAGATAATGACGCTTATACATTGGCTCATCAACAAGGCATAAGGGCACAACTCTTAAACACAATTGAAGAGTGATATACATGAAAGTATGACTAGGCTATATGCTCTGAAATTATGTGCTAAATGATGCCATATCACATAAACATCACAAATAAGGCATGCTAGAAGGCCTAAAGCATAACACTAGTAAAGAGCACTACCCAAGAAGCATGCAATACATAACACAAATGACCAAACCAACCCTGAACAAAGGTTAAACATGCCAAAACAGAGGCCTAAACATGCTGAAATGGTGGCCCAAAAGCTTAGACAAGCATGCATACGTATTGGCTCATAAATAAGGCATAAGGCACAACTCACAAAAGCTATGAATGAGTGGAATATGTGAGAGTGTGACTACACCATATACACTAAAATCATGTGAGAAATGATTTTTAGGCATGCAAACAACTCAAGTAAAGCATGCTAGAGACTTGACACTCAAAGCTAGTCAAAGCCACTTACACTACAACCCTACAAGGCAAGCCTCACATGGCCAAGACCAATCAAAACAGAGCTAAGGCATGCTAAAATAATGGCAAAAACATGCTGAGATAGAGCCAACACAAGCTAGGATGAGAGGCATAAAGCATGATGCATGTTAGACCAACAAGTAGGATTACACTACAAGTATAAGATGCAAGCAACCAATGACCAAACCAACCAAAAAAAGAGCTATGGAAGGTCCAAAAAGTCACAAAAACATACTTGGACTAAGCTTCAAAAAGGGAGAGATACATGCTCATGTATTACGCCACCAACACAAGCAAACAAGAATACAAGGAGAGGGGATCATCCCCTCCTATTTTGGACCACAAGAGCAACTTTTTACCACTAAAATTCCTCTGAGTTTTAGTGGTTAAAAGGCCAAGCAAAGGTCAATACAAAAGCTTAGAGAGTTGGCTCAAAAGGCTTAACAAGCCAAAGAGCAAAAGAAGCGGACCACCCCCTAACCCCACAAGGTTCAAACCAACACTTTAAAGTCTTAAAAATAAAGTTTTTGAGAAGCTAAAACCAGCCTTTAAATAGCATGCAAAGGTGGTAAAAGACTTAATCAAAACAAAGCTTTAAAAGGGGTATATGCTTACCCTTGAAGAACAAGAACAAGACAGCAACTTCAACAACAATTCTGAACCAAAAGCAAGCCAAAGACCTCAAATGAAGCTCCCATAGACCTCAGCTCCAAAATGAAGGTGTTTAACTAGGTGTTTGTGTGCAAAAGTATGAAGAAACAACACTTCTAAGCACAATAACACAATATATATATAGAGAGAGAGAGAGTGTGTGTGTGTGAGAATTCTAGAGAGAGAGAGAGATTTTTAGCTCTGAAAAATCTGAACCCTTCTCAAGGGGGAGGAAACTCCCCTTATATAGAGCAATGCAAGCAAAAAGCTTGCTCAATCCCTCCATACAGGTGTATGGAGGATGAGTTCAGTGAGCCACAACTGGCTCAAAAGATCTACAAATATCTAAAAAGGAGAAAAAGTGGCTGCCAGCCGGCCACTTCCCCTAGCCAGTCGGCCACTTAAAGTGGCCTACAAGAGGGAAAAGTTGCCGGCAGCTACCAAAAGTGGCCGGCAAGGCCCTCTCCTCTCCCTAGGCAAGAGGCAACAAGGTTGGGCCCAAAAACCAATGCCAAAACACAAAGGGTTAAGAGGCTCAAAGACAAGGCACCCAGTCGAGACCTTCGGGCGCTCAAAACAAGCACAAACATGGGCAATCATCGCGTGCACAAATGATGACGCCTGAGTCTTAAGGTCGGTCAAAAATGGGGTGTCTACATTACCTATCTCATATTTACAGAACAGCCTCAGGCCCACATATAACAAATTCCAATTCAAATTCATAAAGTTCAATCATACCATATTCGATAGAACTTCCAAAACATATAGCAATTATAATTTATGAATAATTCAGATTTAGTTTACAATACTATTACTCACAATGATTCCAGCCTTGTGATGATTCCTTGTGAAAGTGACCTACACAACATATCACATATGCAAATTCGATAAACAATTTGTTCAATTCCGTACACTTTTCTTTTACTTAATCACATTACGTCTCAATGGGTTGCTAATTATCTTTCTATTTTTCGGAGGGTCTAAATGAGATCCAAAACATGTCCAAAATGTTAGAAAGGTCAACAAAAGTAAATAGAATTTTTCCCTGTTTTCCACACATGCGAAAGTCCCTTACCGCATGTACGGAATATGCCGCACATGCGGGGCCGCACATGCAATTAAAGCAGAATGTGAGCCTCGGCTTTGTCTTGTATGCCACGCGTGCGGGAATCATAGCCGGACGTGCAGTTCTTGGTAAATCCAGGCAGTCCGAAATTGGTTTCAACTTCAAGTTGCCAAACTCATTTTCAAGCCTCAATTCATTTAAAAACACTTCAAAAACATGATATAGATATATATAATTAAAGTGTAACTCAAACTTAATTGAATCAAAACTTGCTTTAAGTCCACCATCTTAACCCTAGCTTCCAAGATTCCTTAAATTTTTCATTTCCTTTCAAATTCAACTAGTTCTTCACTTGTATGTAACTCTTTGAGTTCAAAACATACAACATCTAGAGATTAAGGCTCAAATTCTAGCCATCGAACTCAAGTCAAGTAAATTCAAAGGAATTAACTCTTAAATCAAGCAAATCCAAAGGATCAAAGTTCATTTTCATTAATATAGTTCATTTTAAACCTTTGAGTCAAAACCCTAACTCATTTAGGTGTTTAAGCTCCATTTTAAGTCTTGATTTTGAGCAATTGAAGAGTTAATTCAAGAGTTTTAGTTGAATCATATATACCTTGTGCTTAAATCCTTGAATTTTCCTAAAATTCTTCAATTTTCCAAGCTCTATGTTGAATTCCTCTCTTCCTCTCCTTGTTTCCTCCCTTAGGTTTTCTCTCTAGCATTATTTGTTGAGTCTAAGTCCAAGACTCTACAACTAAGGCTTATATATATATATGGTCACATACTCTATTTTAATTAGGCTACTTAATAATCAATTAGATTGAATTAATTCAAACTTAAAATTAAGCAACTAAGGGTTTAACTTATTAATCTAATTAAGGGTTTGGTTATGGTGTGCAACTTACACCTTACACCTTATTCTTTACACTTACACCTTATACTTACACCTTTTATACCTTACACCTTTTGTGTAAGTGGCACATGGTGTGCAACTCACTTACACCTTACACCTTACATTTACACCTTACACTTACACCTTACACTTACACTTACACCTTACACTTACACCTTTTGTGTAAGTGGCACATGGTGTGCAACCCACTTACACCTTTTGTGGGTTGCACACCTAAGAAAACTCCTCTAATTAATTTAATCTGAATCAAAATTTTATCAAACCTCTCATTGGGCCCTAAAAATTAGGCTGACCACAGCTATTTAATCAATTTTGGTTTCTGGCACCTTTAAGGCCTTCAATTTTCAGTTCAAAGTAGTAAATTTCAACAAGTTTTCCTTACAACAACATATATGAATTTAAAATCATATAATTCACGTAATTAAGCATGCAATTCCACACCGAACGTATGATCAGATATATAATTAAAGAATCAAAGCATAATACGGAATAGGATTATCACAATCTTCCCCCCTTTAGGAAGTTTGGTCCTCCAAACTTGTGTTACCTCAAGTCGAAAACAAATCCGGATAGCGCTGTCTCAATTCCTCCTCTCTTTCTCATGTGGCTTCTTTCCTGTAATGTTCTTTCCATTCAACCTTGACCATTAGGATTATCTTGTTTCTCAACTGTTTTACTTGCCAATCAAGAAGTTAAATTGGCTTTTCTTCAAACACCATATCATCATCCAAGGCAATTCGATGATGGTTGATAACATACAAAGGATCCCGAAGGTAGCCTCGCACCATCGACACATGAAATATGTTATGTATTCATTCCATACACGATGGCAAAGCAACACGATAGGCAATCGGACCCAATCTTTCCAAAATCTGAAATGGACCTATGTATCGAGGTTCTCATTCCCTTTTTCTCCTAAATCTTACTTGCCCTTTCATCGGAGTGACTTTGATAAAAACATAATCACCAACATCATATTCTCAATCCCTCCTTCTTTGGTCTGCATAGCTCTTTTGTCAACGTTGGGCTATTTTCAACCTTTGCTAAATGATCTTGATTTTCTCAATAGTAATTTGGACAATTTCAGGCCCAAACAATGCTCGTTCGCCAACTTCAGTCCAATAAATTGAAGACTAACATTTCCTTCCGTACAAAGCTTTATATGGTGCCATTCATATACTTGAGTGAAAACTGTTGTTATATGCAAATTCTGTCAAAGGTAGGTAAGTCTCCCAACTTCTTTGAAAGTCCAAAACGCACATTCGAAGCATGTCTTCTAACGTTTCGGTTGTTCTTTCAGACTGGCCATCAGTTTATGGATGGAACGTCGTACTGAACCTTAACTCTATTCTCATTGCTTACTGTAAACTCTGCCAAAATCTTAATACAAATTTAGGATCTCTGTCAGAGATAATTGAAACTGAAACACTATGTAATCGGACAATCTCATTTATATACACAGTGGAAAGTTTATCCGCATTATAAAAAGATTTCATGGGCAAAAAGTGAGTGGATTTAGTCAATCTATCCACAATTACCCATATAGAATTCATACGTCAAGGCGTTTGGGGTAAGCTAACAACAAAGTCCATGGTTATATGCTCCTATTTTCATTCCGGAATAGGGAGAGGCTAAAGTAAACCCGCTGGTCTTTGATGCTCCGCTTTTACTTGTTAATATTGTAGGCATTTAGAAACAAACTCTGCAATCTCTCTCTTCATGTTAGGCCACCAGAAGGTTTGTTTGAGATCTTGGTACATTTTTGTGTTTCTGGGATGCATTACAAACTTTGATTTAAATGCTTCCTCCATAACTCTCCTTTTAATTTTTGGAACACACAATCTTTTCTTAAATTTTAACACTTGGTTGTCCAAAGTGAATCTTGGTTTCGGTTTTGTTTCTATCTCATCACATATCTTCTTAAGAAAATCATCCTCCATTTGCCTTTGTCACATTTCTTTAATAATAGTCGACTGTACTGAAATTGCGACTAACACTCCGCCCTATTCACGTACTACAATTTCTACCTCCATTCTTTCTTTTTTTTGGTAACTCTTTTCGCCCCATAAGCAAACATGCTAGATTCCCCATGGACTTTTTGCTAAGAGCATCCGCCACAGTGTTGGCTTTATTGGGATGGTAGTGAATCTACAAATCATAGTCTTTGATAAGTTCTAACCACCATCTTTGATGCATATTTAACTCCTTTTGAGTAAAGAAGTACTTTAAGCTTTTATGGTCGGTGTAGACTTCACAAGTTGCACATAAAGATAATGCCGCCATATCTTCAATGCAAAAACCATTGCAGCAAGCTCCAAGTCATGTGTAGGGTAATTCTTCTCATGAGGCTTCAATTGTCGATAAACATAAGCAATCACCCTTCTACTCTGCGTAAGAACACACCCCAATCCTTTATAAGAAGCGTCACTATAAATAACAAACCCTTCTATACCTAACAATAGGGCAAGGGCTGGTGTTGTGGTTAGCCTTGTTTTCAGTTCACAGAAAGCCAACTCCCTTTGTTTTGTCCACTCAAATGGAACACCCTTCTGAGTCAATTGGATGAACGGTACTGCAATCTTGGAAAAAATCTTTCACAAATATTCTATAGTAACCTGCTAAACCCAAGAAACTACACACTTCTGTCACATTAGTAGGAGTGGACCAGCTCACAATAGCTTCTATCTTTTGTGGGTCAACAGAAACACCATCTTTATTAATTACATGTCCCAAGAATACTACTTCATGCAACCAGAATTCACTTTTCTTCAATTTAGCATACAATTTCTTATCTACAATGGTTTGAAGAATTATTCTCAAATGCTTCTCATGTTCCTCCTTACTTTTCGAATAAATAAGTATATCATCAATGAACACGACTACAAATTCATCCAAGTACAGTTTAAAATTTCGATTCATTAAATCCATGAAAGCCGCCGATGCATTAGTAACTCCGAATGGCATAACTAGAAATTCGTAATGCCCGTACCTAGTTCAAAAGCAGTCTTCTCAACATCTTCAGCCTTAACTTTCAATTGGTGATACCTAGATCTCAAATCTATCTTTGAAAATACTTGTGCTCTCTGCAACTGATCAAATAAATCATTAATCCTGGGCAAAGGATATTTATTCTTTATAGTTCCCCTATTAATCTCCCGATAGTCACCAGAGTGTTCCATCCTTCTTTACAAAAAGAACCGGTGTGCCCCAAGGCGAGGTACTTGGTCGAATAAACTCTTTGTCAAGCAATTCTTGCAACTGCACTTTCAGTTCTTTCATTTCAGTCGTTAACATTCTATAAGGAACTTTCGAAATCGGCTGAGTTCCCAACATAACATCAATTACGAATTCAATCTCAAGGTCCACCAAATCCCCTTGCAAATCTTCTGAGAAAACATCAGGAAACTCACTCACAATTGGAATATTATCAACGCACACATTCATTGCTTGTACCTTCAAAATACTACACAAATAACCCTGACAACCTTTTTGGAGTAACTTACGTGCTTTCACAACTAATATTAAATAAGGTGGAGAAACTACCCCATGTCCAACAAAAGTAAATTCATTTTGTCTCGAAGGTCGAAAGACTACTTGTTTAGACACGTAGTCAATGCTTGCATGATATTTAATTAGCCAATCCATCCTCAAAATTATATCAAAATGATCCATATTGAGAGGCATCAAATTGGCGTATAATTGAACATCCCCAAGTAGAATCTCACATGCAGGATAAATACAAGCACATAACATAGAACCCCCAGATGGTAAGGACACACACAACACATAATCTAAGGGTTCCAAGGATCTATTCAAATTATTAGCAAATATGTTTGACACAAATGAATGGGTGGAACCTGAATCAAGTAACACATGAGCAGGTTGGCCATTAATAGAGAGTGTACCTGAGATTACAGCCTCTGTATTCTGAACATCCCTTGGAACAAGGGCAAAGACTCCCCTGTCTAACATTATCTCTAGTGGTCGTGGGTTTTGTAGCAGTCTTTGTTACTAGATTTGAAGCAGCTAAACTTGTAGCTGGCCTATTCACATTTTGTTGTTCATTTGGGGGCTATTTTTCGCTATATAGCCTGTTTTCCCACATTTAAATCAAGTCCCAGTTGTGCGGTAACAAACCCCACGGTGTTTCTTTCAACATTCTGGACAATTTGGTACTGAATCGCGAGCAGATCCAGAAGTATTTGAGGTCCCTAGATTCAATTTTTTGGTTTGAGATGATGCTAACCCTCTTTGTACAGTGGAGCCTTGTCTTTTTCCTTTCCATTCTGAGAATCGGTTTCAAGTAGCCATATTACTTTCAATCATTAAGGCCATGACCAACACATCAACGTATTTAGGCAACTTCAATACATTCACCCTCTCTTGTATAGAGTCCCGGAGTCCTCCCTCAAACTTTCTTGCTTTCGTATAGTCCGTGTCCACCATGTGTGATGCGAAATGGGCTAACTCCATAAATTACGCTTCATACTCAACAATTGTTTTATTTCCCGTCTCAATCTTTCAAATTCTGCCACTTTCCTGTTTCAAACACACTGCGGGAAATATTTTTCATGGAAGACCTCCAGAATGTATGTCCAGTTGATCCCCAAGTGTTCATCCCGAATAAACATCCACCATCGACGTACTTCGTCTACTAAAGTAAAAGCAGCAAGTAGCACCTTATGTGCCTTGGTACAACGAAAAAGCTCAAACAACTTTTCTATTCCTAACACCCAAACTTCGGCCTTGAGTGGATCCACACCTCCATGAAACAAAGGCAGCTTCATTTTCTTATACACCTTTGTGAGTGCAATTATTCGATCATCTACCTGAGGATTAGGCACAGGTGGCGGTGGTGGCGGTTGTTGTTGCGGTGGTTGTTGTCTCATAGCTTCTGCCATTTCCATGGTCATTCTTTCCATTCTATCGAGCCGAGTGGAGGTAGACTCCTCCAATTCCTCCACCCTCATTCTCACCATAACCTATATGACAATATATTATAACACGCACAGGAAATATTCACAAGTATATATTAACAAAGTTTCATCTTTATTTCATACTTCATATTACATTTCATATCATCTTCATGTCGTATAAATGCATCATAAATGCAACTTAAATATTTCTAGACTCCTTATTGCTCAACTGGACCAGTTTATGAGATAATAACTTGTACTCTGATACCAATCTATCACAACCCAAACCCGTCCCCAAAAGTTTAGATCATAACCGGCTAGTAATCACTTAATTACCTACGGCCTATTACAAATTACAAATGTTTTCTCTTTTCTTTTTCACCATGCGGCCTACATAGAAACAATAATTACGTAATTATAATGTCCATTGAGCAATGCCTAAATGATCAAGTTATGTCATACTTACATACATATTATGACTTACAAACACAACTTATATACAATAAAACCTTCATCTTTAAGTATAGGTTTTCAAAACCATCTTAACAACACACACAACAACAACAAAAAAAGGCTTAACAAATTACTTAACACCGATAAATCAACAAAATGCCTTCAAGTAGGCTTGACAAGACAGGTTCACAAAAGAAAATCCTGGGGCTGACCATACGGCTGATCTGCCTGTTGATCACCTAGATACATCTAACGTAAAAACTGAGCGAAGCTCAGTGAATAATAGCAAAATGAGAGCTATAGATGAATGACTTTGGACTTAAAGAAAGCATGTTAATGTAATACAACACTTTTCATGTTGCAGCATTCATGTCATTACCCATCTCATATTTACAGAATGACCTCGAGCCACATATAATAGAACGGCCTTGGGCCCACATATAACAAATTCCAATTCAAATTCATAAAGTTCAATCACACCGTATTCTATACAACTTCCAAAACATATAGCAATTATAATTCATGAATAATTTGGATTTATTTTACAATACTATTACTCACAGTGATTCCGACCTTGCAATGATTCCTCATGCATGCAACCGACACAACATATCACACATGCAAATTTGATAAACAGTTCATTCAATTCCATACACTTTTTTTTTACTTAATCACATTAAGTCTCAATGGGTTGCTAATTATCTTTCTATTTTTCGGAGGGTCTAAATAAGATCAAAAACATGTCCAAAAGGTCGGAAAGGTCAACAAAAGTAAACAGAATTTTTTCTTATTTTCCGCACATGCAGAATGTGCCACACATGGAGATCGCACATGCAATTAAAACAAAATGCGAGCCTCTATTTTGTCTGGTATTCTCCACGTGCGGGAATCATAGGCACATGTGCAGTTTTGGGTAAATCCAGGCAGTCCGAAATTAGTTTCAACTTCAAGCACCCAAACTCATTTTCAAGCCTCATTTCATGTAAAACCACTTCAAAAACATGATATATATATATATATCTATATATATAACACTAAAGTGTAACTCAACTTAATTGAATCAAAACTTGCTTTAAGTCCACCATCTTAACCCTAGCTTCCAAGATTCCTTAAATTTCTTCATTTCCTTTCAAAATCAACTAGATCTGCACTTGTATGTAAATCTTTGAGTTCAAAACATACAAAATCTAGAGATTAAGGCTCAAATTCTCACCATCAAACTCAAGTCAAGTAAATTCAAAGGAATTAACTCTTAAATCAAGCAAATCCAAAGGATCAAAGTTCATTTTCATGAATATAGTTCATTTTAAACCTTTGAGTCAAAACCCTAACTCATTTGGGTGTTTATGCTCCATTTTAAATATTGATTTTGAGCAATTGAAGAGTTAATTCAAGAGTTTTAGCTGAATCATACATACTTTGTGCTTAATCCTTGAATTTTCCTACAAATTCTTCAATTTTCCAAGCTCTATGTTGAATTCCCCTCTTCCTCTCCTTGTTTCCTGCCTTAGGTTTTCTCTCCAACAATATTTGTTGAGTTTAAGTCCAAGACTCTACAACTAAGGCTCATATATATATGGTCACATAATCTAGTTTAATTAGGCTACTTAATAATCAATTAGATTGAATTAATTCAAATTTAAAATTAAGCAACTAAGGGTTTAACTTATTAAATCTAATTAATTTAATTTGAATCAAAATTTTACCAAACCTCTCATTAGGCCCTAAAAATTAGGCTGATCACAACTATTTAATCAATTTTGGTTTTTGGCACCTCTAAGGCCTTCAATTTTCAGTTCAAAATTGTAAATTTCAACAGGTTTTCCTTACAACAACATATATGAATTTAAAATCATATAATTCACACAATTAAGCATGCAATTCCATACCGAACGTATGATCACATATATAATTAAAGAATCAAAGCATAATACGAAGTAAGGTTATCACATTGACAGTCTACGAGTTTAATCACTTGCATGATTGTTTGGCACTGCCTCAAGTCTTAAGGTTGTGTCAATTGGGATGGTCTTGGATCTTTGACATTCACTGCATATCACTCCATGATTGTTTGAGTTTTATGAAAGAAGGACAACTATAGACATCTCATTTTGACTAACCCTAAGTGTAGCGACCCTGATTTTTCGTAAGTCTTTATTTATTTATTTATTTATTTATTTATTATTATTATTATTATTATTATTATTATTATTATTATTATTATTATTATTATTATTATTATTATTATTATTATCTTACTTTATTTTTGGCCTTATTAACTATGTGACTACTTGAGAATTGAATGTAGTATTTAATTAATTTAATGTGATATTTAATTATATATAATTAATTTGAATATTTATATATTTTTATATTATATATATTTATATATATTGATCTTATATTAATATTTATATATGTTATATTTATGTTGTATTTATATAATATTATATAATAGTCAATTAGGTTAAATCATAAGAGGCTACATTAGAAAGAAAAACAAAAACAAAAACAAAAACAAAAACAAAAAAAAGAGAGAGAGCAGCTGAAAGAGAGAGCAGCGGGAGAGAGAGAGAGAGAGAGAGAGAGAGAGAGAGAGAGAGAGAGGTGAAGAAAAAAAAGGGTTAGGGTTTTGTTTTTGTGGCTTCATAAATTCTTCAAGATTTCTTTGTTCTTCAAAAAATAATTGTGAGTGCAAAAACTCACTTCCCTTGATTTATGTTTAATTTGTTGTTTTTATTTATTTATTTGATGTTGGTTTGATTTTGTATTTGTATGTAGATGATGGATTGATTTCAATTATTCTGATTAGTTTATGTTTTTTTTTTTTTTATGACCTTATTGTTTTGATAATTTGGCATGGTTTGTAACTTTACATTATTTAAGTTGTTTTGACTATTTATCGTTACTTTAATGTTAGAGGTATTGGATAGTTATGAATCTATAAGGGATAGTTTGCTTGGCATTTTGTTCAGTTTTTTTTTTTTTATCTCTTGTACTCTTTTGATCATGGAAATTTACTTAAATCGTATGGGACGAGAACGTTTAGATTTTGTTTCATCTCTAGGATTTAGATAATGGAATATTGATTGGGGTTTAATCCTAATTTAATATTTAATTGTCCAAATTTTGGGGCATGACATTAAGACCTCGAGTGTGTCTAATGATAAAATGGAAATTACTTCATCTTTAGAATATTTGAGGTTGTTTAGAGTTGTTGTGTAGTCTATTTTAGCTAAAAATTGACTTTTTGTAAAAATGACCATTTTACCCCTAAACCCGTTTAAGTCCAAAAAATAAAACTTTTAACCTAGAGAGAGAGAGAGAGAGAGAAAGAAGCTTGGTTGTGTCTTGATTGATGACATTTTCCAAAATTAGTAGCTAGTTTTATCAAAAACATTGATCGAGAGGCAATTCGAGCTTACTTGGGCTACAAGCAAGCTAAGCGCATGAGACCCCATACTTATGCATACATAGATGGCACATACACCAAGACAAGCTGTGCACACACACGTGAATTGTGGGCATGCACTTATTCTGTGTGGACACACTTCCAATCATAGCAAAATCAGTTTTGGAAACTTAATCTTGGTGCGATTTTGGAGGGAGGCAACAAGACAAAGTGATGGGGTTGCCCTAGGATGTTCCCCAAGGCTCCCCATTGCCTATAAAACAAGCCTCTCCCCTCCTCTTGAAAAAGGTTCAACAATTGAGAACATTTTGTGAGTTTTAAGAGAGTTTTATCACTCATCTCCACCCATTTGACTTAGCTTTGAAAATACTACACTTACAGCAACTAATAACAACTAAAAGTCATCTAAATCTTGGAACAATTGAACTAAATCATAAACCTTTATTTGAGGAAGGTTTGCAAGAAAGAAAACTCAAGTTGTCTTGCATTTTTCTTCATGTGGCTTTGGTTTATTCAAACAAGCAGGTAAAACCCATGTTCATTAATTTTAGTACTCTTTTTGGTCTTTATTTTAGTGTTAAATCATGCTAGGATGTTAGTCTTAGAACAATTGAACTAAATCATAAACCTTTATTTGAGGGAGGTTTGCAAGAAAGAAAACTCAAGTTGTATAGCGATCCCGGTTTTCCCTTGCTGCATTAGTTGTATTCCGGACTCGGATCCGTGGGATTGGTAGTGGTGTCTACCTTGTGGTCGTCCTTTAATTCCATTTGATTGAGTTTTAGGATGTGTTGGGCATGTTTCGAGCAGGTGAATTGAGCCTTGGTCTAGTTTCTTGTTGCCCAGTTTTTGGTCTTTCCGCTCGAGCGGGTATTCCTGCGCTCAAGCGGGGTTTACACCGTTCCAGCATTTTGTGTCCTTGCAAAACTTCTACAGGTGTGATTTCTGCGCTTGAGCGGGTTCCCTACGCTCGAGCAGGGTTGCGCTCAAGCGGGCTTGTTGGCGCTCGAGCGGGTAGTACATTTTTGGTGTAAGTTTTGGGATGGGAAAATCTACGCTCGAGCGGACTAGTTTTTCGCGCTCGAGCGGATGTGTTTCACTCTTGTGTCTTGGCGCTCGAGCAGGCTTTATTGCGCTCGAGCGGACCTTGCTTTTTGTTCTTGACGCTCGAGCGTTGTGTTTTCCTTTCGGCGGACTGTCAGATAACTTGAGAGGCGGTGGGCATTTTGAATCACTTTTTACACACTCTCTCTCTCTCTCTCTTACTTTTCAAAAGGCCATTTTTAAGAGCTCCTCTCTCTAGAAACTCCATTCTCTCTAGGGTTTAATCTAGTTAGAGTGCTTCCCTTACCTTTGTCCTTTACAAAAAGTTGTAGATCGTCGAGGGCTATCATTTGATCCGAGAAACTTGGAATTTGGAGCACTTTCATTTTCTTCATCTTCTTCGTTGGGTATCATCTTTTGAGGTAGGGATTTCTACTCACTCTTATGGCCTTTGACATAGATTTTTGGTTGTTTTGATAAAGTGTTGAAGTTGGGTGATTTTGGGACTTAGGGTTTCAAAATGTTAAAAGAGGGTTTTGTTATTTTGATTCTAAAATTTGTACTTTGGGTTTCAAAATAATAGTATTGTTGCTGGTTGTTGATATTTAGACCATTGGGTCAATATTGGGAAATGGGGTAGAAAACCCTAATTTGTTGTATAAATTAATTGGTATAATTAATTTGGAAAAGTTGTGGATTTATGGAATTGAGTTGAAAATAATGAAATTGGCTCATTATATTGTGAAACAGTGGAATTGGATTTATTAATCGCTCACTTTTGAAAACATGGATATTTTATCTGTTGGAGCTTTTATTATCTGTTTAGAAATAATTGCTTTGGGCTACTGGTGGAGGGTAGTCTTGATTGTTGTAGACAATGCATGATGATTAGGCAAACTAAAACTAATCGATTGAGTATGCTATCGAATATAGCGACTGGAATAATACACTAACTTTATGTATTGATTGATTGTATATGATCTATGTTTATATACATGTGTTGTGTGGGAGGAGATAGGGGATGTACTCCATGGTTTAGGGGAAGATAGGGAATGGACCTCTAAACTAGATTTTTGTGTGACATTGATACAGCACTACAATGTGTATCAAGTGTTGATTATGGAAGTGTTTGAATTGATCTGATATAGTACTAAAATGTATATCGTTATCAATTGTGAAGTGTAGAAGTGATTCTATGTTATGTTGATACAGCACCGAAATGTGTATCTTTCGTAAAGTGTGGGTATAGCTTGTATGCTTATCTATTGAGATGTTGATATAGCTAGTATGCATATCTAAGGTAAAATAGGAAACGTTTATTACGAGTCACTGTCTCATGTAAGTTGTTGGCCAGGTTCTGAGCTGTTGTTGTGAATTGTGAATTCGGTAAGGAATGGAAAATAGAATGAAGCATGGGCATAGTGGTTATGTAATGGAAATGGTTTATGAACTGATTTATGGGAATTAAACATTTATCAATTGCTGATGTCTTAGTTATTGCTCATACTGTGTTTAGCATATCACTACTGGGCGTTGGCTCACCCTATATGGGACATTATTTTCAATTACAGGTAATATGCCACCTCCAAGGACATAGCTTGGATGATGATGAGAGTCGAAGACTCTTTTTGGTTTGTTTTGTTTGTATTACATGTATATCAAGCCAAGGGCTTCTTTTGTATAGAGTTAGTGCTCTTCTTTTGTGTAACCAAGTGTTAACTTGGAAAGCTGTAAGCCCGTAGGGTATTTGCTTTTGTTGTTAACATGTAATACGGTTGTAAGAACTACTTTGATGAATAGAAATGATTGATTTCTCTTATGTCAATGCATGTCTAAAGTGATGGGTTTTAAGTATTTTTTTGAGGGCGTCACAACTTGGTATCAAAGCGTACCGAGTTCGAATACTTTGGGTACGTGGAAAGTGATTAGTATCACAATGGGTTTGTCTCGCTTGTTAGAGACTTAAGTGCAATGTAATGTGTTTATGTGATAACATGTTTATGTGACTATTTGGGTATGGGATTTAGTTTCTAGGATATTGATTGGATCCTTGGATTTCTGTGAGTCTTGTTGGAAAAGCACTTGATCAATGCTGTATCTAACCGGAACTCTAGCAACGCCTCGGGACTATCATTATCCAGAAATGAAATTCGTAAGTGCTTATGTGTTTATGTGCTTACATGGAGTGAATTACAGTTGTCCATGCATTAGGACGCGAGTGTTATAGCTTCAGCACATTTGTGAATGTGCTAACATTCTCTGTTACCTTTATTAGGATGTCAGGACGAGGACGAGGTGGTAGGCGAGGTAGGCCTAGGAGGCAGGAGATGCCTTTATCGGATGATATTCCGGCGCAGCAGGAGGGCGCTGGCCAGGCCAATGTGGCCGAGCTAGTAGGTTAGGAGGCTATGGGCGCTTTAGCCCGAGGGATAGCCAATGCTTTGAGGAAGTCTATGGGTATTCTTAGAGCTGAGAATCCAATTCAAGCTCCAGTGCAGGCCCAGGTTGCTGAGGCAGGGCCTTCATTCTTGAAGAGGGAGTTCTTCCGATCGAATCTGGATGAGTTTGTTGGGGATCCGAATGAGCCACTTAAGGCGGATGAGTGGTTGGAGCAGATGAGTAAGACGTTCGAGATGCTTGGCATCGAGGACGGAGCATTGAAAGTGACCTTGGCATCTTTCCAACTGAAGGGGGATGCGGGTCAATGGTGGAAGTTCGTGAAGGGTCGTTTGGATGGCACTCGGGAGGCATTTGTGAGTGCTTTCCAGGAGAAGTTCTTACCTTCAGCAGTCAGAGAGAAGCTGAGAGATCAGTTTTGCCAGCTTTTGCAGTTGAGTTCTTCAGTGGCCGAGTATGAGGATGCTTTTAATAGCTTGTCCAGGTTCGCACCTGAACTTGTGGTGTTCGAGGAACGCCACTGTATTGAGTTCGAGAAGAGATTGAGGCGTGGCCTCAAGATGAGAGTTGGTGGTTCTATGATCCGAGACTATGGGCACTTGGTTGATGCTGCAGCCCATATGGAGATCATGATGCAGGAGAAGGAGGGACAGAGGGGCTCTAAGAGGAGCCAGGATGGTCAGGGTGATGGCAGGAGACAGAGGGGTGCTAACCCTCAGCAGTCTCATAGTGGTGTTGCTAGATCGACCTTTCCAGTGCCAAGTGTAGGCTCAGAGAGAAGCAATCAGAGAGATTTCACGTGTTACAAGTGTGGTCAGCTGGGCCACAAGGCTTCGATTTGCCCACAGAGGGGAGGAGGTCAGAGAGCTGCGTCATCTTTAGCTAGACCACAAAGCCAGAGTCAGGGCAGGGGTCAGCCACTGTCTTGTCATCAGTGTGGTCAGGCGGGGCACCTAAAGAGGTTTTGCCCGCAGTTGGGTGGCACATCTGGTACATCTGGGCAGAGGCAGAGTCTTCAGCCAGCTCAGTCAGTGCAGGCCTCGAGGGCCAACCAGGGGGCTTCATCGTCCCAGTTTGTACAGCAGTCGTATGCTCCGAGGGGTGAGTAGGTGGATCAGGGGCCTATTGGGCGCGTGTATGCTGTTACCGTGCAGGACTTGGTGTCGGTCCCATCAGTGGTGAGAGGTACTTTTTTGTTTTGCAACTCGGTTGCTAATGTGTTGATTGATACGGGTGCATCTCATTCCTTTGTATCTGCTGCATTTGCATCTGTTTTGGAATTGGAGTTGGCACAATTAGCATCTCCTATATGTGTTGTATCACCTGTTGGGGGTGAATTGATTTTGAAGCACGGATGTAGAGGTTGCGATATAGAGGTTGCCGATCATCAGCTTCCGTTCCCTTTTGTAGTTATGCCCATGAAGGGTTTTGATGTTATTTTGGGTATGGACTGGCTATCGTCATACCGGGCTATTATTGATTGCTACCGTCAGAAGGTCACAGTATGTACCTTGAGCGGGGAGTGTTTTCATTTCTTGGGGGATCGGGTTGGTAGTGTGTTGCCACTGGTGTATGATCCGCGAGGGCGGAGTGAGCTTAGTGGTCTACTTGCTAGCCTTTTGAGTGGTGAGTGTGATGAGACCCAGATTGTTTTACCGAGAGTGGTTTGTGAGTATTCGGATGTTTTTCCCGAGGATCTCGTTGGTTTGCCACCTCACCATGAGATTGAGTTCTCCATTGATTTAGTGCCCGGCACGGCGCCGATCTCTATGGCACGGCGCCGATCTCTATGGCACCTTACCATTTTGCCCCAGCCGAGTTGAGTGAGTTGAAGATTCAGCTCCAAGAGTTGTTAGATAAGGGCTTTGTTCGCCCTAGTGTTTCGCTGTGGAGAGCACCGGCCCTCTTTTGCTAAAAAGAAAGATGGTGCCTTGAGACTTTGTATTGACTACCGAAAGTTAAATCAGGCTACGGTCAAGAATAAGTACCCTATGCCCCATATAGATGATCTGTTTGACCAGTTGAAGGGTTCCCGTTGTTTCTCTAAGATAGACTTGAGATCGAGTTACCACCAGTTGAGGGTCAGGGAGGAGGATATTCCAAAGACGGCATTCCGTACGCGGTATGGCCATTATGAGTTTCTGGTGATGCCATTTGGGCTCACCAATACACCGGCAGTTTTTATGGATTTGATGAACTGGATATTCTGGGAATTCTTAGATCGTTTTGTGGTCGTTTTCGTGGACGACATTCTTATCTATTCATCTTCAAAGGAGGAGCACGAGGAACACTTGAGAGTGGTACTCGAGTTACTTAGAACCCATACGCTATATGCCAAGTTTGGGAAGTGTGAGTTCTGGCTGGGAGAAGTCAAGTTCTTAGGCCACGTAGTATCCGGGGAAGGAGTGTCTGTTGATACATCCAAGATAGAGGCAGTGCAAGACTGGGCACAGCCGAAGAGTGTGTTTGAGATCTGCAGTTTTCTGGGGTTAGCTGGATATTACTGCCGGTTTGTGAAGGATTTCTCCAGGTTAGCTTCACCGTTGACTAGACTGACTCGGAAGGGAGACAAATTCGTATGGAGTGAGGCTTGTGAAAAGTCATTTCAAGAGCTGAAAGTTAGATTGACCACTGCTCCGGTCTTGATTATTCCAGAGAGAGGGTTGGGTTATGTGGTTTATTGTGATGCCTCACGAGAGGGTTTGGGTTGTGTGTTGATGCAAGAGGGCAAGGTGGTTGCCTATGGCTCACGTCAGTTGAAAATCCACGAGAAGAATTACCCTACACATGACCTAGAGCTAGCAGCAGTAATCTTTGCCTTGAAAATCTAGAGGCACTACCTTTATGGTGAGAGGTTCGAGGTATTCTCGGACCATAAGAGTTTGAAGTATATGTTTACATAGAAAGACTTGAACTTGAGGCAGAGGAGGTGGATAGAGTTTGTTGAGGACTACGATTTTGAGTTGCACTATCACCCGGGAAAGGCCAATGTTGTGGCTGATGCACTTAGTAGAAAATCCATTAGTGATGTAGCTTGTATAGCCATCAGGGAATGGGAGATGTTGGGGGCGCTTGGCGAGTTTGATTTGCTTCTGGGCGAATCCGTTGAGGCTGTGGCCTTATTTTTTGTTGTTGCGCAGCCTACACTTGTGACTAGAGTGTTAGAGGCACAGAGAGGTGACCTTGAGGTAGAATCCCTCAGAGAGAAGATCTCCAGTGGGAAGGTTGAGAAAGGTTTGACGGTGTATCCCGACCAAAGTGTGAGATACCGAGACCGTTTGTTTGTGCCGGAGTCTTGCCGAGAGGAGGTACACCGAGAGTTTCACCATTCACGCCTTGCGGTGCATCCGGGAGGCACCAAGATGTATCATGATTTGGTACGCCAGTTTTGGTGGAGGGGCATGAAGAGAGATGTGGAAGTTTTTGTGTCGAAGTGCCTTACTTGTCAGCAAGTGAAGGCCGAGCATCAGAGGCCAGTGGGTTTGTTACAACCCTTGCCTATTGCTAAGTGGAAATGGGAGCATGTCACTATGGACTTCGTTGTAGGTCTTTTGAGGACTCAGCGGGGTAGTGATGCTATTTGGGTGGTTGTAGACCGGTTGACTAAGTCAGCGCACTTTATCCCTATGCGCGTGAGAGATTCGGTAGATCATATTGCCGACTTGTATATTCAGGACATAGTGAGGTTGCACGGGGTCCCAGTGACAATCGTCTCAGATAGAGATCCTCTTTTTACTGCTAGGTTGTGCAAGAGTTTGCAGAGTGCCTTGGCTACTAAGTTGACCTTTAGTACGGCTTATCATCCTCAGACTGACGGGCAGTCCGAGCACACTATTCAGATCCTTGAGGATATGCTTCGAGGTTGTGCCCTTGACTTTAGTGGGACGTGGGAGAGGCACTTGCCATTGGTGGACTTTGCCTACAACAACAGCTTTCAGTTTAGTATCGGTACGGCACCGTTTGAGGCCTTGTATGGCTGGCCGTGTAGGTCTCCAATTTGTTGGGCCCGGAATTGGTTAGGGAGACGATGGAGAAAGTTGAGCTTATCCGTAGGAGGCTTGTTATAGCCCAGAGTCGCCAAAAGAGTTATGCCGACCGTAGAAGGAGGCCTTTGGCGTTTGAGGTAGGTGATCATGTTTTCTTGAAAATATCACCTAGGCGAGGTTTGATGAGGTTCGGGAAGAGTGGGAAGTTATCCCCTCTGTTTATTGGTCCCTTTGAGATCCTTGAGAGGATTGGGGAAGTTGCTTATCGTTTAGCTTTGCCACCGCAGTTGTCCGGGGTGCATGACGTGTTTCATGTGAGTATGCTTTGGAAGTATGAGCCGAATCCGTCCCATGTGCTAGATTGGACCGACTTAGAGGTAGATGAGGATGCCTCGTATGAGGAGAGACCGGTTCAGGTCTTGGATAGGCGGGATCAAGTCCTGCGTGGCAAGACCATTCCCTTGGTGAAGGTTTTGTGGAAACATCACGGAGTGGAGGAGGCCACTTGGGAACGTGAGTTGGAGATCCGCGAGAAATATCCGAACTTGTTTATTGATGTGTAATCATGCATTGGTAATTTTGTAATATTGTTGAACTTTAAGAGCATTATATATGTCTTAAGTTGTAAAACATTGTGAATGTTTTAGTTTATAGAAGTATTGTATAACTTACCTTGAAATGGAAGTTTGTTATAACATTGTATATGTTGAATGTATTATAGAAATGGAAATATATCATGAATGTTGAATATGATATAGAATTGTGAAACATGTGTGTGGAAATTGTTGAATTTCAAAGAAAGCATGTTGTTAATACATATTGAGATATGTGGTAATTTGCCTCTTGAATAGAGATGGATTGACCGGTAATGGGTCGGAGTGTTTAAATGGTATGTTGCAATATTTTGGGAATAGAGAAAACTTGTTTTTGAAAACTTGTATTTAAATTTTGGGGAACGATCCCGATTTTCCCTTGCTGCATTTGTTGTATTCCGGACTCGGTTCCGTGGGATTGGTAGTGGTGTCTACCTTGTTGTCGTCCTTTAATTCCATTTGATTGAGTTTTAGGATATGTTGGGCATATTTCGAGCAGGTGGATTGAGCCTTGGTCTAGTTTCTTGTTGCCCAGTTTTTGGTCTTTCCGCTTGAGCGGGTATTCCTGCGCTCGAGCGGGTTTTACACCCTTCCAGCATTTTGTGTCCCTGCAAAACTTCTGCAGGTGTGATTTCTGTGCTCGAGCAGGGTTGCGCTCGAGCAGGCTTGTTGGCGCTCGAGCGGGTAGTACATTTTTGGTGTAAGTTCTGGGATGGGAAAATCTACGCTCAAGCGGATGTATTTCACTCTTGTGTCTTGGCACTCGAACGGGCCTTATTGCGCTCGAGCGGACCCAGCTTTTTGTTCTTAATGCTCGAGCGTTGTGTTTTCCGCTCGAGCGGACCTGTCGTATAACAGAGGGCAGCTGGGCATTTTTGAATCACTTTTTACATTCTCTCTCTCTCTCTCTCTTACTTTTCAAAAGGCCATTTTTGAGAGCTCCTCTCTCTAGAAACTCCCTTCTCTCTAGGGTTTGATCTAGTTAGAGTGCTTCCCTTACCTTTGTCCTTTACAAAAAAGTTGTAGATCGTCAAGGGCTATCATTTGATCTGAGAAACTTGGAATTTGGAGCACTTTCATTTTCTTCATCTTCTTCGTTGAGTATCATCTTTTGCGATAGGGATTTCTACTCACTCTTATGGCCTTTGACATAGATTTTTGGTTGTTTTGATAAAGTGTTGAAGTTGGGTGATTTTGGGACTTAGGGTTTCAAAATGTTAAAAGAGGGTTTTGTTATTTTGATTCTAAAAATTGTACTTTGGGTTTCAAAATAATAGTATTGTTGTTGGTTGTTGATATTTAGACCATTGGGTCAATATTGGGAAATGGGGTAGAAAATCCTAATTTGTTGTATAAATTAATTGGTATAATTAATTTGGAAAAGTTGTGGATTTATGGAATTGAGTTGAAAATAATGAAATTGGCTCATTATATTGTGAAACGGTGGAGTTGAATTTATTAATCGCTCACTTTTGAAAACATGGATATTTTATCTGTTGGAGCTTTTATTATCTGTTTAGAAATAATTGCTTTGGGCTACCGGTGGAGGGTAGTCTTGATTGTTGTAGACAATGCATGATGATTAGGCAAACTAAAACTAATCGATTGAGTATGCTATTAAATATAGCGACTGGAATAATACACTAACTTTATGTATTGATTGATTGTATATGATCTATGTTTATATACATGTGTTGTGTGGGAGGAGATAGGGGATGTACTCCATGGTTTAGGGGAAGATAGGGAATGGACCTCTAAACCAGATTTTTGTGTGACATTGATACAGCACTACAATGTGTATCAAGTGTTGATTATGGAAGTGTTTGAATTGATCTGATATAGTACTAAAATGTATATCATTATCAATTATGAAGTGTAGAAGTGATTCTATGTTATGTTGATACAACACCGAAATATGTATCTTTCGTAGAGTGTGGGTATAGCTTGTATGCTTATCTGTTGAGATGTTGATATAGCTAGTATGCATATCTAAGGTAAAATAGGAAACATTTATTACGAGTCACTATCTCATGTAAGTTGTTGGCCAGGTTCTGAGCTGTTGTTGTGAATTGTGAATTCAGTAAGGAATGGAAAATAGAATGAAGCATGGGCATAGTGGTCATGTAATGGAAATAGATTATGAATTCATTTATGGGAATTAAACATTTATCAATTGCTGATGTCTTAGTTATTGCTCATACTATGTTTAGCATATCTCTACTGGGCGTTAGCTCACCCTATATGGGACATTATTTTCAGGTACAGGTAATATGCCACCTCCAAGGACATAGCTTGGATGATAATGAGAGTCGAAGACTCTTTTTGGTTTGTTTTGTTTGTATTACATGTATATCAAGCCAAGGGCTTCTTTTGTATAGAGTTAGTGCTCTTCTTTTGTGTAACCAAGTGTTAACTTGGAAAGCTGTAAGCCCGTGGGGCATTTGCTTTTGTTGTTAACATGTAATACGGTTGTAACAACTACTCTGATGAATAGAAATGATTGATTTCTCTTATGTCAATGCATGTCTAAAGTGAAGGGTTTTAAGTATTTTTTTTAGGGCGTCACAAGTTGTCTTGCACTTTTCTTCATGTGGCTTCGGTTTATTCAAACAAGCAGGTAAAACCCATTTTCATTAATTTTAGTACTCTTTGTGGTCTTTATTTTAGTGTTAAATCATGCTAGGATGTTAGTCCATCATAGCATCATGTAGGGTTTTAGTTTTCTTAGCTTTTTTGCCTACCCTCGCATGTTTTCTTTATTTTTATTAAAACAATGTGTTTAGGATTTATTTCATTATGTAGTAAGCATGCAGAAGCCTAGTTCGATCATCATGTAGTGTTATCATATTTTTTTCCCTTTTTATTTGTTATTTTCTTCTTGTGCATAAGCATTATATTAGTAACCTCAAACTGGGCTTAGGACCACTTATGTGGGCATCCGAGTGCGCCCGATATGCTTTGTCTTTGCTGCATTGTCCTTTTAAATAAATCAAGTTATGTGCTTTTTATGCAAAATTGTTTGTTTTGGATATTTTTTAAATATTTTTTATTTTAGTTTGAGTTTATGACCTTTGGATCACTAAAGTCCACTTTTATTGAAAAATCATTATTTCTAGAGGATATGGTTATATTCCTTAATCTAAAATAAATTATATTTATTTTATTCAAATCAATTAGTTTTATGGTAGTAAAGGTTCTAGACTTAAAATGGATCGTATGAAATAATTAATTACTGAAATCATAAAATAAAATATTAGTAGAGGCCAATCTTCGGATTGGGCAAAAGAGAGTGCTTCATTCTATGACCTTTCTCTTATGTACCTTAGTTCCCAAACCTAAAATTCTCTAGTTATAACAAATTAGGTCTGTTTCTCTCTCTTTATACATACATATATATACAAACCTCCATTGAAGCTTGGGAGATGAAGCTTTTGCTAGATTCTTGAAGCTTGAATTCAGATCTTAAAGGTTGATTGGAATAAGGGAATTGCAAATACAAGGAGCTCTTTCTCCATTTTGAGGTAATCTCTTGAAATTCTATCATCCGCTTCTCTTTTATTTTCTTCTCTTTTCTCTCTTGCCAAACACTTTATAATTCTGAATTATCTATTACTTAAGATGTGATTGGGTATGCAGATAGTGATAGGGATTTGCCACCCCTTCATAGGATTGGTCGATAGCTTTGAATTCTTCCATTTTCTCTCTCATTTTCTCACCTTCCAAACACTTTATTTTTTGTATTTCTTTAGTTACTTTGATTAATCATAGATTTGTATAAAGGGAATTAGTCTCCCCCTATGTTTTGTTTTGATAATTGTTTTAGTTTCCTTCATTTTCTCTCATTTTCTTGCATTTTCTCATCTATTTTCTCGTCTTCCAAACGTAGCTTTATTGTTTTGATTCAATGATTTCTAGTGGATTAGTAGCTTGTCTATTTGACTAGTTGATTAAATGTAGTAATTGTTGCATTTTCTCTTATTCTCTCTTGTTTTCCCTTCTGTTTTCTTAGAAGCCAAATAAGTGCTTCCTCTTTAAAAGAGTTAGAATCTCTCTTCTCAACCCCTTTGAACATGGAAATGGACGCTTACATCTATCTTCCATGAGTAAGAAGATGAGCTTCTAATTACTTTGGATGAGTTTCATGTACTATAGTACTTGTTTACCATTTTCTAGCACTTTCCCACGTCTTTTCTTCACTTTCTTTTGTATTTTCTTAGAAGCCATGTTTGGCTTCCTCTTAGAAATAGTTTGCAATCAACTCTCTCTACCCATGTTCACATAGACTTGAGCATCTACTAGCTCTTTCCATAAGTAGAGATGTAGATTCTCATTTCTTTAATTTGTTTTCATTCCATTATTTGAGTTATTTCCATAATCATCATATGATTATTCATATCATTTTGATAATCAAGAAAACTAATCCATCTTCTCATGGTTACTTTATGATGAGAATGGTGGATTTGGTTTTGTGTTGATTAAATGCTATTCCTTCTCTCATTCTTATGATGATAAAAAGGAAATTCTTCATTGTTGTTGGAATGCTTCTGTAACAACCCTCACCACTGCTTATCGATTAATTACTGATTTCTGTAAACTGAGACTAATCATGATGGGTAATTGAACTGATTGGAATACTGAACTGACTGACTGAAATCTGGAACTGAATTGATTGAGTATGTTAGTTAAATTGCATTTCTATCTGTTTGATTGCCAAATTATCTGTTCACATTTTATCCTTTAAACTGCAAATTGAAGGCCTTATCGGCGGCCGAATCTGAAATCGATTGATGTTCTGTGTTAATTAGATTTTATGTGATTTTATGATGTAATTATCTGAAAAGTGATTCAGTATGATTAAAATAGATTAAAATAAAGCTAATTAAAGAGTTAGGCTTATCTACAACTTTGCCATTGTGAGTGGGCCACTACCTATGCACATTTGAGCCTCTTGCATTCATTCATACACTTTTCATCAGCTCATTTTCCTTGTTATTGCCGACCAAGAGAGAGGTAGAGGGAGAGAAATTGAGTTCCCTTTTGAAAATTGCTTGGAGACTTGAAGATTTGGAAGAGAGATTGCATAATTGAGCCTCCTTACCTTTAATTTAAGACATAAGGTAGAGCTTTTGCCTTCTTTTGTTTGATTTGAGCTTCTTCTGGCATGGTTTAGAGCAAGGTTGAAGTCTAGAGCCAAGTTATGGCTCAAATTATGGTGTTGAAGCTTAATTGTTGCATGCATGTATATATATATTGAAGTTTTGCGATTGTAGCTCATAATTCCTCACATGCATGTTCATAATTTTACAATGGACCTTGATTTCATCGTGTTTTGAGAATAATTGGCTCATTAGAGCAAGAGTTTGAAGCTTTGAATTGGTTAAATCCATGCATGTTTGCATGTTCTTCATGTTCATGCAATTTGGTTCAAAATTGTATTTAATTGAACTATCTTTGGGCTTCGATTTCTCAAATTGATCTTTGAAACATGTTGTTCTATGAGTTTACAAATGTTTTTTAGAAAATTAGCCCAAAATGATCGAATTTGATGCATTGAAACTTGGTTTTGAGCTTGGGTGTTCAATCTGGAATTTCCAGAATTTGGACTCACGCTCGAGCAGGAGAAAGTGGTGCTCGAGCGTGAAATTCGAGCATCCAGTACTTTGTACTGTTTTGAAGTCCACTCGAGCGGAGAAACTGACGCTCGAACGGGACCTTGTGTCTTACGCTCGAGCGGCTATCGAGGGCCCATCGAGCGTGATTTTCGAGCATCCAGTACTTTTGCCATGTTTTGCAGTATGCTCGAGCGTGGGAAGTGACGCTCGAGCGGAAACCTTTGTCTGCATATTCGCTTGAGCGGGGAAAGACACACTCGAGCGGGACTCTATTTTTCTGGAGGTTCTGAAAATGTTTTCTAAGTGCATCTTTGCATCCTCATTTCATTCTAGGCATTCTTAAGCCTAGTTTAAGGCATCTTAATGAGGATATAGATGTAGAACACACCGAGGCAATTAGGGATCAAGTTATTATCTTTCCCAACTGTGTAGCTTAGTGTGTGTTCGTTCTGTAAACTGTGTAGGGTTGGCGACCGGAGACGCGCTCTAGCTTTACTGTAGCCCAGAACTCTGTGAGTAACAACTGTGTAAAGATATGTTCAAAAATGATTATCTTCTGAACAATTGAACTGTACTGTTTTCTGAACTGATACTGTTAATTGAATGAATGTATGTCCTATATTCTGAACTGTATTGTGACATCCTTAGCAATTACTGTTTACTGTTACTGTTACAGAGATCTCTGTCGGTTCCTTTGTTGGGACCACTACTGTTTACTGATTGATGGCCATCATTGACTGTTCGATTTTTTAAGACCTACTGTTTACTGTACTGTTATGCTAATGGATGTACCACATATGACTGTACTGACTGAACAACTGATAGACTGAATTAATGAACTGTTTTCATTACTGTAAGGACATTCATTCTTAACCTCTTTACGCATTATGTTATTCACTGGGCTTGAGCTCACTGTTTATATATATATGTAGGTGTTCAGGCATCAGACCGGAGCTAGGAGCGTGGATTAGACCTCCCTTTTTGTCAAGTCAACCATTGTGCCTCATTGCGAGGTTCCGAGCCTGCCAAGCTATGGCTTAGGGGTGTTTTTATTTTCCCCGTCTGTCTCTATGTCTCTTTTGGATAACTGTATAAACCGTTACTACTGTTTAATAGGGATTAGGTCCCTGAACTGAATGATTGTATATATGTACATACTGTTTTGTCACTGACTATATATGTGCATGAAAAATCTTTTTGCATACAGACTGTCACAGCTCATTGGACATTATTTATTTACTGTTTTGGCTTCCGCCATGCCCCTGTACTTTGTTCTCTTTGTATTCTTTGTTAAGTAGGCCTTGATAATCTTGGTTTCTTGGCGATACATTGCACTAAACCCATAGGGGCGGGTTTGGGTCATGACAACTTCTATGATTTGCATAGGCTTTATTTTCTCATCATCTATGATGAAAACGATGAAATCTATCTTGTCTTGCTTCCACTAGTTCTTAAAGGAATTTGTCCTTCCCTCTTTTATTTCTATTATTTGTTTTACATTTAGCTTCTATTTGTTTGGCATTAGTAGCTTTCATTATTTCATTTGATTAACTTTGCTAGATTAACTTATTCATTCATCTTAGATTCAATTTTGTAATGTAGTTGCTTCAATGATTTTAGTTAGATTGTTTCTTCTGTTCTTTAGCTCTAATGCATGTTGCTTCTCTCTCTCTCTCTCTCTCTCTCTCTCTCTCTCTTATCCCTTTTATTTTGTGCTTTCCATATTCTTATGGCATCATATTTTCTCTTTCATCATTTTTATGTTATGCATTCATTTTTCATGCATAAGGACTTGGCTCATTATACTTAGTGTTTTATCATTACTTGTGTGATTTTGTGCACAATTACATGTCACATGCTAGTAGCCAAGTCTTTAGTTGCATTTCTTGTATGTGCATTGCATTAGTTTCTTATATCTAGGAGCATGCATGTTTTCTAATATTTTTGCACTTGGTAGGTACGGAGGAGTACTAGGTGAGCCTCTTTTATCTTAGCATTTTTCTTATGTGTATTTCTTTTTCTTTATTTCATCTAGCATTCTACCATGTGGCTATGTACTTATTTGATATACCTCTTTGAATTCCAGTGGATAGAGGCTTTTTCACTTGATTTGGGATGATTTTAATCTTTATGCATGTGAACTCTTATTTTCTTTAGAGTTGCACATTTCAAATCTTTTTCAAAATGCATGAGATCAAAACATTCCAACAAGTGATTTAGTCTATATTTATTTACTCCATCTAATACAATAACATTAATAATCAAAACATCAGCATATATTGACAGTGAATCACATATTATGAATTAGTCGATCTTGTGATCGGGTGAGTAGAGATACTCAATTCATGACATTTCCCCCTCATACTTAAGTTCCCGAATCGAGACACTTTGGTTGTGATGGACAATGGCCTTTTGGGCATGAGTCATGGGTTTCTTTGTTTTTCCAAAAGATTAGGTGGTAACTCAGAGACTAGTGATGTAGTCCGAGTTTGGCATTTCATATGATTAGTGATTTTATATGAATTTTCCAGATTTAGACTTTCATTTCAATTTACATTGCATTTGTGAAACCAGACGGGAGTTTAAACTATCGGGCGCACTCGGATACCCTCTGAGGAGATCCCACATATAGTGTTTCTAGTTTAAACCCGACTCGTTTATTGTTTTGGATCTAGGTTTTCTTGTCTTGATGGTTGTTCATGTCTTCTTCCATCTTAGTCCTTGTTGAGTTTGGCTATTGGAATGTCTTGGTTGTGTTTGAAACAGGGTGGGCGTTAGTTGTTTCAAAACTGTGCCGCCTAGATTTTGGCTTGTTTGCTGGAGCGAACTTTCTTACGCTCGAGCGAACTTTGAGAACTTCCAGTACTTTTGTTGGTCTACAATACTATTAGGAGTATGGCAGTCTTGGCTTAAGAGGTCTTTCTTGTGCTCGAGCGATTTTTTGGAACTCTCAATACTTTTCTAGGCCTGTAAAAGTACTAGGAGTGTGGTGTTCTTCGCTCGAGCGATCTCTATTGTTGTGTCTGGTCCCTCAAGAAACCATTCCTATACTTAAGCGGTCTGCATGTATATCAGTTCATAAAAGTTACTTTTTTAGTCACTTTTCACTTCTCTTTCTCTCTAAGTCTCAGATCTACACTCTCTCTCTATAGAAACCATCTCTAAAACTTTAAATACACCTTGATCCATCGATCTCTACACCCTAGCCCCTTTGATAAAAAGAGAGAGCACGTCGAGGGCTTCGTTCTAATCGGAGAAGTTCATGTTTTCATCTTCGTCGAGTTCTATCCATCTTTCCTTTGAGTCTTTTTCTTTGAGGTAAGGATTACTTTGACTATTATATGATTTTTAACTTTGTTATTTGTCTTTTAAAAATGATATTGTGATTTGGGAGATTTTGATAAAAATCTAGGGTTTGGTTTGAAATCAAAAGAGTGGTTTTCAAAATGAGTTCTTGAATAGGTATATCAGTTTGTAAATGTGGTTGAGATGTGATGAAATGATGAATTTTTGTCTTTGGGGATGATTTTTAAAGAAATGGGATTTTTCCCTAATTTGTGAACATTTGATTTGTAAAGAGAAAAATGGAATTAACATTGGCTTTATGAAATTGGAATGATGATGATGATAATGGTGGTGGAGTTGGATATGAATTATCACTCCTATTTGGAAATGTTGGAAAGTATATCTGTATTGAAAATTATTTATCTGTTTAGATATATCTATTTTGAACTATTAGTGGAGGATAGTTGTGATTATTGTAAAAATTGCATGAGAATTAGGTGAATTGAAATTAATTTTCTCATCCATTTGCATTAAGCATCGTAACATATTTAATACATTGAAAATGTATACTGTTTTGGAAAAAAATAGGTGAATACCTTGGTAAATCTAGGTAGGGAGTAGCTGTGGTATTAAGTTGGCATGTGTGTGGTGAAAGTCCAAAAACCCGCGCAGATAGATGCCAAGCCTTTTGGTTAATACCAATAAAAATAGCAATTGGTAGTGCTTATAGCCTACTTGCAGACACGTCCTAAAGATTCACAGTGTTGTATCCACTACCCTATTCAAATGATTTTATGAATTGTGATATAATTTGGCATTGCATGGTTTTAGAAAGAGATATAAAACGTTTTGGCACGAACATTGCATATGCATTCACCCTATGGTTTTGTTAAGACTTATACACTGTATTAAAGTATCTCTACTGGGTTTTATCTCACCCTATGTGGAAAACCATTTTCAGGTGCTGATGATATGCATCTGCCAAAGCAGTAGCTTGGGAGGACTTGGAGCCAAAAGCTTCTCTTTTTGTTATTGTTGTATTTATTTTGTACAAACCTACAACTTTATTTGTATTGAGTTTAAACTTACTTTTGTTGTAACCAAGTATCGTCTTGTAAAGTTGTAGCCATTAGGACATTTTTATATCTATTTAACTTTTATTCCATATCATTAACTTGTGACACATACTATAGATTCAAAATTAGAGCTTATGAATGTATAAATGCATTTGTTACTCTTTTGTACACTTGTGGCATGTTTGATTGGGTGGATTAAAGTATGAGATTGGGATTATTAATCCGTGGGTTCAATTATCCTATGTTTGTTTTAACATTTTGGTTTAGGATTATTAATCCAATGGATAATTAATCCAGTAAATTTGTAGGATTATTAGTAATGGGGTAGGGGGTAGGGGTGGGATTATTAATCCCATGGATATTAATCTAATTGGATAGTGAATACCACACTAATTTAATAGGATTATTAATACTTCACTATTAATCTTGTGAATCAAACATGACCTTGGAGTATATGAATGGAAAGACTTTGTTCTCAAATTATGATGTCGTTTAATTAATCATCGGTCTCATTTTATTGTAATTATTTTTGGGGGCATTACACCACAATATACATTAACATCCATACCACAATTTCATGTTCAAAAGAATAATCTATGTTGTTATTTATTAAGAGTCCCATCGTTTACTCTTGTTTCAATGTGGGACAAGTTTCCAAACTGGTTTCAAGCTTTTCAAAATAAAACAAGAAAAGTTTCGAAAATACCTATAAAAACTTTGTTATTATTTTTATAAATTACCCAACAATAATTTTATATCCATAACACTTGGGCAAAAAAGGGTGCCCAGCACAACCCAAACATAGTTAAAGCATTCATCTTTATTTATTTATATAATTTGTTGATTTTGTTAATTATATACAAGAAAGAAGCACATATAAAAACACAAACCAGTGTTAACTCCAAACCCACACAAGCTAGCAACATGCATCTTTTTAAATCCTTTAGGAATTGGAAAATCAAAATTTTAACTTCAATAATTCCAACCAACAATGTAACCACAACACACTATTTTTATTCATTAACAGTAAGTAGAAAACATATTAAATTAACTAAATTACTAGTGTCAAGTAATCTTTTCCATGATTGACAGTCATGACACCTTCTGCTTCCAACTAAGATGGAAAATCTATTTATCAATTGCTACTTGTTCCACTAAGGATCAAGTTACCCAACGCAACAAGACTAGTTATTATAATTCCTCTTTCATCTAAAGGAACACTCCACCCACTGAATTATCAATACAGAATAACCGTGCCCCACACACACACACAACCATCTTTTGCATTCACTGGTAATTTTTAAAGGTATGAAAGATTTTAATGAAATTACAATGGAATTACTATTTCTTAACCAATGTGGCACTGAAATCCCAAAGTTTCCTAGCCAACTCAACATCTGTAGCCTGTGAACTTGCTTTGGCCAAGTTGTTGTCTGCAAAATATTCACCACTAATACCCTTCACTTGTGGATGCAATGCCACATAGCATGTAGTTGCTGCTCCCTACACCCAGATTTCATGAAATATTTAAAATAAATAAATAAATAAAAACACACGTACTTATGAGCAATATGATATGATTAAGGATTATGACGTTAATCAAATTTTCTGACAAATGTTTGTATATTTCATGTTTTACTTTGTCATTCGTTTTTCCAATTAGGCTTTTCAAATGAAGGGAACCTTCTTACAATCTTAAGGCAAAAACGAAAAACTCATGTCAACCAAAGATTCCATATATAATGTGCCACAATGTAAATGTCGGAGCTGACTCTAAAATTCTCATCCGACAATGAAAGATGAGGAAAAAAAATCAAATAATAGTTATTTTCCTTCACTTAAAATGAACTACACAATTAGTTTTGAAGTGATGCTCGTGGTAGGAGGTTTCTCAAACTGTGTTTCAAATCATCTTTTTTGCGGTAACCACAGCTCAATCATTTTAAGATTTCAAACAGAGGTGAATTGAATCCGTGAAATAAGAACCCAAATTTTCCTCTTTTTTCTTTTATTGGATGAAATAACTAGAAAACTTTAATCAAACCCATACATTTAAATTGGGACAATTCAAGATTTATATACATGAGTTGAATAAAAAACTTACTTGTTGAACATTTTTAAGCACATATTTACCAAGTTTGTTAACAAGACCTGCAACAAACAAAAAGAAAAACAAGATTGCAGTGTAAGAGTACAAATTCTTCACTACTAGCAACAACAAATATAGAGAAATCCTCGTGAGTAGATTGCAAATATCACAATACTAAGACGTAAGTGATGGGGATCACATGCGGAGGCTTGATATTCTTCCCACTTATGTGAGGCATGGCCAAAAGAGGTAAAATTGATTTATTTGAGTTGGATTTTAGGAGACGTTTAAATTTAAGAAATTATTAATATCTAATTTTGGTATTAATATCTAATTTTGGTATTAATTTACATTTTTAAGAAATTATTTTGCAATTTAGTATTTATTTTCTTATTTATTCCTTTCTAGTTGGTCTACAACTATTGGGTTTATTATTAATAGAAGACACTTTTGGTTATTGAATACAATGGATTGAGAATTTTGACTCATGGCTCACTGATGAAGCATTAGGCAGAAGCAGAGAAAAATAAAAGAAGAGACGAGAGGGAAAAAAGTGAAGAAGAAAGGGAACAACAACAAATCGAACTGTGGGAGAAAGAAATCTGCTGTATGGTAGAATGGTAAGAAATTTATTTCAAAATTATGCCAAAAAACCATCAATCACCCTACTTCACTCCTCAAGGCCATGTTTTCGTAGAAAAAACTCAAAACTAAGAAACATGGACACAGACACAGGACACAATGATTTTAAAAAAAATTAGAGAACGAACACAACCACAAAAAATTAAATATTTTTATTTGTGATGTATATGAATATGAATTTATGGCAGAAAGATATAATAGACATTAATGTAATAATAATTGAAAACATTAACATGACACGTGGTGGATCCAAAATGTGGACGCGAGTTCGCAACATATCTATATGAATGTGCGGAACAAAGGAGATCCAGGAATTGCTGAAATAGGAATGTGGGTTGTTAGCATCTTTGGTCAATTGGAGAATTGTACTAGCATCGACGATGAATTGTAGGAGGTCTACAAGGGTTTAACTATTATTCTGGAGAAAGTTTAGAACAGTACGAAAATCTAATCTCACTCTCAAATTGCGGTTAACCTGGTGAAGGATGGAGCACCAAATGGGCTCTCTCAAAGAGTTTTGGTAGAAAACTCATGATTCCTGGTGCAAAGATATATATACACCTTGAAACATTGCAAATCAATTGGGAGCGCAGCAACAAGAATCTGTGCATCTAGACTCAAATAATGAATCAATCTCAATAAGGAGGAAACAAGTAAAATGTCTACACTGTGACCTTGGATAATGAAAGAAAAAATAAAAATAAAAATAAACCTAGAATTTCTATCTATCTATGCCTACAATATGTGTATGGATCCCCTCCATGATCCCCATTGCGCGCTTACACTAATAGTAGTACTATTAAAGCTGCTTGCATAAAAATAAACAATTCACTAGCCACAGTGAAAATGATTATAAGAAAAGATAATTTGATGGGTAAGCTAGGTTGTTCATTTAGGCTTTCTAAATAACTAGATACTATGTCTGTATTCAATGGCATAGCTAAATATATAAAATAAAATAAAAAAACAAAAACAAAAAAATTCATATCAATGTTAACATAGAAAGTCAAATAAAACTCTGTTACAAGATGATGTGACAAAAACATACCATAATTCTAAAAATGGTGACACTACAGTACTGCTAGAATATGCAATAATCAACTGGAATTACATAATCAGATCAAGGAGTCTTAGAGATACCCATAATAAGGCTGTTACTACGGTAGAGGTTGGTGGTAATTGCTCCTGGATGTAACGAATTTGCAGTTATTTCCACACCATCTTCCTATTCAAATAAGACACCGCCACCACCACCAACAACAACATACATTTTTAGATCTAAATTAGCTTGCATGCCTGACAAACACAAGTCAAGAATAAATGTTTACACATTATCTGATAATTCCGATAAATCATTATTCAACCTTCCTACTAAATTATAAAATTACAAACAAATCAATTATGCATAGTACCTATGAAAGGTAAAGTAGAGAAAGGCTAATAATTATTGTTCATCTAAACTGACTGGGACTAGCTCAATTAGGCAGAAGCCTTACACCTCACCAAGAGGTCAAGGGTTCAACGCTTGCCACATGAAAGGCTCTCCTTCCCTAGGCTACGACCTCCAATGTACACAAAAATATAATAATAATAAAATATATTTGTTCATCCATACAACTTGCTCAGAGCTTTCCTTCTCTGTTTGCCTTGGTTCACATGTTTCTTCAACTGCACATGGCCATTCTAATTACCAGGCCAAAAAATAAAAATAAAAATAAACATCAAGGTACTCTTGAAGGACAAAGATTCATTGTTTAGGCCTAGTAGACAAACATACATCCAGTGTAAAAAAGTGATTTATATCGATAGAGTCAATGGAACCCTTCTCAATGCTAAAAACTGATAGCAGAGGAGGTTACATGGAACTTCATTCAGATTCATGAACACAACAAAAAAATACCTTTAAATGTCTTGCAAGCTCATTAGCATGCAAAATGTTAGCAAGCTTTGATTGGCCATATGCGCGTGCACTGCTGTACCTGTATAAAAATTAATCAAGTAGAAACACAACTTCAAAAACATATTTTTATTTATTTCTTTTTAAAAATTGTTGTCCTAATATATGCACATTACATATCTCATAAATAACTTCAATTCAAAATTTTACCCTGCTTCATCATTGATATTATCAAAACGAATTCCTTCACGATACGTAAATCGGTGCCCCTCTGATGAAACATTTACAATTCTTCCTTCTCTTTTGGTTTCACGTGACGTTTTCTTTATGGTGTCCAATAAAAGATTTGTCAAAAGAAAATGACCTGCAAATGGGCTTATAATTTACGACAACAACAACAATAATGGTGGCGTCTTGCATCAAAGTAAACTTTCTTCTTTATCAACTTCTTTTATTTATTTATTTTCATATGAAGTGATCAGGAGTAGACTTAGTAATAGGCAACATATATACCTAAATGGTTTGTGGCAAACTGTAGTTCTATGTTGTCCTTGGAAAGCATGAAGTGAGTTCCTATTCCTGCATTGTTACTATTTACAACAAAGAAAGACAAGATGTAATTAAACCAACGAGTAAAGATTACACACCAAGCACAATACACACACATACGAAGCACAACAAGATAAAAAAACCATGTAAATAAATAATGGCTGGCAGACCATGAATGAAGCAAAGTGATTTATTTCTTGATTCTATGATATCATTCCTCGTCTTACTTACATTAGAAGGTTCAGTGGGATACCCAAGGAAGCGAAATCTAATGCGAATTTCCTAACAGATGCTATTGAACTGAGATCCAACTCCATGACATCAATCTTAGCAGCTGGAACTTCATTAGCAATAGCTTCTTTAACCTCTTCTCCTGCACCCATATTCCTCACACCCATGATAACATGGACACCCCGTAATGCAAGGACACGTGCAGTTTCCGCCCCAATACCACTTGATGCTCCTGTATTTGTGTATGCACTCACCATTAGGCAAAAAAACACATTCCAGCAAATGCCAGTGTAATACAGGCTACTCCATGCATTTTGTTATAAAAAAATTTTTTTTTTTTAAAAAAAAAGGATAATAATATTTGGAAAAATGTAATGATGCTCAAAAAGCTTATAAAAATCTCCCAAATTTTCTTAGAAATTGTGCATATTCACTTGTGTCCGCGGTGGTATTGGAGAAAGAGGATGAAGCCAAGAATTTTAAATAATAATAAATAAATAAAAAATCCAATTCTCATCCCAAATATACTCTTCATTCAGAATACATATAACTTCTAATGACCACTGCAATATATTTCTCCAAAAAATAAAGAAAGACAAGTTGAAAATTGGCTATGATACATTTGGTCATAAGTCTAATGAACCAGCAATATATGTTCTATTTGTTGGTACATAGTTTATGAACTTCTAAGGGAAACAGAATGGTGATGTTTATATAGGCATGGAAATTGGAAGGGGCAACTTGAGAACAATTTATGCAACCGGTTATGTGAATAAAAATGAAACCTTCTGAACATTACTATTATTATTATTTAACTATTTCTTTTCTTTTCTTTTTTTTATTTAACAAAAAAGAAGGAACAAATTTCGTAAGGTTCATTGGTTGTGATCCAAAAAATTTGTCTGAAGAAACATAACAGAGATAGTAGGTTAATTATTTTATACTCCTTAGTAAAGGGTAAGTTAACTTTGGATAAATTACAGTTTATCTCCTTAAACTATGATCCGTTTATATTTTGCCCATTGAACTTCAAAACTATACAGTTAACCGTCTTAAAGTATTATCTTATTACAGTTAATCATTTTTGTTAAGATTTTCTTAAGAATTTACAAAAAATTATATCATGTGTAAAGTAATGACACATTTATTAAATTTTAGGGCAATAATACCCTTATTTGGTTATTTCGTTTGCACTTTGCCACTAAGATAAGAAGACAAAGTACAAATGAAATTACCAGTTAAGAGTATTATTATCCTAAAACAATCCATAACAGGTACTATTGTTCTAAAAGTTCAACAAATGTATCATGTGCTTTATACATGACCTGATTTTCTGTAAATTTCTAACAAAATCCTAACAAATTGGGTTAGTACCGCAATAAGATCATATTTTGAGGGAGTTAATTGTTGAGTTTCGAAATTCAGAGGGTCAAAGTGCAAATGAGTCATAGTTTAAAGAGATTTACTGTAATTTACACTTAAACTTTTTATCCTTCAATTTTCGAAACGACCTCTACTGTCATGACTCGAACTCGCCCCTAGAAGTTAGGATCATAACCGGCCAGTAATCATAAGATTATCTACAGCCTTAGACAGAAAATCAAGCATAGTTATCAATAGGGGCGCAGAAGCGGAAGCAAAAACACAAATATTGTCTAATAAACACAAATATTGTCTAATAAGCTATGCATATGTGGCAAAATAAAAACCTTTCACACATATATAATAGCTCACACATCATATGATAATCAATTCATTCATATCCAGAATCATTTATAGAGCAATTTTCGTATATTTTCTTCATTTATTTTCAACATAAAATTCTATAATTTACTATAAAACCTTTTAAAATTTCATATAAATTTCTCTTTTATATCAAACTGACAAAACCGATAAAACCAAACCATAGAATACGGTATGTATCGGTTTCTCAATCATAAAAATTGAAAGGACCAGTTGAGTGCTAAATATACTCTTTTAACACCGATCAAACCGAACCGGTTACACCCGTAGCGGTGGTGACTACGTATGGTTTCTTCAAGAAAAGGTCCTGTGGAGGTCCACTATGAATTTTTGAGTACTTATTATGAGATTTATGGACACTATCTAATAGTAAAAGGTATAAATTAAAAATCCCTGGCGATTTCGATAGTAAGGAATTTCGAAGAAAAAGATTTTTAATAAAGCAAAAAACGAAACCCAGAAAAGAAAATAAATATATATATTAAAAAAATGGACCTGTGACAAGTGCAGTGAGACCAGAGCCATCGATTCCGTGAGTAACTTCCTCCGCTGTCGAATAATACGAGAACCCAGAAGCTCCTTTTCTGCCATACCACCACCACATTTTTATCTCCCTCTCTCTCTCTCTCGAATCTGCTGGACTGCGAGTTGTAGTTGAAGTTGAAGTTGACGCAAATGAGTGTCTAAATTCAACCTCATAACTTAAGAGCATCTACACCGTTCTTAACAAATTTTGAATCAGATTATAACTTAAAAAATATTTTTATATTTTATACAACTTTTTTTTATATACACATTCTATCAGAATTTTTAATTTAAAATTTTATTTTATTAAAATATTTATTTTTATTCATTTTTTGTAGTTAAATAATTTTTAAATATCTGTCCGATGAATAGTACTTAAGAATTTTTTTTAAAAAAAGTGAGGTCAAATATATCAAAATAATGATAAATTATTGAATAATTAATGAATATATATCCCAACAAATTTATTAAAGTATTACAACAAAGTTAATCAAAAGTTAATTTAAAAATAATTTGTTGAAGTTAATAAAATAAGAACTTTATAATTTACTAATTATATTTAACTAAAATTTATATCAGCAATGGTAGAGGACCTTAATTTTTTTTTTTAAAAAATGGTTTTTTTTGAAAAAAACGACGCTTTGAGTATAAAAAAAAAATCAAAAAAAAAAACGAAACGCGACTTGATTTTTTTAATTTTAAAAATTTGAAAAAAAAAAATCCTCAATCATTTTTCAATTTATATTTAATGAGGCTAACGTAGACGCTCTTACCCACATGCCCACCATAACTGAAAAACTATTAACTATATGGGAAATTGTATAATACATAGGGAATGACTCAAAATTTTAATAGTAAGGTAAACATATATGCTAATATTAAAAAAATAATAATAATTTATTCACACAAATTATTTTTCACAATCTTTATAATGATGTAATAAACAAAATTTAAAAAGTTAACTCAAATTTAAATATTTTCTCAAAACTCTCTTTATATGTATTTTGTCTTGTCACATTATTAAGGGAATTGTGAAGAAAAGAAATTGCGTGAATGTAAAACTGCTATTGAAAAAAAGTGTCCATATAAATTGGCCGTGTTTGGACATATGGTTTTTTTTGCTTTTTAGTTAAATAGTCAATAAAGACAAAATAGGTAATATAGTTAATAAAATAAAATATTACATTTAAACTATAATTATTTCATTTTTTCTCTCACAACTTTCAAATCAATTATGAAAAAATCCAATTATCATCTTAAATATAAACTTTTTTTAGTCAAATAACTAAAATAGTTAAGTTCCCAAACGGACTTAAGGTAGAGGTGCAGTTTGGAGAGGAGCTCAAATCTATACAAAGATATTAATTTAACAATTTTTAAGCTCTTTATATAGATTATTTATAAATTTAATAAATTGATGATTTATTTTTAAAATTATATTATTTGTTCAATTTTATTTAAACATAAATATAATGAAATTATCTGACTGCTATTATCTGATTAATTAGATTATTTTTTTCTTTTATGAATAAACAGATTGAATCTTCTAAATAGGGCCGTGATTATCCACAACACCAATTGAATAGCCTAACCGAAAAAATACAGGAAGAATATTATTTTAGCATAAAAATTTATAACCTTTTACAAATAAGTACGGGTGTCAATTTTAGTATATTCAAAAACACACTAAAAAATAGGAAAGGGCATACTCTTGTGGCCCTTTGGATCAATATCAGACCTATATTGATGATCTAAACGGTTCCAAAATTCGCCAAGTAAATTATTCATAAAATAATCAAGTAAATTAAATATTTGTAACCATATAATAATATCACATTTAATTTTTTAAAAAAAATATTTGTAAACATTATTTTGATGATAATTTATTTTTTTGATACTAATCATGTAGTTATGAATATACGATTAGCTTGATTTTTATCATGACACTCTCTTTCACAAACTTCATAATATAAATAATTTAGACCATCAAAATAGACTTGATACGATCCCATGAGAGAAGCACAACCGGCATTAGTATTTCCATTCCCCAAAAAAATACATTAAAAATTTATGAATAAAATTATACGCACTAATTGATATTCTAATTAATCTATTAACAAATAATATAGTATAATTTTAGTGGTTTGAATTTTTATAATTTTTATAATGAGTGAAATTTATAATTTTAAAATTACAATACTATAATATGTATTGATATATTAATTAGTATAATAATTGATATATATACCACCACTAAAAATTTATATCACAAAGATTTTTACCAAGTTTGTGTGTATTTCTCAGGTGTTTTAGAAAAATAATTAAAAATTAAATTTTTAACTATTTTAATTATTTTAAAAAAATATTAAAAAAAAATATAATTCAAAATAAATTAAAAATGGGAAGACCCCACTTCCCCAAAGAGGATACATTATTTAGCGTCGCATACTAGAGTGGCGTGATCCACGTGTAACCATCAATAACCCCAAATGCAGAGGTGAGGCGTGGGCCGCGTGGGAAAAGTACTTGGAATCATCATATAATAATCAATCGATAATCTATATTTATCAATCTATCTATATATACTATATATTAAGTAGGAGGAGATTTTTAATTCCAAGGCCAATGAGAGCTCTAATTTTTTAATTCTAATTTTTAAATTTTTTGTTTAAAAAAAAATAAATCTCAGTATTTATTGACTTCTCTTAATCAAACCTTAGCATTTATTGATTTTTTCCAACTCACAATTTCTTTTGACTTCTTTCATAATTATTGTAACATCTTTTTCAATTTCTCTCATAAATTATGATTACACACAAAAATAAAAAATAAAAAAGATAAGAAGTTAACTACAGATCTCAAAAAGTATAACATCTAAATTTGAATTATTATTTAATAATATAATTATGTATTTTTTTTATGTATATCTATCAAAATTTTAAATTGGGATTTTTAACCCCAAAGTCCTGTGAGAGTTCCAATTTCCTAATCCTAATTTTCTAATTTTTTGATTTAAAAAAAAAAAATTTCTCAGCATTTATTAACTTCTCCCAACCCAACCTCAGTATTTATTGACTTTTTCCAACCCACAATCCCTTTTGACTTCTCTCATAATTATTGCAACATCTTTTTCAATTTCTCCCATAAACTATGGTTACACACAAAAATAAAAAATAAAAAAGATAAGAATTTAGCTATAGATCTCAAAATGATATAACATCTAAATTTGAATTATGATTTAACAATATAATTATGTATTTTTTTATGTATATCTATCAAAATTTTAAATCACTTAATGGGACAAATTAATCAATTTTTCAAAATTATTGATTTTTAATTTACAAAATAGATTAAAAAAAACTATTAACTGATTTATTTATTTAATAACAAAAATATTTCATAATCTCTCTCTCCTAATCTCTCTCACAAATTTTCAAAAAAAAATATTAAAACTTGCATTCATTTTCTCTTCCCCAAAAAATCAGATAGGAGCTCCAATCTCCTAATCCTAAATTTCTAATTTTTTGATTTAAAAAAAAAAAAAAAAACCTCAGCATTTATTGACTTCTTCCAACCCAACCTCAGCATTTATTGACATTTTCTAACCCACAATCTCTTTTGACTTATCTCATAATTATTGCAACACCCTTTTTAATTTCTCTCATACACTATGGTTACACACAAAAATAAAAAAAATAAAAAAAGAATTTAGCTATAGATTTCAAAAAAAATATAATATCTAAATTTGAATTGTGATTTAATAATATAATTATGTATTTATATATATATATATATATATCTATCAAAATTTTAAATTACTTAATGGGACAAATTAATCAATTTTTCAAAATTATTGATTTTTAATTTACAAAATAGATTAAAAAAACTATTGACTGATTTATTTATTTAATAACAAAAATATTTCATAATCTCTCCCTCCTAATCTCTCTCATAAATTTTCAAAAAAAAATATTACAACTTACATTCATTTTCTCTTCCCTAAAAAATTAGATAATATTTTCTATTAAAGTTGTAGATATCTATCTATATTTTATATATTATATTATAACATAACAAAAAAAACTAAAAAACTAAAAAAAAAATCTTTAAAGTTTATCTACATAAACTTTAAATCAATAAAACTCACATGTCTATCACATATCTAACTTACATCATAACTTACCTAAATAATAATAATTAAAAACAAATGAAAATCACAGATAAATTAAATTTAAAAAAAAAAAAGATACCCACAACTCCATCTTAAATAAATTGGAAAAAAAAAATACCCGAATAAAAACCACACAAAAATAAAAATAAAAATAAAAAGATATATCTATCTATCTATCTATATTTATACTATATATTAAGCAAAAGGGAGTTTTTAACCCCCAAGGCCCATGGAAACTTCGATATCCCAATCTGAATTTTTTAAATTTTTTCTTTAAAAAAAAAAACTCAGCATTTATTGATTTGGTCAAAATCCCCTGATTAGCATTTATTAACTTTTTTCAATTCACATATCTTTCCACATGCCTGCAATTATTGATTTGGTCAAAATCTCCTGATCAGCATTTAAAATCTCCTTATACAAATAATTATAGATACAATTCGTGTATAATTACTGCAGTGCCCTTTTCAACTTCCCCCATACACTATGGTTAGTGATAAGAAAAAAATCTTAAGAAACATAATTTATATATTAAAAAAAATCTAAAATAAATATAAATATCTAAAATTATTTCGTGCATAGCACGGGTGATAGGCTAGTACTACATATTAAGTAAAAAGAGGTTTCTAACCCTTAAGGCCTGTAGGAGTTTTAATATGTCGATCTTAATTTTCTAATATTTTGTTTTTTTAAAAAAAAAAATTAACCTCAGCATTTATTAACTTTTCTCAACCCACAAGGCTTTTTGACTTCTCTTATAATTACTGTAATACCTTTTCCAAAACAAATATTTGTATATTAAAAAAAAATTTAAAACAAATATGAATATCTATATCTATATCTATATCTATCTATTTATTTATATCTATCTCTAACCCCACAAGTTTTGTCGGAGTTCCAATATCCTAATCTAAATTTTTTGATTTTTTTATTTTAAAAAAAAAAACCTTAGCATTTATTAATTTCTCACAATCCCCAAGCCTTATTCTTATAATAACACTTTAATGGATTAAGAATAAGTATAAAAAAAATTCCTTGAAAAATCCAACACATATGAATTCCTTGAAAAGTCCCAACACATATAATTATTATCCCTCATAATAACACTTTAATGCATTAAGAACAAGCATAAAAAAAATTTCTTGAAAAATACAACACATATTATTATTATCAAAATATTAAACTTTAATATAATATAAAAAAACAAGACATTTAATTCATTCAAAAGTCTAACACATATGATTATCATCAAAATATTAAACTTTAATAAAATATATATAAAAAAAAAGAAGACATTTAAAAAAAAAAGACATTTAAAATCACAATTCACATATATATCCCCTGATCGGCATTTATTACTTTTTTTCAATCCGCGTGTCTTTCCATATACCTGCATTTATTGATTTGGTCAAAATTCTCTAATTATCATTTAAAATCTCCTTATACAAATAATTATAGATACAACCCGTGCATAGTTATTGCAGTATCATTTTTAACTTCTCCCATACACTATGATTAGTGATAAGATTGTTAAATTATTTTTATAAAAAAAATCTTTAAAAACATAATTTATATATTAAAAAAAATCTAAAACAAATATAAATATTTAGAAAATTGTTTGAGACCACTAAAACAAGGAGCTCTAATAGCTCTAAAAACACCGTACCCCTAATTGATTTGATGTTTTGCTCTTTTTTTTTTGTTTTTTTTTATTTTCTGGACTGCCAGCTCATTAGAGCTGGCTTAGTGGTCCATTTTTAGTGGGATCTATCACCACTGAAATATTTATAATTATCTCATGCATAGCACAAGTATCTATATCTATCTATCTATCTATCTATCTATCTATCTATATCTATATCTATATATATATCTATACTATATATTAAGCAAAATGAGATTTTTAACCCCAAGTCTTTTAGGAACTCCAATCTTTCAATCTAAATTTTTTGATTTTTTTTTTAAAAATCTTAATATTTATTAATTTCTCCCGACTCCCAAGTCTTCCCCTCATAATAACACTTTAATGTATTAAGAATAAGCATAAAAAAAATTCTTTGAAATCAAAAACATATAAATCCCTTAAAAAATCCCAACACATATAATTATTATCCTTCATAATAACACTTTAATGCATTAAGAACAAGCATAAAAAAAATTTCTTGAAAAATCCAACACATATGATTATTATCAAAATATTAAATTTAATATAATATATTAAATAAAAAAAAAGACATTTAATTCTTTGAAAAGTCCAACACATATGATTATTATCAAAATATTAAACTTTAATATAATATAAAAAAAAAAGAAGACATTAAAAAAAAATTTGAAAATCACAATTCACATATATAGATAACTAGCCTATCACCCGTGCTATGCACGGGATAATTATAGATATGTATATTTGTTTTCATTTTTTTTAATATATAAATCTATATATTAAGGAAATTAAATATATAAATTAAATACATGGGGTTTAACCGAGGAGTTTGAAAGAATTTAATAAGTGTTTATTTATTTATTTAAGAGGCATTTACACAATAATTACATAATATATAAATTAAATACATGGGTTTGAGGAGTTTAAAAAAATTTAATAATTGTTTATTTATTTATTTAGGAGGCATTTACACAATAATTACATGGGTCTCTTGGGGATGCAAAAAGTAAGAAAATTAGGATTTCATTTATTGCGTTATTCATTTAATAAGTGTAATTATTATAAATTAAGTGTTTATTGTAATAATAATTATTTACAATTGAATTTATTGTAATCAATAGTGTAATTATGAACCAATCACCAACAAGTCAATTTTTTTTAAAAAAATATTAAAAATCAAAAAAAAAAAATGGGAAAAAGTAAGAAAATTATGATTTCATTTATTGCGTTATTCATTTAATAAGTGTAATTATTATAAATTAAGTGTTTATTGTAATCAATAGTGTAATTATTACAATCTTTGAATTTATTGTAATCAATAGTGTAATTATGTTGAACCAATCACCAATCACTAAGTCAATTTTTTTTAAAAAAAATATTAAAAAATCAAGAAATTAGGATTGGCATGTTGGAGGTTCCACAAACCTTGGGTTTTAAAAGACCCTTTTCCTTAATATATAGATTATAAACACAATCCGTACATAGCACGGGTGATATGCTAGTCTATACTTACTATATATTAAGCAAAATGGGGGTTTTTGACCCCAAGCCTTGTAGGAGCTCCAATCTCTCAATCTAAATTTCTTAATTTTTTGATTTAAAAAAAAAAAAAAAAACCTTAGCATTTATTAACTTCTCCCAACCCCTAAGTCTTACCCTCATAGTAACACTTTAATGCATTAAGAATAAGTATAAAAAAAATTCTTTGAAATCTAATACTTATGAATTCTTTGAAAAGCCCGAACACATATGATTATTATCCCTCCTAATAACAGTTTAATGCATTAAGAACAAGCATAAAAAAAATTATTGAAAAATCCAACACATATGATTATTAATAAAATATTAAATTTTAATATAATATAATAAAAAAAGAAGACATTTAATTCCTTGAAAAGTTCAACACATATGATTATTATCAAAATATTAAATTTTAATATAATATAAAAAAGGAAAAAAAGAAGACATTTAAAAAAAAAAAAAGACATTTAAAAATCGCAATTCACATATATAGATAATTGTAAATATATTAAGGAAAATGAGGTTTCTAAACCCCAAGCCCTGTGGGAGCTACAATCTCTCAATCTTAATTTTCTAAAATTTTGATTTAACAAAAAAAAAAAAACTCAACATTTATTAATTTGGTCAAATTCTCTTATCAGTATTTATTAATTTTTTCCAATCCATATGCCTGCATTTATTGATTTGGTCAAAATTCCTGATTAGCATTTAAAATGCCCTCATAAAAATAATTATAGATACAGCTCGTGCATAGTTACTGCAGTAGCCTTTCTAATTTCTCCTGTACACTATGGTTAGTGATAAGATTGTTAAATTATTTTTATAAAAAATCTTAAAAAACATAATTTATATATTAAAACAAACTAAAACAAATATAAATATCTATAATTATCCCGTGCATAGCACGAGTGATAGGCTAGTCTATACTATATATTAAGCAAAATGAGATTTTTAACCCCAAGTTTTGTGGGAGTTCCAATCTCCCAATCTAAATTTTCTAATTTTTTGATTTAAAAAAAAATAAAATCTTAGCATTTATTAATTTCTTCCAACTCCCAAATCTTATCATTATAATAACACTTTAATGCATTAAGAACAAGCACAAAAAAAATTTTTTGAAATCCAATACATATGAATTTCTTGAAAAGTCTCAACACATATGATTATTATATCTCATAATAACACTTTAATGCATTAAAAGCAAGTATAAAAAAATTCTTGAAAAGTCTAACACAAATGATTATTATCAAAATATTAAACTTTAATATCTATACTTCTATACTATATATTAAGCAAAATGGGATATTTAACCCCAAGCTTGTGGGAGCTCCAATCTCCCAATCTAAATTTTCTGATTTTTTTATTTAAAAAAAAAAAACTTAGCATTTATTAACTTCTCCAAACCCCCGAGTCTTACCCTCATAATAACACTTTAATGTATTAAGAACAAGCATAAAAAAAATCTTTGAAATCCAACACATATGAATTTCTTGAAAAGTCCCAATACATATGATTATTATCCCTTATAATAACATTTTAATACATTAAAAACAAGCATAAAAAAATTTTCTTAAAAAGTTCAACACATATGATTATTATTAAAATATTAAATTTTAATATAATATAATAAAAAAGAAGACATTTAATTCATTGAAAAGTCTAACACATATGATTATCTATACTATATACTAGCCTATCACCCGTGCTATGCACGGGATAATTATAAATATTTATATTTGTTTTAGATTTTTTTAATACATAAAGGGCAAATTACATATACCTCCCTTGAGGTTTGGCTAAATTACAGATATCTCTCTGAGGTTTCGGAAATTACATCCCGCCCCCTAAGGTTTGTATTTTCATAACAATTTATCTCCTGAGGGTTAAATTTCATAACAAATTACCCCATAATTTGTTATGCAAATATAGCATTCAGGGAAAAATTTGTAATTTCTCAAACCTCAGGAGGGTATTTGTAATTTAGTCAAATCTCGAGGGGTATATGTAATTTGCCCATATATAAATTATGTTTTTTAAGATTTTTTATAAAAATAATTTAACAATCTTATCACTAACCATAGTGTATGAGAAAAGTCGAAAAGGGTACTGTAGTAACTATACATGAATTGTATCTATAATTATTTGTATGATGAGATTTTAAATACTGATTAGGGAATTTTGACCAAATCAATAAATGCAGGCATGTAGAAAGACATGTGGATTAAAAAAATTTAATAAATGTTGATCAGGGGATTTTGACCAAATCAATAAATGCTGAGATTTTTTTTTTGAATAAAAAATAAAAAAATTTAGAAAATTCAAATTGGGATATTGAAGCTCTCATAGGCCTTGGGGGTTAAAAACCCCATTTTGCTTAATATATAGTATAGATAGATAATAATATATATATATATATAGATTATAAGATGAGAGAAATAAAGTGATATCTTATTATAATGAATGAGATCTTATAAAAAAAAATGTAGACATGAATGCCCTCTTATTTTATTGTGTTTACAATTATTTATATATGTGAATTGTAATTTTTAAATATTTTTTTTTTAAATGTCTTCTTTTTTTTCCTTTTTTATATTACATTAAAGTTTAATATTTTGATAATAATCATATGTGTTGGACTTTTCAAAGAATTAAATGTCTTTTTTTTATTATTATGTTATATTAAAGTTTAATATTTTGATAATAATCATATGTGTTGGACTTTTTAAGGAATTTTTTTATTATAGATATTTATATTTATTTTAATTTTTTTAATATATGAATTATGTTTTTAAAGATTTTTTATAAAAATAATTTAATAATCTTATCACTAACCATAGTGTACAGAAGAAATTAAAAAGGCTGTTGTAGTAACTATGCACAGGCTATATCTATAATTATTTGTATGAGGAGATTTTAACTGCTAATCAGAGATTTTGACCAAATCAATAAATGCAGGTATATGGATTGAAAAAAGTTAATCAATGCTGATCAAGGGATTTTGACCAAATCAATAAATGCTGGGGTTTTTTTTTAAATAAAAAAATTAGAAAATTAAAATTGAGAGATTAGAGCTCCCACAAGGCTTGGGGTTTAGAAATCTCATTTTCCTTAATATATTTACAATTATCTATATATGTGAATTGCAATTTTTAAATGTCTTTTTTTTTTATATTTTAAATGTCTTCTTTTTTTTTTCTTTTTTATATTATATTAAAGTTTAATATTTTGATAATAATCATATATGTTGGACTTTTTAAGGAATTAAATGTCTTTTTTTATTATTATATTAAAATTTAATGTTTTGATAATAATCATATGTCTTCTTTTTTTTTTTTAAATGTCTTTTTTTTTTCTTTTTTGTATTATATTAAAATTTAATATTTTGATAATAATTATATGCGTTGGACTTTTCAAGGAATTAAATGTCTTTTTTTTATTATATTATATTAAAGTTTAATATTTTGATAATAATCGTATGTGTTGGACTTTTTAAGAAATTTTTTTTATACTTGTTCTTAATGTATTAAAGTGTTATTATGAGGGATAATAATCATATGTGTTGGGACTTTTCAAGGAATTCATATGTGTTGGATTTCAAAGAATTTTTTTTTATGCTTGTTCTTAATGCATTAAAGTGTTATTATGAGGGTAAGACTTAGGAGTTGGGAGAAGTTAATAAATGCTAAGATTTTTTTTTTTTAAATCAAAAAATCAAGAAATTTAGATTGGGAGATTGGAGCTCCCACAATACTTGGAGCTAAAAACCCCATTTTGCTTAATATATGGGAGCTCCAATCTCCCAATCTAAATTTCCTAATTTTTTGATCTAAAAAAAAAAAAAAAAAACCTTAGCATTTATTAACTTCTCCCAACCCCCAAGTCTTACCCTCATAATAACACTTTAATGTATTAAAAACAAGCATAAAAAAAATTCTTTGAAATCTAACACATGAATTTCTTGAAAAGTCCAACACATATGATTATTATCAAAATATTAATGCATTAAGAATAAGCATAAAAAAAATTTCTTGAAAAGTCCAACACATATGATTATTATCAAAATATTAAACTTTAATATAATATAATAAAAAAAAGAAGACATTTAATTCCTTGAAAAGTCCAACACATATGATTATTATCAAAGTATTAAACTTTAATATAATATAAAAAAGGAAAAAAAGAAGACATTTTGAAAAAAAAAAAAGAAAAGACATTTAAAAATCGCAATTCACATATATTGATACTAGCATACCACCCGTGCTATGCACGGATTGTGTTTATGTAAGGACCCACATTTCATGCCTTAGTCATGCTTGCATGCAGTTATATGATTTGCCATGTTAAGATTTGCTATCATGAATTGTGCCTTGTTTTGTACGTATGTGATTTGCCTAAGTGTATATGTATGCTTTGTTCCTCCCTTGTATTGTTAAGCCTAGGTTGTGCCAAGCCGAGGTCATCCTAAGCCTTTAGCTATTTCGGAATCTCTTTGTTGACCTCCACCTTTGTCCTGGCATATTGGCCGAGATGATTATCATCTGGGCCGAGGTGTGTATCGCCAAGGCCGAGATGTGTATTATCTGGGCCGAGATGTTATCCTCGTACCGAAGTGTTCTTGTCCTGGAATGGTGTGACCTAGACCGAGGTGTGACACATCTAGGCCGAGGTGTGGCACAGCTTAGTCAAGTGTTTCCTTCCTAGCCGAGATCATTGTTACCTTAGTTGCCGAAGCCTCGACCTTAGCCGGAGTTCTGTCTTTAGCCGAGGTCATTGTCCTTTGTTTGCCGATGCCTTGTCCCTTGCCGATGTCATTCCTTGCCGGAGTGTTTTGCTGTGTAGCTTGTTGAGTACGCTTTGTCAGAGTCAAGTCTTGTCAATCTGTCACCTTTTTAGAGCCAACCGGTGGCATACGTGTCCGGCGAGTGTTAAGTCGGCCGATAGAGAGAAACCTATCATTTGTTGTGTTTTGTTCTAAGGAAGAAAAAGAAGCTCTAGAAGAGGAGAAGGAGTTCTAGAGAGGAGTAGAGATCCAAGCTTGATTCCTAGAGATCAAACCGTTAGATTTGTGTTTCAAGGTTAGATTCTTAATCTACTCATGTTGTTCTTTATGGTTATGTTATTGCTATGCATGATTGAACACGATTTGTATGCCATGCATTGTTTTGAAGTTCGGTTTTAGAGAGAAAATGATATTCAAGTGTTCTTCAAGAAAAGTCATGTTTTGATCCAAAGCTCATGTCAAGTTATATGTTTTTGTGTTTGTTTTCATATGATCTTGAGTATGGGTGCCCGGGTCCATGTTTTCAACTCATAGCATGAAAACTCAGATTTTGTATAAGCAAGTTATGATTTTGGCATCCATCATATTCATGTTCTTCATGTTCTGTTCTTCATGTTCTTCACGGGTGGAAACCAGATTTCGGACTTCACTTCGAAGTGTAGTCACCGAGATCATTCTTACCTAGACCTTACACTTAGGCCAAGCATCGTATCTCACCTTGGCCTACCTTGCATGATCACTTGCATTTGTCTTGTTTGAACCTCGGCACTGCGGCACGCTAGGCGAGTCAACATACACTCGGCGGGGTGTGGTCACTTTCTGCTTTGGCCAAAGGCTTACGTGGTATCCCACACCTCGGCCGGGAGGACGGTGGGACCATAGACTGGTTGGTGCCCGAGATGTCTCATTGACATGTAAAGCAGTGTTTTGACTTCCAAAGATGTTTTTCCGAGATCATTTGCATGTATGTGAGACTTGTTTTGAGATGTGCTTTCGAGAGACCTTGCCATGTGTTTGTAGGACTTGGACCTTGCCTTGATCCCACGGCCCCAAGAACTAGGTGAGTGGTATTTTTAATAAAGCTATGTTATACGTTTTGATAAAGGCTTTGCTTTGCTTTGTTTTGAAAGTATTTGTCAAGCATGAATGATTATCCCTATTTTGGTATATCAAGTTTAAGTTTTATGTACCAAGTATAAGCTTTGTTTTGATGATGTTTTAGACAAGTCCGTACGTGCCAGGGGACTTTAAGCATAAGTGGCACATATGTTTTGTAAGATCAAGATTGATGAATACGGTTTATCCTATGATTTGATAAGTAAGCAAGTTTTGAAAGCTCAGGTATGTTTTGCCACCGACGGTCTATGAACGGGTGGGTATGTTTTGCCACCGACGGTCTATGAACGGGTGGGTAGGTTTTGCTATCGACGGCCTATGAACGGATAGCCCCCACCGACGGTCTATGAACGGGTGGGTATGTCTTGCCAAGTATGATCTAAGCTCAAGTGCACGTTCTGTACAAGTAATGCCAAGAATATGTTCTAATGCAAGCCATGTTGTACGTATGTTTTGAATAAGCTACGCTATAAGTACATGTTTAGATACAAGTTATGCTAAGTACATGTTTTGAACAAGCTATGATATATGTATTGTTTTGACAAGACCTCGGGAATCATTCATTTAACCCCTTTATTACTTGTACCATTCACTGAGTTTCCATACTCACCCTCTCTATGTATATATGTAGGTTCCAAGCTAGAAGTAGCCGAGCTGCGTGTTTTGTGCCGATGTTTTGTATGCATGTTAGGTCGGCATTAAGGATGTCGGCAACCATGAAGATTATGCTTTCGACGTTGTATTTCATGTGCCTTGTTTATGTCGGCTTGAGAAGCCCTTTTGTTACGATGTAATGTATATTTATAAGTTGTAAAGTTATATGTAAAGATGTATGCCATTTCATTGGACTTATGCACAGCTCTTATGGACCACTCGTATTTTAAGTTATTGCTTCCGCTCTTGTTAGCCCCATATGTATACTCTGATTGTGTGTGATCTTTGTAAGTTGGCCTTCGGTAATCCCGGATTACTGGCCATCACGGCACCATTCTACTAGGGGCAGTTTGGGGTCGTGACAGTTTACAATTATCTATATATGTGAATTGTGATTTTTAAATATATAGTTTTTTTAAATGTCTTCTTTTTTTTCCTTTTTATACTATATTAAAGTTTAATATTTTGATAATAATCATATGTGTTGGAGTTTTCAAGGAATTAAATGTCTTTTTTTTAATTATATTATATTAAAGTTTAATATTTTGATAATAATCATATGTGTTGGACTTTTCAACCCCAAGCCTTGTGGGAGCTCCAATCTCCCAATCTAAATGTTTTTATTTTTTGATTTAAAAAAAGGGGGGGGGGGGTTTTTAACCCCAAGCCTTGTGGGAGCTCCAATCTCTCAATCTAAATTTTTTGATTTTTTGATTTAAAAAAAAAAAAAACTTAGCATTTATTAACTTCTCCCAACCCCCAAGTCTTACCCTCATAATAACATTTAAATGTATTAAGAACAAGCATAAAAAAAAATTCTTTGAGATCCAACACATATGAATTTCTTGAAAAGTCCCAATACATATGATTATTATCTCTCATAATAATAACACTTTAATACATTAAGAACAAGCATAAAAAAAATTTCTTAAAAAGTCTAACACATATGATTATTATCAAAATATTAAACTTTAATATAATATAATAAAAAAAGAAGACATTTAATTCCTTGAAAAGTCTAACACATATGATTATTATCAAAATATTAAATTTTAATATAATATAAAAAAAGAAAAAAAGAAGACATTTAAATAAAAAGAAAAAAAAACATTTAAAAATTGCAATTCAAATATATAGATGACTAGCCTATCACCCGTGCTATGCACGAGATAAGTATAGATATTTATATTTGTTTTAAATTTTTTTTAATATATAAATTATGTTTTTTAAGATTTTTTATAAAAATAATTTAACAATCTTATCACTAATCATAGTGTATGAGAGAAGTCAAAAAGGGTACTGCAGTAACTATACACAGATTGTATCTATAATTATTTGTATGAGGGGATTTTAAATGCTGATCAAGGAATTTTGACTAAATCAATAAATGCAAGCATGTAGATTGAAAAAAGTTAATAAATGCTAATCAGGGGATTTTGACCAAATCAATAAATGATGAGTTTTTTTTTTAAAATAAATAATTTAGAAAATTCAGATTGGGATATTGAAGCTACCATAAGCCTTGGGATTAAAAATCCCATTTTGCTTAAAAACCCCCTTGAGTGTTTATGTTTGTCTAATTTCAATCATATTAAAAAATCAAATTATAAACAAAATGAGATAACTTCAATCATACAAATCTTTTTTTTTTTAATGCTATCTAACTACAATCACATTTTTCTCATAATAAAAAAAAAAAATTGAAAAAAGAACCATTAAAATAGTAAATAAAAATATTATTTAGAACCATTGAACAAACTACAATCACATTTTTTTTTGTAAGTTAATTTCAATCATATTAAAAAATCAAATTATAAACAAAATGAGATAACTTCAATCATACAAATCACAATTTTTTTAATGTTATCCAACTACAATGACATTTTTCTCATAATAAAAAAATTAATTGAAAAAAATAACCATTAAAATGGTAAATAAAAAAGATTATTTAGAACCATTGAACAAACTACAATAATATTTTTCTTTTTGTGAGTATTTATGTTTATCTAACTTCAATCATATTTGACATGGCCAGGCCCATAAGGGCTACAGCCCACGATGAACAACCCCGAGCCCATCACTTAAGACCCATAACATAACCCGGCTGGTGAAGCCCAGACAGTTGGAGACCAACTGAGCATGAAGGGCTAGTGACATTCGGACACATGGCAGGTGCAAAACAGGCCATGTCAGCGGACAAAGATCTGCAAAGTTATTGCTACAACACATCACCATTAATACAACCCATCACAGCATTTATTACGACAACACCTCCCCGTTGGAACAGCGCCCCCTTACCCTGTACAGGGTAAGCTACAGCACAGGCTTTCGGCGGGAGGGGCACGTCAGAAGGGTCAGTGAAATGATTACCAAAGGATATAAGCAAGTATCGAAGACAAGAAGAAGGTTAAGCTTTTCTGTCTCTAATCTCTCTCTACGTACTTCATCTCCTTTTCTACTTGCTAACTTGCTCGTCGGAGGGTTCGCTAGGGAACTACCCCGTTCCCCACTGAACTTGCTTGCAGGTCACCTAGTGGGCTCCGCCATCCGGACGTGGACCCGAGGAACTTGGATCAGTCCTGCTCATCCACCGGGAACGAACTGTATCATCAGTTGGCGTCGTCTGTGGGAACTAGTTTGTCCGTGCGCCAGTTGTGTTCATTGTCGTCGGAGACCCTATTCCAGTAACCTTTTCACCTCACCCGTCAAGTGTATGGTCACGACTAGATCCATGGCTTCCCACCATAATGCTGCCGATCATCAAGCCGACCCTCCCAATCCAAACAACCCACCACAATACTTCATCGAACTTACTAACAGCATCAACCGCATGGCCAAGCAAACCAAGCCTTAATAAAGCGCTCTGCTCTAGAGAAACCTTCCCATTCCTCCATTGCCATCTCCAGATATCCTGCCTAACCCAGAACGAACTCCCGGCCACACTGCCCCACAACCCAATCCACCTGACTTGGGCGGTTTGCAACCCCCTCACCCACATATGAATCCACCACCTCCACTCCCACACCCATCGGTCATAGCACCAGCCCCCAAGGGAGAGGCCAGCAGCATCCAACACTTGTCTCCCTCTGGTGGTGACAACATCCCCCTCTGGGACGCTGAACTCCGTGCCATAAAGCTTCAGCTCCAAGGGGTTATGCAGAATATCCAGCATAAGCCTTCCATTACGGCAAACTCACCATTTGTCGCCTCCATCCGAGACAAACCCCTCCCCGCCAAATTCAAAATGCCCACCATCGACTCCTTTGACGGAACGACTGACCCGGTCGACCATCTAAAGACCTAAAGCACTTTCATGGTCCTCCATGCCTTCCCTGACGAAATCATGTGCCGAGCTTTTCCCGTGACACTGAAGGGGTCAGCTCGGTTATGGTTTAGCCAGTTACCACCAGACTCGGTCTCCACTTTTCAGCATCTCAGTGACTCCTTCTTGAGCCATTTCATCGGCGCCCAGCGCCAGCGACGTCCGGCCACCTAACTCCTTAATATTCGTCGGCCAGGGGAATCATCACAAGCCGTTTACTCACTTCAATCTTGAAGCCACAAGTCAGAAAATGACAACAAGGTCATCCTTACAGCTTTCATGGCCGGCCTGCGGTCATCTGATTTCCTTTTCTCCTTCTCTAAGAACCCCCCGACCTCCATGGCAGTCCTACTCTCCAAAGCCCAAAAATACATGAATGCCAAGGATTCACTAGCCGCTCGGCAGGATCCAACAGCTAAAAACCCGACCCTTAGAGAAAAGAGAAAAGATCAAGAACCCGGCAATGCCCAGTATCATAGCCAGACACCCCACTATACCGACCGACCCCCTCGTGCCGACTGGTCAGCACCAGTCCGCCCGCCCGGTCGGTTCGAGCGGTATACACCTCTCAATTCTCCCATGGAACATGTCCTCAACCAGATCCAACGGGACTACCCCCTTAAGTGGCCTCTTCTTCCACGGAACCCTTCCAACCGGAAAGACCAATCCAAATATTGCCGTTTCCACTAGGACCATGGCCATAACACCAACGATTGCATCAGTCTCAAGGATCAGGTGGAGCCCCTCATTCGCCAGGGGCGTCTAAGTCGATTCACAGACACCCGCCCTCAGCAGAGGCAAAGAACCGAACCCCATAGAGACAATCGCCGACGCAGCCCACCACGGTAGCCAGCTCAACCAAATCCAGCCCATGATCGACCTCCACAATAGCCTTGCCCCCAAGGTAACCCGCCCCCGCCAGTTGGTGAAATCAGAGTTATTTCAGGTGGACTCCCCTGCGGGGGACCATCCCGTTCGGCTTAGAAGGTAGAACTTAGAAAAATACGGCAGGGCTTAGATAAGGCAGTCACCACGATAGACCGACCCCCCAAACAGCCCAAGCAGTGGACAAAGCCCATCACCTTCACGGACGCCGACTGTATAGGCATCCATTATCCTCATGATGACCCCCTTGTCATTTCGACCATCCTCTCCAACTACAAGGTCAGACGAGTTCTCATCGACAATGGCAGCTCTTCAGACATCATCTTCAATCGCTTCCTTGACTCAAGATTGGGGAAGAAAGCTTGTCTCCACTCCAAACCCCCCTGGTCGGCTTCACTGCCGACCGTGTGACCTCCATTGGTTCCATTGATCTTCCCATCACCCACGGTAGGCCACAAAGTTGCTCACCTTCCTTGTGGTCGATTGCCCATCTGCCTACAACATCATCCTTGGCTGCACCGCCCTAAACGCTTTCCAAGCCATCACATCCGCCTATCATCTTGCCCTCAAGTTTCCCACCGACCTCGGGGTCGAATAAATGAGGAGAGCGAAGCCGTGGCCAGGGAGTGTTATGTTGCTTCACTTAAAGAAGTCAAGCTGAAGGAGGCCATGATTATTGAAGGACTTGATGTCTGAGACGAAAATGAGCTGGTCAGGGGAGAACCTGTTGAGGAGCTCATTGAGGTTCCCATCGACCCCACTAACCCAACGAAAACCGCCAAGATCGACAGTCAACTATCTCCCTGCCGAGCCGACCTTCGCCTCTCGAAAGCACAATGATGTATTTGCCTGGACCCACTCAGACATGCCAGGCATCGATCCCTCCTTCATAACTCACCGCCTCAGCATCGAACCTCATTTCCGACCATACCGCCAAAAGCAACGTATTTTCCACCCAGAGCATAATAATCTAATAGCTGCAGAGATAGACAAACTCCTCGAGGCTCAATTCATCCAAAATGTCGATTATCCTAAGTGGCTGTCCAATGTGGTTCTGGTCCGCAAGAACAATGGCAAGTGGCGTCTCTGCGTTGATTACTCTGACCTGAACTGAGCTTGCCCCAAAGATAGCTATCCACTCCCCCGCATTGATCTGCTGGTCGACGCCATGGCCGGTCACCAAATGCTCAGCTTCATGGATGCTTTCTCCGGGTACAACCAAATCATGATGCACTCATCTGATCGGGAACACACCTCCTTCATCACCGACCGAGACACCTACCACTACCGTGTCATGCCGTTCGGACTGAAGAATGCGGGGGCCACCTACCAACAGTTAGTCAATGCAGTTTTCCAACATCAGATCGGTCGGAACATGGAGGTGTATGTGGACGACATGCTAGTCAAAAGCAAACTCTTCACTAACCATCTGACCGACCTATGGGAGACCTTTGCCATCCTTCGCAAGTACCAGATGAAGCTCAACCCGGAAAAGTGCGCCTTTGGCGTAGGATCTGAAAAGTTCTTGGGTTTTATGGTCAGTCAGCGCGGCATTGAGGCCAACCCGAAGAAGATCAAGGCTTTGATTGAGATGTAGCCACCCAAAACTGTTAAGGAAGTTCAAAGACTCACTGGCAGAGTGCCGGCCCTCAATCGGTTCATTTCCCGTGCAACAGATAAGTGCCTACTATTCTTCAAAGTCCTTCGGCAGACTTTCGAATGGATGACCGAATCCGAAAAGGCTTTCCAGCAGTTAAAACAATGCATGCCCAACCCCCCCTTCTTTCGCAGGCGAGCCCCTCTTCCTCTATTTAGCAATATCGAACACCGCTGTCAGTGCAGCTCTCATTAGGGAAGACGGCTCAGTCCAACGGCCGGTCTATTACATCAGTCGAGCTCTCAGGGGAGCAGAGCAGAATTACCCACTGCTAGAAAAGTTGTCCCTGGCCCTGGTCACCGCCTCCAGACGACTTCGTCCTTACTTCCAGGCCCATTCCATAGTGGTCCTCACCGACCAACCCCTGAAGAAGGTCATGCAACGAGCTTTACGGCCGACTTATCACGATGGTCAGTGGAACTCAGCCAGTTTGACATCTCCTACCGCTCCCGCACAGCAATTAAAGGACAGGCCATCGCTGACTTCATCCTAGAATTCACCAACCCTACCCCAGCCACTACCCCCCACCACCTCCAGCTCCTGCTGAACCAGAAGACCCCCATTCTTGGACTCTCAACGTCGACGGGTTATCCCGGAGGGAAGGTAGTGGGGCTGGTCTCATTCTCACCTCCCCCGAAGGTAGTTGTATCAAGTGTGCTCTCCGTCTCTTATTTGAGGCTAGCAACAATGAGGCCGAATATGAAGCGTTGATCGCAGGACTCCGCCTAGCCAAAGACATTGGTGTTAACCACATCCGCGTGTTCAGTGACTCCCAGCTCATCGTCGGTCAGATCACGGGGGAATTCGATGCTAAGGATGGCACAATGCGGGCCTACAGGGACATGGCACTCCCCCTTGCTCGCCTCTTCAATACTTTCCAGATTAAGCACATACCTCGGGCGGAAAACTCCAAAGCTGATGAGATGGCCCAGTTGGCCTCTGTAGATCAGTTCGACCTTAACCACGGAGTCCACCTCGAATACCTAACTTATCCGGCCGTCTCGCCTGACCAGCACGAAGTGCAGTTCCTCTAAAATGAACCCATCCCCTGGGCATCCGACATCATCCTATTTCTGACAACAGGAGAACTCCCAGACGACCAAGAACAGGCCGCCAAAGTCAGGGCTCGGTCGTCTAACTACGTCCTAGTCGATGGCATCTTGTACAAACGTAGTTTTTCACGACCATATCCGCAATGCCTCAACTCAACCCAAGCAACATATGTAATGCAAGAAATTCATGAGGGAATTTGTGGCAATCATTCTGGCGGCAGGTCTTTGGCCCACAAAATACTCAGATCTTGGCTATTTCGCCGACTCTCAATCAAGATGCCACGATTTTGTCCTCAAATGCGATAAGTGCGCCTTTGCCAACATCCCCATGCTCCTCCCATCGAATCGACATCTCTGCACTCCATTCGCTAAATGGGGGATCGACCTGATTGGTCCACTTCCCACCGGTCGAGGCCAGACCAAGTTCGCGGTTGTTGCCATTGATTACTTTACCAAGTGGGTCGAGGCAGAACCCCTTGCCACCATCACCGAACGGAACACAACCAAATTCATCTGGCAATCAATCGTCTGCAGGTTCGGCATCCCTCAAGCCATCGTGTCAGACAACGGCAAACAATTTGACAACGCCAGATACAGAAAGTTCTGTGCAGACCTCCAGATCGAACCATGTTTCTCCTCCCCCGGTCATCCCCAAGCCAATGGCCAAGTTGAGGTCACCAATTGGTCTCTTTTGAAGATCATCAAGGCTAAGCTGGAGGCTGCTAAGGGACTCTGGGCTGAGGAACTACCCAATGTACTCTGGGCCAACCGAACTACAGCTCGGACTCCTACCGGAGAAACCCCCTTCCGCCTAACATACGGCGCTGAGGCGGTTATCCAAGTAGAAGTCGGTCTGCCAACCCCCAGGGTTCTACATCTGGATCCAACACTGACTAAAGAGCTCCGTCGAGCGGACCTAGACCTGATTGAAGAACTCAGGGAGACCACTGCGGTCAGACTAGCCTCATACCAACAAAAAATGAGAACACATTACAACCGTAAGGTCCGACCAAGGGAATTTGCTGTGGAGGACTTAGTGTTGAGAGAAACAACCCTTGCCACCAAGAATCCGACTGAGGGCAAATTGGTAGCCAAATGGGAGGGACCCTATATTGTGAAAGCCAGACCGCGTCCAGGCACTTACCGACTTCAAGACATGGAGGGTCGCGACCTTCCCTACCCATGGCACGCTGAACACTTGAAATGCTACTTTCAATAAGCAATTGCTTTTATATCACTCAATTGTTGTACTTTCTTTTTTACGCAATATAAATTTTGGTCATTGGACTGCATTCCTCATGACAACAATTTTGTCTCCCAGCTACCCTTGTCGCCTTAATAACATTTTCACTTGCAGCACTTACTCGAAGCATCGGCCAGACCGAGCACTTCCAAAGCCTCAGCCAGACTGAGCACTTCACAAGCCTCGGCTAGACCGAGCACTTCCAAAGCCTCAGCCAGACTGAGCACTTCACAAGCCTCGGCCAGACCGAGCACTTCCAAAGAATCAGCCAGACCGAGCCCTTCCAAAGCCTCAGCCAGACTGAGCACTTCCAAAGCCTCAGCCAGACTGAGCACTTCAAAAGCCTCAGTCAGACTGAGCACTCCCAAAGCCTCAGCCAAACTGAACACTTCACAAGCCTCGGCCAGACCGAGCCCTTCCAAAGCCTCAGCCAGACTGAACACTTCACAAGCCTCGGCCAGACCAAGCACTTCCAAAGCCTCAGCTAGACCGAGCACTTCAAAAGCCTCAGCCAGACTGAGCACTTCCAAAGCCTCAGCCAGACTGAGCACTTCCAAAGCCCTCAGCCATGACCGAGCGCTCCAAAAGACTCAGCCAGACTGAATGCCACCAATGCAGGTCCAAAATGCCTTACTTACAGCTTCAATCCCACCATCAGTGACATTCCATAATTATATCCTTAATAAGATCTACAATGCGCATCAAGGAGTTCCCTACTTTCCTTTGACAGTCACAATTTCAGAACAAAGTTTTTACACCACCCTTTACTTAGTCAAATTCCCAAGATGTTCTCATGTATTTCATTTACTAACCAGATCATCTCCCCCACCACCTAGCTTATTTCTCCCATTGACTTGAAACCTACTTTTCTATCTTCATCCATGGATCCTTCATCCATACTTATTCAATTGCAAGTATTAATCCCATTCAAACATCATGTTCCACAATTTCATAATCCAAATTTTCAATTTCAATCAACCACTCTCATCCATTAAAATTTTATACAAGTCCCATGACAGCCTACATTGCGCATTTAAGGGATTCTTTACTTTACTTTGCATTGAATTCTTATACAAGTCCTATTTCAACATTACTTTGAACTTCACCGAATTTTCATACAACTCCAATTTTGCTCTGCATTAAGTTTCTATCTAATTCAACCCCATTCCCCCTTAAAAGTTTTTATACAAGTCCAGTCTCACTATGCATAAAGGAGCTTTTAACTTTACTCAATATTGGATTTTTATTATACCTCTGTAAGACTTATACATAAGCAAACACAATCGAATCATAGAAACTCAAAGGAAATTTTATTTATTCAGAAACATGTACATCAGTCCATTACAATACTTCAAAAAAATAAAATAAATAAATAAAAATAATACAATGTGTGCACAAAAACAAAAACAACAAAGTGGGTCTCCTCCGTCTTCCCCAGTCATTCTTCTTCACTAGATACCAGGTCTTCCTCTTCAACGCCTTTATCCAGAGGGGTCTGGGCCATATCATCTTCCCCAATCGTTACACTACTAAGGTCAAGTTCTGGGAATAGTTCCTCAGCCCTCCGTTTGAACATTTTCCACCCACTGTCCCAGTACTCTGCTATTTCGTGTTTGTAGAAGTCTGACTGTTAGAAGCTCGCAATGACTTCAGACTCAGTTCTCCCCTCAGCAGTCGTCCTTGATGGGCTAGCCCCCCCCAGAGTCCTCCCTTGCTAAACTACTGGCAACTGCAGCATCAACAGCTATCTGAAATTCTGGAGATCCCTTGAACTGCTCCACCGCTGCGACGCACAGATCAGGGTAGGCCACCTTCTCCGAGGCCGCCTTCGCCTTCGCCTCGTCCAGCTCCTTCATCAAGGTCGCCTTTTCAGCTGCAGCCTTAGCCCTCCCCTCCTCTAACTCCTTCGCTAGGCTCTCTTTTTCCGCCGCCGATTTGGCCCTCTCAGCCTCAAACTCCCTCTTCAAAGCCTCTCCCTCAACAATCAACTTCGCCCTCTCTGCTTCGAACTCCTTCTGCAGAGTCTCCCTTTCAACAGACGCTCTGCCCCTCTCTGCATCTACCTCCTTCTGATACTTCTCCTTCTCCTCCTTTGCCTTCGACCGCTCGCTCTCCAACTCTTTCTGCAGAGCATCCACCCTACCATCCGCCTCATCTTTTTGCCTAACTAGCTCTTCATTGTTGAGCATCGCTTCTTCATGGCGTTCAACTGCGACGGCGCAAGCCTTTTGGGCCTCATCCACCTTCTTCCGCTTGCCAGCTAGTTGGAACTCGAGCGACACAACCTGGCAGCGTGTGTCCTCCAGCTCCCCCTTGGCCGCTTGCAAATCGGTATGAGCACTCGCCCAGCTTGCACTCTTCTTCTTCAATTTTGTGAGTTGAGTCTTGGCTTCCTCCGCCTTTAGCTTGGCAGCCCCTGCCTTCCTCAGAAGGGCCCCTGCCAAAGTGGTTACCTCCATTTGAGCGGAGCATAACCCCCTCAGCAGGTCAGCCTCACTGAATTTGGACGCCGAGCGCAGAGCGGAGTCATCTACAATCTTCACCGGCCGGTCTGCTCCTACCCTAGCTGGCCCCTCCTCTCCTTCCAACCGTCCAGCCACGACACGGGTATGATAGATTGCTGTGGCAGGACTGACTCCTCCTTCTTGAGGATCAGAGCCCTTTTGGGTTTGTTGCCCCACGCTCGGCTCTACGCCAGTTACCCTAACTCCCACTTGTATCGCTAGGGCCATCTCCACAACCTCCAACCTTGGGGTAACCCCCGCCACTTCTGGGGCATCCTTGACCACAGAGGTCTCCGCCGCGCCTGGAACGACCTTAGCCTTTCTGGACCCAGGCTCATCTACACTCTCCTATGAGGCACTCCTCTTCTTCTTCTTCTTCAGAGCCTCCCCCTCCCTCCCGGCCTATTCTTTCACAGGATCAACTGGGGGTGGTTGCGGCTCAAAGTTGCTTAAGTCCTTCCTCCCCAGTGGCCTTGGGCGCGGTCGGATCCTCTCTCGCGCGATCGGTTGAGCCGGTCGGCCTTCTTGCGCCTCCTTAAATTTTTTTGGCTTTGGCTAAGATGGCCCGATCCTTTGCCTCCTGAGCTGCCCTCCTCGCCTCCAACTCTGCTCGGTCGAGGTCCGCACCGATCGGCAGTGGCCCTAATCCCGTCTCAAACAACGCGGACGGCTGAACAAGCTCGTCCCATTTGACCTTCTCTCTCTTCCTCCACTCCTTCACCTTCTTCACCCTTTCCTCCGTCGCTGCCCTCAGTCTTGCCTCCATCGATCTCATGGGTACCTTCCAGATGGTACGAACCCCAGGCCCCCCATTGGCAGATACATAAAACCATCTTGGTCGCCACCCCTTTATTGACGACGGCAGACCCGCCACCAAACCCTTCCCTATTGCTGCCTGCAAGGTGACCCATGTCTCTTGTTGTTCTGAGGCTTTATAGCAGGCGAAAAATTCATCTGCTGTCATGGCCTCCCCTCCATTTGCCTTCGGCCATGCACTTGCGTAAGATAGCAAAATCTTCTACGCATTGGGCATTAGTTGCCCTGGTGCTACCTCTAAGCAGTTGAGCACGTCCACCACGATTTGCGGCAGTGGCAGCCTCAGTCCACCTTTTAGAGCTTCCTCATACAGGGAAAACTCTTCTGGCCTGGCATCAAACGGCCTTTCCGTCGATGTCGGCAGCGATAGCTCCACCTCCGCAGGGATCTGGTACTTCTCACGGATCACCTCCAACTCCGCCGCCGTAATCGTGGACTTGTCAACCTTCGTATGCCAGTGGTCTGGTTCCACCTGGCTAATTAGCTTTGGCGCTGCTATTATGGTGGAACCATGGGATCGCACTACCGGCTTCCCCATCCTCTCTGACCTATATTGCGCCGCTAGCTCCTCAGCATCGTCGTCTCCAAGTGGGTCTACCCTGACATTCACAACTCCTTCTTGTGCCATTTCTATGGTATGTTTACGAATCGCTTCTGATACAAGAGCAAGAAAATTAAAGAAATGTTGCAAAGGGGTATCATGAGCGATAAATGAAGCAAGACTTGGAGTGTTTTGGTTTTTTGTAAACAAGTAAGTGAATCTCACAACGCCAAAAGCCCATGGTTTGCCCGTATTCCAAGGATCCCAATTAATTTTTGCCAGTTTGAAAACTTTTCAAATCATCTGCCAAAACTGTCTTTTCAACCCCATAATGACCTATCGTTTCACTTTTACTCCAACGTCTCACTTACCCCCCACGATAGCGCCACGTGTATGGCCACGATGCACTGCCCCAACAACTTCCCCTGTCTTTTCCACTTCACATCCTCATTTCACGCGCCGCCTTTTGAGCCCCGCGCCCCTCCGCTCGGCCTTCACGCAGTCAGCCCTCCTCACGGTCGGCACTCCCACTCAGCTCCCCTCGCGGTCGGCACTCCCACTCGGCTCTCCTGCCGGTCGGCGCTCCTCGCGGTCGGCTCTCCTCGCGGTCGGCCCTCCCACTCGGCTCTCCTCGCGGTCGGCACTCCTCGCGGTCAGCCCTCGCGGTCGGCCCTCCCACTCGGCACTCCTCACGGTCGGCACTCCTCGCAATCAGACCCTTTCCTGCTCGGTCCGCCAACTCGACCCCACCGACAGTCGGGCGCATCTTCCTGATTACTATTCCCTTCGTTGGGCTGAAACTGCACTCGGGAATGGGGGACTACTGACATGGCCAGGCCCATAAGGGCTACAGCCCACGATGAACAACCCCGAGCCCATCACTTAAGACCCATAACAAAACCCGGCTGGTGAAGCCCAGACAGCTGGAGGCCAACTGAGCATGAAGGGCTAGTGACATTCGGACACGTGGCAGGTGCAGAACAGGCCACGTCAGCGGACAAAGATCTGCAAAGTTATTGCTACAACACATCACCATTAATGCAACCCATCACAGCATTTATTACGACAACACCTCCCCGTCGGAACAGTGTCCCCTTACCTTGTACAGGGTAAGCTACAGCACAGGCTTTCGGCGGGAGGGGCACGTCGGAAGGGACAGTGAAATGATTACCAAAGGATATAAGCAAGCATCAAAGACAAGAAGAAGCTTAAGCTTTTCTGTCTCTAATCTCTCTCTACGTACTTCATCTCCTTTCCTACTTGCTAACGTGCTCGTCGGAGGGTTCGCTGGGGGACTACCCTGTTCCCCACTGAACTTGCTTGCAGGTCACCTAGTGGGCTCCGCCATCTGGACGTGGACCCGAGGAACTTGGATCGGTCCTGCTCATCCACCGGGAACGAACTGTATCATCAATATTAAAAACTAAAATTATAAACAAAAGAAGATAACTTCAATCATATAAATCACAAGTTTTTTTAATGCTATCTAATCATCATCAATAATTAAAAAAATCAATCACAAATTAAGGGGGTTGTTTGGGATATCCTAAATAAGTGCACTTCTTGACTTTTTAGACTAAAAAGTTGAGGAAAAAAATATAGTTATTTGGGTTAACTTTTTGACTTTTTATGAAAAAATGTGTATTAAAAAATTGTATAAATTAGTGTGTAGGGAAAAATTAGGATTGAGAGTTGTGCAGCCGTAATTTTTTACTTTTGGTGAATAGTGATAACTTTTTAACTTTTTGAGTAACTTTTTGACTTTCTGACTTTTTTTCAACTTGGCCTAAGTCAATTGATAATTAAAAAACACAATAATTTATTTTTCAAAAAACACAGTGAGTTAAAAAAATCAATTATAATTTTTTTTTTTGTCAAAATACAATTTAATCATTATCAATAATTGATATATTATGTGACCCTAATGAGTACAATCCATTTTGTTTTTCAAAAAATATAGTGAGTTAAAAATCAAATCACAAATTAAGTGAATTGATAGTTAAAAAAAACACAACAATTTTTTTTTCAAAAAACACAGTGAGTTAAAAAAATCAATTACAATTTTTTTTTCAAAATACAATCTAATCATTATTAATAATTGATACTTTAAAAATCAAATAAAAAAAAATCAAATCAAATCACAAATATTTTTATACTATCTAACTATAATAATATTTTTTTCATAAATAATTGTAAAGAAAAACCATTAAAACAGTAAATAAAATAATCACGTTAAAAAAAAAAAAGAACTATTGAACAAACTACAATCATATCACATTTTTTCCATAATAAAATAAATAAATAAAGAACCATTGACTAACTACAATCACATTAAAAAAAAATCATTGAACTAATTACAATCACATTTTTTTCGTTGTGAGTATTTATGTTTATCTAACTTCAATCATATTAAAAATAAAATTAAAATAGTAAATAAAAAGATTAAATAACATTTAAAAAAAAAATCCATTGAACTAACTACAACAATCATATTAAAAAAAAGAGCCATTGAACAAAGTACAATCACATCACATTACAATCACATTTTTTTCTTTGTGAGTTTTTATGTTTATTTAACTTCAATCATATTAAAAATAAAATTAAAATTGTAAATAAAAAGATTAAATAACATTAAAAAAATCATTAAACTAACTACAACAATTATATTAAAAAAAAGAGCCATTGAACAAACTATAATCACATCACATTTTTCCCATAATAAAATAAATAAATGAAAAAAAAAACTATTAAACTAACTACAATCACATTAAAAAAAAAAAAAAAGAATCATTCAACTAATTATAATAACATTTTTCTCTTTGTGAGGGTTTATATTTATCTAACTTCAATCATATTAAAAAATCAAATTATAATTTTTTGTTAGCTAGACAAATCACAAATATTTTTATGTGCTATCTAACTACAATATTAAAACAATAAACAAAAAGAAAAGTCAAGAAGGAGAAAACAAAAAGAAGACTTACTGTTTGTATACGTGGTCTCTAAAGTTGAAGGTGCAGAAGTGAGAAGTCAAGAAAGAGAAAATAAAAAGGAGACTCACTGTTTGCAATATGTATGTAAATTTAATAAGTACTAAGTTTTTTTTTTCAAAAAAATTAAGAAATTAAGGTGCAGATATTGAAATTCCCACAAAACTTGTGGATTAGAGATAGATATAAATAAATAAATAGATATTTATATTTGTTTTAAATTTTTTTTAATATACAAATTATTTGTTTTAGAAAAGGTACTGCAGTAATTATGAGAGAAGTCAAAAAGTTTTGTGGATTAAGAGAAGTTAATAAATGCTGAGGTTAATTTTTTTTTTTTAAAAAAAAAAAATTAGAAAATTAGGATTGACATATTGGAGCTCCCACAGGCCTTGGGGGTTAGAAACCCCCTTTTACTTAATATATAGTACTAGCATATCACCCGTGCTATGCACGGATTGTGTTTACAATCTATCTATACTATATATTAAGTAAAAAGGGGTTTTTAACCCCTAAGGCTTGTGGGAACTTCAATATCTCAATCTAAATTTTCTAAATTTTTTATTAAAAAAAAAAACTCAGCATTTATTGATTTGGTCAAAATTCCCTAATCAGCATTTATTAACTTTTTTCAATCCACATGTCTTTACACATGCTTGCGTTTATTGATTTGGTCAAAATCCCTGATTAGCATTTAAAGATTGTTAAATTATTTTTATAAAAAATCTTAAAAAACATAATTTATATATTAAAAAAAATCTAAAACAAATATAAATATCTATAATTATTCCGTGCATGGCACGAGTGATAGGTTAGTTATCTGTATATGTGAATTGTGATTTTTAAATGTCTTTTTTTTTTATTTTTTAAATGTCATCTTTTTTTCCTTTTTTATATTATATTAAAGTTTAATATTTTGATAATAATCACATGTGTTAGGCTTTTCAAGGAATTAAATGTCCTTTTTTTTATTATATTATATTAAAATTTAATATTTTGATAATAATCATATGTATTGGACTTTTCAAGAATTTTTTTTTTATGCTTGTTCTTAATGCATTAAAGTGTTATTACGAGGGATAATAATCATATGTGTTGAGACTTTTCAAGGAATTCATGTGTTGTATTTCAAAGAATTTTTTTTTATACTTGTTCTTAATGCATTAAAGTGTTATTATGAGGGTAAGACTTGGGGGTTGGGAAAAGTTAATAAATGTTAAGATTTTTTTTTAAATAAAAAAATTGGGAAATTTAGATTGAGAGATTGGAGCTCCTAGAAGGCGGCCTGTGGGAGCTTCAATATCCCAATCTGAATTTTTTAAATTTGTTATTAAAAAAAATCTAAAACAAATATAAATATCTATAATTATCACGTGCACAGCACGAGTGATAGGCTAGTTATCTATATATGTGAATTGTGATTTTTAAATGTCTTTTTTTTTCGTTTTTTATATTATATTAAAGTTTAATATTTTGAAAATAATCATATGTGTTAGACTTTTCAAGAAATTAAATATCTTTTATTATTATTATTACTAGCCTATCACCCGTGCTATGCACGGGATAATTATAGATATTTATATTTGTTTTCATTTTTTTAATATATAAATTAAATACATAGGGTTTGACTGAGGAGTTTGAAAGAATTTAATAAGTGTTTATTTATTTATTTAAGAGGCATTTACACAATAATTACTTGGGTCTCTTGGGGATGCAAATAGTAAGAAAATTAGGATTTCATTTATTGCGTTATTCATTTAATAAGTGTAATTATTATAAATTAAGTGTTTGTTGTAATCAATAGTGTAATTATTACAATTTTTGAACCAATCACCAATCACCAAGTCAATTTTTTTTAAAAAAAATATTAAAAAATCAGGAAATTAGGATTTTTTAATATATAAATTAAATACATGGGGTTTGACTGAGGAGTTTGAAAGAATTTAATAAGTGTTTATTTATTTTTTTAAGAGGCATTTACACAATAATTACATGGGTCTCTTGGGGATACAAAAAGTAAGAAAATTGGGATTTCATTTATTGCGTTATTCATTTAATAAGTGTTATAAATTAAGTGTTTATTGTAATCAATAGTGTAATTATTACAATCTTTGAACCAATCACCAATCACCAAGTCAATTTTTTAAAAAAAAAATATTAAAAAATCAAGAAATTAAGATTGACATGTTGGAGCTTCCACAAGCCTTGGGTTTTAAAAGACCCTTTTCCTTAATATATAGATTATATTATATTAAATTTTAATATTTTGATAATAATCATATGTGTTGAACATTTTAAGAAATTTTTTTTATACTTGTTCTTAATGCGTTAAAGTGTTATTATGATGAATAATAATCATATGTGTTGAGAGTTTTCAAGGAATTTATATGTGTTGGATTTCAAAGAATTTTTTTTTATACTTGTTCTTAATGCATTAAAGTGTTATTATGAGGGTAAGACTTGGGGGTTGGGAGAAGTTAATAAATGCTAAGGTTTTTTTTTTTTTTTTAAATCAAAAAATCAGGAAATTTAGATTGGGAGATTGGAGCTCCCACAAGGTTTGGGGTTAAAAACCCGCTTTTGCTTAATATATAGTATAGATAGATAGATTGTAAATATATTAAGGAAAATGAGATTTCTAAACCTCAAGCCTTGTGGGAGCTCTAATCTCTCAATCTTAATTTTTAAAATTTTTGATTTAAAAAAAAAGACTCAGCATTTATTGATTTGGTCAAAATCTCCTGATCAATATTTATTAACTTTTTTCAATCCACATGTTTGCATTTATTGATTTGGTCAAAATCCCTTATTAGCATTTAAAATCCTCTCATATAAATAATTATAAATATAACCCGTGCATAGTTACTGCAGTAGCTTTTTTAATTTCTCCCGTATACTATGATTTAGTGATAAGATTATTAAATTATTTTTATAAAAAATCTTAAAAAACATAATTTATATATTAAAAAAATATAAATATTTATAATTATTTCGTGTATAGTACGGGTGATAGGCTAATAATAATAATAATAATGCATGTTTCATGTTGGAAAGAAAATCTGTGTTGAGAAGTCATGAAAATGGAGAGCCTTTCACTTTCAGAAATCGAAGTAGGGAATATAAATAGCTTACTTGCCGGAAGGAGAAAGAGAATGAGAAAGAAAAAGAAAAGCAACAGAAAAAGGCTAGGTTTTGCATCGTGTTCCTATTTGTGTTGTTAAGAGTCCCTTAAACAAAGCAAAGAAACTTTAAAAATAAAAAATAAAAGATAAAAAAAATAGTAAAGAAACCTTTGCATTGCATGCACTCCTCCTCCTCCACCAATGTATTGATTTTGTTTTTAATGACCAAATCAATGAAAACTTGTCCAACTTAGTACGTTGTTTAGTAGATTACGCTAATGCACTGATTTGGAAAAACAACCCCTCTATTATCTTATGATTATGTGCACTCCACACCCTCTAATCACACGTAAATGCCCATTATGCCCCTTCCACCTTTTTTTTAATTATATATATATATATATTTTTTTTTTCATTAAAAGAGGATAAGGAGGGTAACCACGACAATCCATACTTCGTGAATGTGATCATAATGTCTAACCATTACACTTAGGTCTCGTTTGGGAATATATTAATTTAGTAATTTTTTGGTTATTTGCCTAAAATATGAGTTAAAAAAAACTAGTATGTTTGGGATGACTTTTTAGGTTTTTATAAAAAGATGTGTAAAAAATAGAGAGAAAAGAGAATTTTTAACTTTTTGATATGAATTGTTAACTTTTTGACTTTTTTAGTAACTTTTTAACTTTTTAACTAAACCGATCTGTTGCCAAACGAGGCCTTAATATGTTTTCGCATATGAAGTGTCTAGCCAAAACTAGCAGGTACTTGCAGAAGACAAGTTCACTGACTCAGCTCGATAGAGAACATAGTGGCAAAGAATCAGTGTGTCAGTGATCGAAAATTAATGGATATGAGTCCTGCACCACCAAATCCACCAATATATATATATATATATATAAAATCTTGGTTTTGTATGATAAAAGAGTATATTTGACATCTCGCTGCATCAACCCTTATTAATGAGAACTAAAAAAACAATAAATTAATAAAGAACCAAGTACACGAAGTTGCACAAATAATAGAAAATTTTAATTACGATTCAAATGTATATCATGCATAATAATTTTTGGCCTGAAGTTGCATGAGCATGACCCCAATGTATAGGAAATGAAAGTGTTGGTGAAGAAATTAATTAATTTTTCTATCCACTGGTCGGTGCAAAAAATAGAGATCAAATCAAAATGTAGACTGTTTATATATTATATGATAATTGGAAATTCAAAAGATAATAAACAATGAAGATTAGGCCTGATTTGTTCTGTCATATGAAAACATAATAATGATATCTTCTGTTTTTTTCAACATGCAATTATTGTTATTCCTAGATAATGATGAAATTTTGGAACAACTCACCATGCATTGGACACTTCGATTTTCTTAAGTTGGCTTTGGTCAGTAATTTGGATAAATAAAAACAAAATAAAAAAATAAAAATAGAAAGGGAAGACACTGAAAGCATCAAGATTCTTGAATAATTAATGCTCAACTGATGTGATTATGTAAGTGATTAGAAAATGGGAAAGACACTTGAAACCGATCAAGATCTAAAATTATTGTCGAAAAATATTAAACTAATACCAGAATTTTTATATAGGATTTACTACATGAGTGGTTGAAAGTAGCATACTTGTAAATTATACTCATATTGATGGGCATTTTTTTTTAAATAATAATAAAAAATTCACAATCTGTTACATTTTTTGTGTTTATATATCCACTAGGGTCTCATTTGGGATTTGATTTTTTAATAATTTTATAATTTTTTGACTTCTCTAATAAGAGAAAAAAAATTAATATCCGTGTTTAAAAATGACTTTTTTTAAGTTGTATGAAAAATCATAAATGATTGATGTATATGACTTTACTTTTTAGTGAATTTTTGTAGCTAAAAAATAAAGTTTCCAAATGACCCATTGACGAGACTCTGCAAATAGGAATCAATCTCTCACCCATACTATTAAGTTTAAGGTGGTTCAAATTAACTCCTCCTATCTGTGACTATTGTTCTTATTGTTTTTTTGACTACTATTACTGTTGGTTTTTGGTTTGAAAAATGGGAATTGCTGACCAGTGGTGACCGGAAAAAGATAGTTATAAATCAGTGTCGAAGTTTATATATCTATACTATATATTAAGTAAAATAAAGTTTTTAACCCATAAGACTTGTGAGAGTTTCATTATCCCAATTTAAATTTTTAAAATTTTTTATTTAAAAAAAAGACTCAGCATTTATTGATTTGATCAAAATCTCTTGATCAGCATTTATTAACTTTTTTTCAATCCACATGTCTTTTCACATGCCTGTATTTATTGATGCAATCCCCTGATCAGCATTTAAAATCCCCTCATTCAAATAATTATAGATACAATTCATGTATAGTTACTACAAGACCCTTTTCAACTTCTCTCATACATTATAGTTAGTGATAAGATTGTTAAATTATTTTTATAAAAAAAATCATTAAAAACATAATTTATATATTAAAAAAATCTAAAACAAATATAAATATTTATAATTATCTTGTGCATAGTATGAGTGATAGGCTAGTAATATAATAATAAAAAAAAAACATTTAATTCCTTGAAAAGTCTAACACATATAATTATTATCAAAATATTAAACTTTAATATAATACAAAAAAGGAAAAAAAGAAGACATTTGTCATGACCCGAACCCGTCCCCGTGGGTTAAGGATATAACTGGCCAGTAATCATGAGATTACCTATGGCTTCAAACCAAACCAAACGTATTTTAGCAAAGTTACAGGAGGCCAAACGGAAGCAATTTAAAAACTTTGTCCTTAGAGCTGTACTTACATGGCACGTCAAACAAGTCATACATATAAACATTAATAACTCACAACAGAATTAAGGTATCAAAAGTTCTGTGCAGACAGGATCATTCAAAACTATGTTAACTCGTGAAACCATATATAAGCATATACAAAGACTCTGCCAATATGACAACATAAAACAAAATGACAAAAAGGCGCAGACGAGTCTCATGCGTGAGACGCGCGGGCTGACTCTTCAAAAACCCGGTTGTTCCATACAGACTTCACTGGGGCTAGGTCTGGACCTCTCTTGGCTCACCTACAAACACATGAATGAGCGTGAGCGAAAGCCAAGTGAATAATATCAAATAAGGGAAATACATTGGAACATTATACATCAAATGGCATTTGGCCCAATTCATTCATGTCAAACTGGCCCTTGGCCCCTTTTTGAATGTTTGTATCAGACTGGCCTTTTTGGCCTTATCAAACTTTTGTATCGGACTGACCTTTTGGCCCTTTCAAACTTGTCATATCAAACTGGCATTTAAGCCTTTCAAACTTGTCATATCGAACTAGCATTTAAGCCTTTCAAACTTATCATATCAAACTAGCATTTAAGCCTTTCAAACTTATCATATCAAACTAGCATTTAAGCCTGTCAAACTTGTCATATCAAACTGGCATTTAAGCCCTTCAAACTCATCATATCAAACTGGCTCTTAGGCCTTTATATCAGATTGGCTCTTAGGCCTTTCAAACTTTTATATCAAACTGGCACATAGGCCTTTCAAACGTTTATATCAAACTATGTCCGCCATTCAAGTTAATGAACTTTACAAAGCTTACATAGAAGTAGCAATTGGACAATAACATATGTCAGATATTACTTACAGTGATCGGTAGGTGGATTTGTCCTGGAGCTTGACCCTATATATCGCATTACACATATGGGTCATAATTAATTCAATCCGTTCTTTAATTCACATATTCCTTTTTAAGCTTCATTCTTATCTCTTTAACTCAATTACAATGCTCAATGCATGCCTAAGAGCGCTTGCAAGTGAAAGAGAACGGAAAAGGAAACACAGAACGAGCATACAAAATTTCAGAAAACAGGGTCCCTGCTCGAGCGTGGAATTACCCGCTCGAGCGGACCCTTGAGGCCTGCAAAAGTACTAGATAGGTGAAATTTACGCTTGATCGTCCAATATGGCGCTCGAGCGGAAGGCCTCTCAACATAACTCCCCGCTCGAGCGGACGCTATGTCTGCAAAAAGTACTGGATGCCTCATTTTTACGCTCGAGCGTGAACTAGGACGCTTGAGCGGAAGTTCATCCTACAAGATCCCCGCTCGAGCGTGAACTTCCCCGCTTGAGCGGACACCATGCCTACAAGAAAAAAAATACTGGAAGCTCGAAATCCTTGCTCGAGCGGCTATTCTCCCGCTCGAGCGGACATCAAAATTCTTGGTTTCCCAGATTGTGTTCTTGAGCTCCAATTCAACTTTCAAACAACATTCCTTGCATGCAATGGCTCAAATATCACATATTCACATACTAACATGATACCAATACCAAATTACAACATTTGGAAGCTCAATTTCTTGATCTATCTACATGCATGTCCCAAAATATTTCAAACTCATCACCAACATGCTCAAATTCAAACATTCAAGACTTATTCTCCTATGATTTGTACATGCATGTGGGAGATGCCCAATATCCTCAACTTAATTGGTGAAGAGGTGGCCAAAACATGAGTTTCCATTAAAATCTCATATGGATTATACATATTTGCGCTCAATATGCAAATTTTAAAGCAATTTCTTACATGCATGCTCATATTGTCTTCCAATTCAACAAAACCAACTCACTACATACTCTAGATCACAAATAAATCTTCAACACACAAGGTTACACATTAAATTCATGAATTCAAGGACCATTGCTTACCTAGAGGCAAAATTCTTCCAATTTATGGTCAAATTTAGAGGTGGACTTCAAATTTCCAAGCCTTCAAGATCAAACTTTGATTCTCCTACACTTCCTCTCTCTCTAGTTCGGTTCTCTCTTCTTAGAGTTGAAAACCAGCCCAAAATGATAGAAAAGAGGAGAATCAAATATAATAAGGCCCCCATAAGTTCCCACTCAACACATTATTTAATTATAAAGCAATTGGGCACTTAATTAATTAATTTAATCGATTTAATCCGACTAGAATCAATTTTCAATTCAATTTCACCGTAGGCTTTAAAAATTATGCCAATCACAATGACGTAATCAATTTCGAGTTCTGTGGCCGGTAAGGCCTTCAATTTAATTTCCAAAGTAGATAATCAAACAGGTATTCTACGGTGAACAGATAGAAATTCAAAACCACATATATTCACATAATGGCACACAAAATCATGCAAAACACTTATACTCAAATTAACGACCAATTAGCATACTACGGAACAGGGGTATCACATTCTTCCCCTCTTTAGGAAGTTTGGTCCTCCGAACTTAATTTACCTTCGTCGGGAAACAAATGTGGATAGCGTAGACGCATTTCCTCCTCTTTTTCCCATGTGGTATCCGTCTCATTGTGCTCCTTCCATTCCACTTTCATCATTGGAATGGATTTGTTTCTCAATTCTTTCACTTGCCGGTCAACAATTCTTTCCGGCCATTCAGCGTATTCTATATTCTCATCAATAGCTACCCGGTGATAATCGATCACATGTAACGAGTCTCAGAGGTAACCCCTCAACAACAACACATGAAACACATTATGGATTTGCTCGAATCTCGGTGGCAAAGCAACTCTGTAAGCAACTGGACCAAGCCTCTCCAAAATCTGAAATGGCCCAATGTAGCCCTTTTTTCCAAATCTGACTTGGCCTTTCATCGGAGAAACACGGATGACCACGTGGTCACCAACCTCATACTCAAGAGGTATTCTCCGAATGTCTGCATAATTTTTTTGTCGGTCCTGAGCTGTTTTGAGTCTTTGACGAATGGTCTTGATTTTCTCAGAACTGTCTTGTACAATTTCGGGCCCAAGCAAAGCTCTATCCCCGACCTCTGCCCAATAGATAGATGATCTACACCTCCTACCATACAAAGCCTCGTATGGTGCCATATCGATGCTGGAGTGGAAGTTGTTATTATAAGCAAATTCTGCAAGTGGCAAATAATCTTCCCAACTCCCCTGAAAATCCAAGGCACACATGTGAAGCATATCTTCCAAAGTTTGTATCGTTCGTTCTGATTGCCCGTCTGCCTGTGGGTGGAATGCAGTACTGAACCTTAGTTCTGTCCCCATAGCTTCCTGCAAACTCTTCCACAATCTAGATACAAATTTCGGATCTCTATCCGACACAATGGATACCGGAACTCCATGTAAACGAACAATGTTATCAACATAAATAGTAGCTAATCTATAAACATTAAATGTAGTTTTGACAGGCAGAAAATGTGCAGATTTCGTCAGTCTATCAACTACAACCCAAATAGAATCCATACCTCGAGAAGTCCGAGGTAGACCAACAACGAAATCCATAGTCACATGCTCCCACTTCCATTCAGGAATGTGGAGAGGTTGAAATAGACCGCTTGGTTTCTGATGTTCAGCTTTGACTTGCTGACATTAAAGGCACTTGGATACATATTCTGTAATTTCCTTCTTCGTTTTAGGCCGCCAATAAGTTTGTTTCAAATCCCAATACATTTTATTGCTGCCCGGATACATAGCAAACACGGATCTGTGGGCTTCATCTAAAACCCTCTTCTTTAGTTTCGGAATATCTGGGACGCTTATTTTATTCCGAAATCTCAACACCTCGCTCTTAATGCTGAACTCTGCTTTCGGACTTGTTTCAAATTCATCAATCACTTTGTTGAGGAATTCATTCTCTTTCTGTTTCTGCTTGATTTCAACAATGATTGCTGGGTCAGCTGAGATAGCGGCTATCAATCCGCCCTTTGCACACAATACCACTTCAATTTTAGACTTCTCAAAATCTTGCAGGATCTCCTTCTGTTCAGTAAGCAAACAAGCCACACTCCCCGTTGATTTTCTGCTCAAGACATCAGCAACTGTGTTAGCTTTCCCGGGGTGGTACTGAATCTCTAAATCATAATCCTTTATCAATTCCAGCCATCTCCTCTAATGCATATTCAACTCCTTCTGCGTGAAGAAGTATTTCAAACTTTTGTGGTCCGTATAGACTTCACACTTTGCCCCATACAGATAATGCCGCCAGATTTTCAAAGCAAAAACAAATGCGGCCAATTCTAGGTCATGTGTTGGATAATTCTTCTCATGTGGCCTCAACTGTCGAGAGGCGTAAGCAATAACCTTTCCGTTCTGCATTAACACACAACCCAAACCCTTATAAGATGTATCACTAAAAATTACAAAATTTTCCATACCTGAAGGTAATGTCAAAATTGGTGCAGTAGTCAATCTCGTCTTCGGTTCATGAAAGGCCGATTCTCTTTCTTCGTTCCACTCAAATGGTTGCCCTTTACGTGTCAATTGGGTAAGAGGCACAGCTAATTTCGAAAAATCCTTCACAAACCTCCTGTAGTACCCAGCTAAGCCCATAAAGCAGCGAACTTCTGTTACATTGGTCGGTGTAGGCCAATTCACGATTGTCTCTATTTTCTGCGGGTCCACTGAAATTCCTTCCTTATTGATCACATGCCCTAAGAAAACAACTTCATCCAAGCAAAACTCACATTTCTTTAGCTTAGCAAATAGTTTCCTTTCCCGAAGTATTTGTAAAACAATTCTCAAGTGATGTTCATGTTTGAGTCTATCTTTAGAGTATATCAAAACATTATCGATGAAGACTACAACAAACTCATCAAGGTAGGTTTTAAAAATTTCATTCATTAAGTCCATAAATGCTACCGGAGCATTAGTCACTCCAAATGGCATAACAAGAAACTCAAAATGACCATACCTCGTTCTGAATGCGGTTTTCTCAACATCCTCTGCCTTAACCTTCAGCTGATGATACCTGGATCTCAAATCAATCTTAGAGAACACCTGTGATCCCTGTAGTTGGTCAAATAAATCATCAATACGGCGTAAAGGGTATTTGTTCTTTATCGTTACCTTGTTTAATTCCCGATAATCGATGCACAGGCGCAAAGTACCATCCTTCTTCTTCACAAATAACACTGGTGCACCCCATGGCGAAGTGCTGGGTCGGATAAACCCTTATCAAGCAGGCCTTGCAACTGTTCTTTCAATTCCTTCATTTTAGCAGTAGCCATTCTGTAGGGAGTTTTAGAAATAGGCTGGGTGCCTGGCACAGTCTCAATATTAAACTCTATCTCCCTGTCTACCAATTCCCCTAGTAATTCATTCGGAAACACATCCGGAAATTCTCTAACAATAGGAATATTATTCAATTCAACATTCTCAGATTGTTCAGACAACATATAGCACAAATAACCCTGGCACCCTTTCCTGATCAGTTTACATGCTTTCATTATAGATATCAGATAAGGTGGAGGCATTACCCTGTTACCCACAAACACAATCTCTTTCTGTTCTGGTGGTTTAAACACGACCCGTTTTGTTACACAATCAATGGTGGCACAATACTTGGTTAACCAATCCATGCCCAAAATTACATCAAAATGTCTAAAGTTCAAGGGCAACAAATCTACATATAGGGTAGCATCCTCGATATGCATGTCACAAAACCGATATATATAGTCACATAACACAGATTCCCCCGATGGAGAAGACACACATAACAAATATGGCAATAACTCTAGGGGTCTATTCAGTCTAGATGCAAGTGTATATGTCACAAATGAGTGTGTTGATCCAGAATCAATTAATACAAAGGCATCCTGATTACATATTGAAATAGTACCTGAGACAACGGTATTGGCATTCCGTGTATCGCCCAGAACAAGCGCAAAAACTCTCCCCTGTCTCACTGTATCCCCAATAGTAGCAGACCTCAAAGTGTTTTCCGGCTTTGGGATCGATGTAGTGGAACTAGCAGCCTTCTTTCCTAAATTTTGATTACAATCTCGGGCCATGTGCCCTTGTTTACCACACTTGAAACAGGCCCCTGACACACAGTAACAAACCCCACGGTGCCTTTTGCTGCAAATGTTGCACATGGGAGATGTGTCTTGGGAAGAATTCGAGGTATTTGAGGAGCCCGTGTTTTGCTTTTTCAGAAACTTTTTCTTTGAAAAGAAGCCTTGCCTTTTGTTACCTTTCCACTCTGTTGTTGGCTTGGCTTGTCTAGCTATGTTGGCCTCTGATATGATGGCCCTGTCAAGCACTCCAATGTAGCTTTCCAGCTTTAAGACATTCACTCTTTCAAGGATGTCACTGCGAAGACCACCTTCAAAGTGCCTCACCTTCTTATAGTTAGTATCAATTACATGTGGTGCAAACTTGGCCAATTCAGTGAATTTGGCCTTATACTCGGCTACAGTCACACTGTCTTGTTTCAGTTCCATGAATTCTGCCACTTTCCTATCTCGGACACATTGCGGGAAGTACTTGTCATAAAAGATTTCCAGAAATTTTGCCCAATCAACATCTCTATAATTCTCACGTATTAACATTTACCATCTTCTTGCATCGTCTTCTAGCATAAAGGTGGCTAGAAGCACTTTCTGCGTATCTAAACACGGAAATACTTCAAACAGTTTTTCAATGCTGAGGACCCAAGCTTCGACTTTCAAAGGATCCAATCCACCATGAAACTGTGGTGGTTTCATTTTCTTGAACTCTTTGGTGAGAGCTATGATTCGGTCGTCGTTCTGATTATCTGGCACAGGAGGTGCCGGAGGTGGTGGTGGAGGATGTGGTTGCTGCCATTGTTGTTGCCATTCTTGTTGTTGTCTAAATGTCTCTGCCATTTCCTGAATCAGTCTTTCTATTCTATCCAGTCTGGCAGTAGAAGATTCCTCTATCTCATCACCTCTTGTTCTCACCATCTGATTAAACTTGCATTATTCTTTATACAAATGTTCACAATTATGCATAGAACAGAGAGCATACATATTCAAGTAATCCGCAATGCAAGTAATCACAATTTATAACACGTAGTTGTTCATATTAAAACAATTAAGCACATTCTCAATGCTTTCAAATTCATACTTATGAATGCATCCTAGATCTTTTCTAGACACTTATTGCTCTTTTGGACAAGTGTGTGAGTTATTAACTCATGCTCTGATACCACTCTGTCATGACCCGAACCCACCCCCATGGGTTAAGGACATAACCGGCCAGTAATCGTGAGATTACCTACGGCCTCAAACCAAACCAAACGTATTTTAGCAGAGTTAAAGGGGGTCAAACGGAAGCAATTTAAAAACTTTGTCCTTAGAGCTGTACTTACATGGCACATCAAACAAGTCATACATATAAACATTAATAACTCACAACAGAATTAAAGTATCAAAAGTTCTATGCAGACAGGATCATTCAAAACTATGTCAACCCGTGAAACCATATAAAAGCATATACAAAGACTCCGCCAATATGACAACATAAAACAAAATGACAAAAAAGCGAAGGCGAGTCTCATGCGTGAGACGCGTGGGCTGACTTTTCAAAAACCCGGTTGTTCCGTACAGACTTCATTGGGGCTGGGTCTGGACCTCTCTTGGCTCACCTATAAACACATGAATGAGCGTGAGCGAAAGCCCAGTGAATAATATCAAATAAGGGAAATACTTTGGAACATTATACATCAAACGGCCTTTGGCCCAATTCATTCATGTCAAACTAGCCCTTGGCCCTTTTCGAATGTTTATATCAGACTGGCCTTTTTGGCCTTAACAAACTTTCGTATCAGACTGACCTTTCGGCCCTTTCAAACTTGTCATATCAAACTGGCATTTAGGCCTTTCAAACTTGTCATATCGAACTGGCATTTAAGCCTTTCAAACTTGTCATAACAAACTGGTATTTAAGCCTTTGAAACTTGTCATATCAAACTGGCATTTAAACCCTTCAAACTCATCATATCAAACTGGCTCTTAGGCCTTTATATCAGACTGGCTCTTAGGCCTTTATATCAGACTCGCTCTTAAGCCTTTCAAACTTTCATATCAAACTGGCACAGGCCTTTCAAACTTTCATATCAAACTATGTCCACCATTCAAGTTAATAAACTTTACAAAGCTTACATAGAAGTAGCAATTGGACAATAACATATGTCAGATATTACTCACAGTGATCGGTTGGTGGATTTGTCCTGGAGCTTGACCCTACATATCACATAACACATATGGGTCACAATTAATTCAATCCGTTCTTTAATTTACATATTCCTCTTTAGGCTTCATTCTTATCTCTTTAACTCAATTACAATGCTCAATGCATGCCTAAGAGTGCTTGCAAATGAAAGAGAACGGAAAACAAAACACAGAACGAGCATACAAAATTTCAGGAAACAGGGTCCCCACTCGAGCGTGGAATTACCCGCTCGAGCGGACCCTTGAGGCCTGCAAAAGTACTGGATAGGTGAAATTTACGCTCGATCGTCGAATATGGCGCTCGAGCGGAAGGCCTCTCAACATAACTCCCCGCTCGAGCGTGAACTTACCCGCTCGAGCAGACGCTATGTCTGCAAAAAGTATTGGATGCCTCATTTTTACGCTCGAGCGGAAGTTCATCCTACGAGATCCCCGCTCGAGCGTGAACTTCCCTACTCGAGCGGACACCATGCCTGCAAGAAAAAAATACTGGGAGCTCGAAATCCCTGCTCGAGCGGACATCAAAATTCTATGTTTCCCAGATTGTGTTCTTGAGCTCCAATTCAACTTTCAAACAACATTCCTGGCATGCAATGGCTCAAATATCACATATTCACATACTAACATGATACCAATACCAAATTACAACATTAGGAAGCTCAATTTCTTGATCTATCTACATGCATGTCCCAAAATATTTCAAACTCATCACCAACATGCTCAAATTCAAACATTCAAGACTTATTCTCCCATGATTTGTACATGCATGTGGGAGATGCCCAATATCCTCAACTTAATTGGTGAAGAGGTGGCCAAAACATGAGTTTCCATTAAAATCTCACATGGATTATACATATTTGTGCTCAATATGGAAATTTTAAAGCAATTTCTTACATGCATGCTCATATTGTCTTCCAATTCAACAAAACCAACTCACTACATACTCTAGATCACAAATAAATCTTCAACACACAAGGTTACACATTAAATTCATGAATTCAAGGACCATTGCTTACCTAGAGGCTCAATTCTTCCAATTTGTGGTCAAATTTAGAGGTGGACTTCAAATTTCCAAGCCTTCAAGATCAAACTTTGATTCTCCTACACTTCCTCTCTCTCTATTTCGGTTCTCTCTTCTTAGAGTTGAAAACCAGCCCAAAATGATATAAAAGAGGAGAATCAAATATAATAAGGCCCCCATAAGTTCTCACTCAACATATTATTTAATTATAAAGCAATTGGGCACTTAATTCATTAATTTAATCGATTTAATCCGACCCGAATCAATTTTCAATTCAATTTCACCGTAGGCTCTAAAAATTATGCCAATCACAATGACGTAATCAATTTCGAGTTCTGTGGTCGGTAAGGCCTTCAATTTAATTTCCAAAGCAGATAATCAAACAGGTATTCCTACAGTGAACAGATAGAAATTCAAAACCACATATATTCACATAATGGCACACAAAATCATGCAAAACACATAATCATACTCAAATTAAGGACCAATTAGCATACTACGGAATAGGGGTATCACATTCTTCCCCCCTTTAGGAAGTTTGGTCTCCAAACTTAATTTACCTTCGTCGGGAAACAAATGTGGATAGCGTAGACGCATTTCTTCCTCTTTTTCCCACGTGACATCCATCCCATAGTGCTCCTTCGATTCCACTTTCACCATTGGAATGGATTTGTTTCTCAATTGTTTCACTTTTTGGTCAACAATTCTTTCCGGCCATTCGGCGTATTCCATATTCTCATCAATAGCTACCCGGTGATAATCGATCACATGTAACGGGTCTCGGAGGTAACTCCTCAATATCGACACATGAAACACATTATGGATTTGCTCGAATCTCGGTGGCAAAGTAACTCTGTAAACAACTAGACCAAGCCTCTCCAAAATCTGAAAATGGCCCAATGTAATGGGGCGACAACTTGCCCTTTTCCCCAAATCTGACTTGGCCTTTCATCGGAGAAACACAGATGACCACGTGGTCACCAACCTCATACTCAAGAGATATTCTCCGAACGTCTGCATAATTCTTTTGTCAGTCCTGAGTTGTTTTGAGTCTTTGACGAATGGTCTTGATTTTCTCAGAAGTGTCTTGTACAATTTCGGGCCCAAGCAAAGCTTTATTCCCGACCTTTGTCCAACAGATAGGTGATCTATACCTCTTACCATACAAAGCCTCGTATGGTGCCATACCGATGCTGGAGTGGAAGCTGTTATTATAAGCAAATTCTACAAGTGGCAAATAATCTTCCCAACTCCCCTGAAAATGCAAGGCACACATGCGAAGCATATCTTCCAAAGTTTGTATCGTTCGTTCTGATTGCCCGTCTGCCTGTGGGTGGAATGCAGTACTGAACCTTGGTTTTGTCCCCATAGCTTCCTGCAAACTCTTCCACAATCTAGATACAAATTTCGGATCTCTATCCCACACAATGGATACCGGAACTCCATGTAAACGAACAATCTCATCAACATAAATAGTAGCTAATCTATAAGCATTAAATGTAGTTTTGACAGGCAGAAAATGTGCAGATTTAGTCAGTCTATCAACTACAACCCAAATAGAATCCATACCTCGAGAAGTCTGAGGTAGGCCAACAACGAAATCCATAGTCACATGCTCTTACTTCCATTCAGGAATGGGGAGAGGTTGAAGTAGACTGCCCAGTTTCTAATGTTTAGCTTTGACTTGCTGACATTGAAGGCACTTGGACATATATTCTGTAATTTTCTTCTTCATTTTAGGCCGCCAATAAGTTTGTTTCAAATCCCGATACATTTTATTGTTGCTCGGATACATAGCAAACACGGATCTGTGGACTTCATCTAAAACCCTCTTCTTTAGTTCCGGAATATCTGGGACGCATATTCTGTTCCGAAATCTCAACACCTCGCTCTCAATGCTGAACTATGCTTTCGGACTTGTTTCAAATTCATCAATCACTTTGTTGAGGAATTCATCCTCTTTCTGTTTCTGCTTGATTTCATCAATGATTGTTAGTTCAGCTGAGATAGTAGCTATCAATCTGCCCTTTGCACACAATACCACTTCAATTTCAGACTTCTCAAAATCTTGCAGGATCTCCTTCTGTTCAGTAAGCAAACAAGCCACACTCCCCGTTGATTTTCTACTCAAGACATCAGCAACTGTGTTAGCTTTCCCGGGGTGGTACTGAATCTCTAAATCATAATCCTTTGTCAATTCCAGCCATCTCCTCTGATGCATATTCAACTCCTTCTACGTGAAGAAGTATTTCAAACTTTTGTGGTCCGTATAGACTTCACACTTTTCCCCATACAGATAATGTCACCAGATTTTCAAAGCAAAAACAACTGTGGCCAATTCTAGGTCATGTGTTGGATAATTCTTCTCATGTGGCCTCAACTGTCGAGAGGCGTAAGCAATAACCTTTCCGTTCTACATTAACACACAACCTAAACCCTTATAAGATGCATCACTAAAAATTACAAAATTTTCCATACCTGAAGGTAATGTCAAAATTGGTGCAGCAGTCAATCTCGTCTTCAGTGCATGAAAGGCCAATTCTCTTTCTTCGTTCCACTCAAATGGTTGCCCTTTACGTGTCCATTGGGTAAGAGGCACAGCTAATTTCGAAAAATCCTTCACAAACCTCCTATAGTACCCAGCTAAGCCTATAAAGCAGCGAACTTCTGTTACATTGGTCGGTGTAGGCCAATTCACGATTGTCTCTATTTTCTGCGGGTCCACTGAAATTCCTTCCTTATTGATCACATGCCCTAAGAAAACAACTTCATCCAACCAAAACTCACATTTCTTTAACTTAGCAAATAGTTTCCTTTCCCGAAGTATTTGTGAAACAATTCTCAAGTGATGTTCATGTTCGAGTCTATCTTTAGAGTATATCAAAATATCATCGATGAAGACTACAACAAACTCATCAAGGTAGGTTTTAAAAATTCTATTCATTAAGTCCATAAATGCTGCCGGAGCATTAGTCACTCCAAATGGCATAACAAGATACTCAAAATGACCATACCTCGTTCTGAATGCGGTTTTCTTAACATCCTCTGCCTTAACCTTCAGCTGATGATACTCGGATCTCAAATCAATCTTAGAGAACATCTGTGATCCCTGTAGTTGGTCAAATAAATCATTAACACGAGGTAAAGGGTATTTGTTCTTTATCGTTACCTTGTTCAATTCCCGATAATCGATGTACAGGTGCAAAGTACCATCCTTCTTCTTCACAAATAACACCGGTGCACCCCATGGCGAAGTGCTGGGTCGGATAAACCCCTTATCAAGTAGGTCTTGCAACTGTTCTTTCAATTCCTGCATTTCAGCAGTAGCCATTCTGTAGGGAGTTTGAGAAATAGGCTGGGTGCCTGGCACAGTCTCAATAGTAAACTCTCCCTGTCTACCAATTCCCCTAGTAATTCATTCGGAAACACATCCGGAAATTCTCTAACAATAGGAATATTATTCAATTCAACATTCTCAGATTGTTCAGACAACACATAGCACAAACAACCCTAGCACCCTTTCCTGATCAGTTTACATGCTTTCATTGCAGATATCAGATAAGGTGGAGGCACTATCCCATTACCCACAAACACAATCTCTTTCTGTTCTGGTGGTTTAAACACGACCCATTTTGTTACACAATCAATGGTGGCACAATACTTGGTTAACCAATCCATGCCCAAAATTACATCAAAATGTCTAAAGTTCAAGGGCAACAAATCTACATATAGGGTAGCATCCTCGATATCCATGTCACAAAATCAATATATATAGTCACATAACGCCGATTCCCTCGATGGAGCAGACACACATAACAAATATGGCAATAACTCTAGGGGTCTATTCAATCTAGATGCAAGTGTCTATGTCACAAATGAGTGTGTTGATCCAGAATCAATTAATACAAAGGCATCCTGATTACATATTGAAATAGTACCTGAGACAACGGCATTGGCATTTCGTGTATCGCCCAGAACAAGCGCAAAAACTCTCCCCTGTCTCACTGTATCCCCAATAGTAGCAGACCTCAAAGTGTTTTCCGGCTTTGGGATCGATGTAGTGGAACTAGCAGCCTTCTTTCTTCCATTTTGATTACAATCTCGGGCCATGTGCCCTTGTTTACCACACTTGAAACAGGCCCCTGACACACGGTAACAAACCCCACGGTGCCTTTTGCTGCAAATGTTGCACATGGGAGATGTGTCTTGGGAAGAATTCGAGGTATTTGAGAAGCCCGTGTTTTGCTTTTTCAGAAACTTTTTCTTTGAAAAGAAGCCTTGCCTTTTGTTACCTTTCCACTCTGTTGTTGGCTTGGCTTGTCTAGTTATGTTGGCCTCTGATATGATGGCCCCGTCTAGCACTCCAATGTAGCTTTCCAGCTTTAAGACATTCACTCTTTCAAGGATGTCACTGCGAAGACCACCTTCATAGTGCCTCGCCTTCTTATAGTCAGTATCAATTATATGTGGTGCAAACCTGGCCAATTCAGTGAATTTGGCCTCATACTCGGCTACAGTTATACTGTCTTGTTTTAGTTCCATGAATTCTGCCACTTTCCTATCTCGGACACATTGCGGGAAGTACTTCTTATAAAAGATTTCCAGAAATTTTGCCCAATCAGCATCTCTATAATTCTCACGCATTAACGTCCACCATCTTCTTGCTTCGTCTTTTAGCATAAAGGTGGCTAGAAGCACTTTCTGCATATCCGAACATGGAAATACTTCAAACAGTTTTTCGATGCCGAGGACCCAAGCTTCGGCTTTCAAAGGATCCAATCCACCATGAAACTGTGGTGGTTTCATTTTCTTGAACTCTTTGGTGAGAGCTATGATTCGGTCGTCGTTCTGATTATCTGGCACAGGAGGTGCCGGAGGTGGTGGTGGAGGATGTGGTTGCTGCCACTGTTGTTGCCATTCTTGTTGTTGTCTAAATGTCTTTGCCCTTTCCTGAATCAGTCTTTCTATTCTTTCCAGTCTGGCAGTAGAAGATTCCTCTATCTCATCATCTCTCGTTCTCACCATCTGATTAAACTTGCATTATTCTTTATACAAAGGTTCACAATTATGTATAGAACAGAGAGCATACATATTCAAGTAATCCGCAATGCAAGTAATCACAATTTATAACACGTAGTTGTTCATATTAAAACAGTTAAGCACATTCTCAATGCTTTCAAATTCATACTTATGAATGCATCCTAGATCTTTTCTAGACACTTATTGCTCTTTTGGACAAGTGTGTGAGTTATTAACTCGTGCTCTGATACCACTCTGTCATGACCCGAACCCGCCCCTGTGGGTTAAGGACATAACCAGCCAGTAATCGTGAGATTACCTACGACCTCAAACCAAACCAAACGTATTTTAGCAGAGTTAAAGGGGGCCAAACGGAAGCAATTTAAAAACTTTGTCCTTAGAGCTGTGCTTACATGGCACGTCAAAGAAGTCATACATATAAACATTAATAACTCACCACAGAATTAAAGTATCAAAAGTTCTCTGCAAACAGGATCATTCAAAACTATGTCAACCCGTGAAACCATATAAAAGCATATACAAAGACTCCGCCAATGTGACAACATAAAACAAAATGACAAAAAGGCGAAGGCGAGTCTCATGCGTGAGACGCGTGGGCTGACTCTTCAAAAACCCGATTGTTCCGTACAGACTTCACTGGGGCTGGGTCTGGACCTCTCTTGGCTCACCTACAAACACATGAATGAGCGTGAGCGAAAGCCTAGTAAATAATATCAAATAAGGGAAGTACATTGGAACATTATACATCAAACGGCCTTTGGCCCAATTAATTCATGTCAAACTGGCCCTTGGTCCTTTCTGAATGTTTATATCAGACTGGCCTTTTTGGCCTTAACAAACTTTCATATTAGACTGACCTTTCGGCCGTTTCAAACTTGTCATATCAAACTGGCATTTAAGCCTTTCAAACTTGTCATAACAAACTGGCATTTAAGCCTTTCAAACTTGTCATATCAAACTGGCATTTAAGCCCTTCAAACTCATCATATCAAACTGGCTCTTGGGCCTTTATATCAGACTGGCTCTTAGGCCTTTATATCAGACTGGCTCTTAGGCCTTTCAAACTTTCATATCAAACTGACACATAGGCCTTTCAAACTTTCATATCAAACTATGTCCACCATTCAAGTTAATGAACTTTACAAAGATTACATAGAAGTAGCAATTGGACAATAACATATGTCAGATATTACTCACAGTGATCGGTTAGTGGATTTGTCCTGGAGCTTGACCCTACATATCACATAACACATATGGGTCACAATTAATTCAATTCGTTCTTTAATTCACATATTCCTCTTTAAGCTTCATTCTTATCTCTTTAACTCAATTGCAATGCTCAATGCATGCCTAAGAGTGCTTGTAAGTGAAAGAGAACGGAAAACGAAACACAGAACGAGCATACAAAATTTTCAGAAAACAGGGTCCCCGCTCGATCGTGGAATTACCTGCTCGAGCAGACCCTTGAGGCCTGCAAAAGTACTGGATACGTGAAATTTACGCTCGATCGTCCAATATGGTGCTCGAGCGGAAGGCCTCTCAACATAACTCCCCGCTCAAACGTGAACTTACCCGCTCGAGCGGATGCTATGTCTGCAAAAAGTACTGGATGCCTCATTTTTACGCTCGAGCGTGAACTAGGATGCTCGAGCGGAAGTTCATCCTACGAGATCCTCGCTCGAGCGTGAACTTCCCCGCTCAAGCGGACACCATGCCTGCAAGAAAAAAATACTGGGAGCTCGAAATCCCTGCTCGAGCGGACATCAAAATTCTGGATTTCCCAGATTGTGTTCTTGAGCTCCAATTCAACTTTCAAACAACATTCCTTGCATGCAATGGCTCAAATATCACATATTCACATACTAACATGATACCAATACCAAATTACAACATTAGGAAGCTCAATTTCTTGATCTATCTACATGCATGTCCCAAAATATTTCAAACTCATCACCAACATGCTCAAATTCAAACATTCAAGACTTATTCTCCCATGATTTGTACATGCATGTGGGAGATGCCCAATATCCTCAACTTAAATGGTGAAGAGGTGGCCAAAACATGAGTTTCCATTAAAATCTCACATGGATTATACATATTTGTGCTCAATATGCAAATTTTAAAGCAATTTCTTACATGCATGCTCATATTATCTTCCAATTCAACAAAACCAACTCACTACATACTCTAGATCACAAATAAATCTTCAACACACAAGGTTACACATTAAATTCATGAATTCAAGGACCATTGCTTACCTAGAGGCAAAATTCTTCCAATTTATGGTCAAATTTAGAGGTGGACTTCAAATTTCCAAGCCTTCAAGATCAAACTTTGATTCTCCTACACTTCCTCTCTCTCTAGTTCGGTTCTCTCTTCTTAGAGTTGAAAACCAGCCCAAAATGATAGAAAAGAGGAGAATCAAATATAATAAGGCCCCCATAAGTTCCCACTCAACACATTAGTTAATTATAAAGCAATTGGGCACTTAATTCATTAATTTAATCGATTTAATCCGACCCGAATCAATTTTCAATTCAATTTCACTGTAGGTTCTAAAAATTATGCCAATCACAATGGCGTAATCAATTTCGAGTTCTATGGCCGGTAAGTCCTTCAATTTAATTTCCAAAGCAGATAATCAATGATGTATTCCTATGGTGAACAGATAGAAATTCGAAACCACATATATTCACATAATGGCACACAAAATCATGCAAAACACATAATCATACTAAAATTAAGGACCAATTAGCATACTACGGAATAGGGGTATCACATTCTTCCCCCCTTTAGGAAGTTTGGTCCTCCAAACTTAATTTACCTTCGTCGGGAAACAAATGTGGATAGCGTAGACGCATTTCTTCCTCTTTTTCCCACGTGGCATCCGTCCTATAGTGCTCCTTCCATTCCACTTTCACCATTGGAATGGATTTGTTTCTCAATTCTTTCACTTTTCGGTCAACAATTCTTTCCGGCCATTCGGCGTATTCCATATTCTTATCAATAGCTACCCAGTGATAATCGATCACATGTAACGGGTCTTGGAGGTAACCCCTCAACATCGATACATGAAACACATTATGGATTTGCTCGAATCTCGGTGGCAAAGCAACTCTGTAAGCAACTGGACCAAGCCTCTCCAAAATCTGAAATGGCCCAATGTAACGGGGCGACAACTGGCCATTTTCCACAAATCTGACTTGGCCTTTCATCGGAGAAACACGGATGACCACGTGGTCACCAACCTCATACTCAAGAGGTATTCTCCGAACGTCTGCGTAATTCTTTTGTCAGTCCTGAGCTATTTTGAGTCTTTGACGAATGGTCTTGATTTTCTCAAAAGTGTCTTGTACAATTTCGGGCCCATGCAAAGCTCTATCCCCGACCTTTGTCCAACAGATAGGTGATCTACACCTCCTACCACACAAAGCCTCGTATGGTGCTATACCGATGCTGGAGTGGAAGCTGTTATTATAAGCAAATTCTGCAAGTGGCAAATAATCTTCCCAACTCCCCTGAAAATCCAAGGCACACATGTGAAGCATATCTTCCAAAGTTTGTATCGTTCGTTCTGATTGCCTATCTGCCTGTGGGTGGAATGCAGTACTGAACCTTAGTTCTGTCCCCATAGCTTCCTGCAAACTCTTCCACAATCTAGATACAAATTTCAGATCTCTATTCGACACAATGGATACCGGAACTCCATGTAAACGAACAATCTCATCAACATAAATAGTAGCTAATCTATAAGCATTAAATGTAGTTGAGCAGACAAGCTACAACAAAGGCCCCGCTCGAGCGCCAAAATCTCCGCTCGAGCGGACAGGCTAAAACCTGGGCATCTAGTCTTGGTTTTCTAAGTTTAACCAACCTGTCTCAAACCTTCCCAACATAACCCAAGACTCAAATGCAAATGGTAAAGGATGTAAACAAGATATACACAACAACCACCTCCATGGAACCTAAGTCCGGATACAACAAATACAGCAAGGGAATTACCCGGATCGCTATACAAGCCACACTCCCCGTTGATTTTCTGCTCAAGACATCAGTAACTGTGTTAGCTTTCCCGGGGTGGTACTGAATCTCTAAACCATAATCCTTTATCAATTCCAGCTATCTCCTCTGACGCATATTCAACTCCTTCTGCGTGAAGAAGTATTTCAAACTTTTGTGGTCCGTATAGACTTCACACTTTGCCCCATACAGATAATGCCGCCAGATTTTCAAAGCAAAAACAACTGCGGCCAATTCTAGGTCATGTGTTGGATAATTCTTCTCATGTGGCCTCAACTGTCGAGAGGCGTAAGCAATAACCTTTCCGTTCTGCATTAACACACAACCCAAACCCTTATAAGATGCATCACTGAAAATTACAAAATTTTCCGTACCTGAAGGTAATGTCAAAATTGGTGCAATAGTCAATCTCGTCTTCAGTTCATGAAAGGCCGATTCTCTTTCTTCGTTCCACTCAAATGGTTGCCCTTTACGTGTCAACTGGGTAAGAGGCACATCTAATTTCGAAAAATCCTTCACAAACCTCCTGTAGTACCCAGCTAAGCCCATAAAGCTGCAAATTTCTGTTACATTGGTCGGTGTAGGCCAATTCACGATTGCCTCTATTTTCTGCGGGTCCACTGAAATTCCTTCCTTATTGATCACATGCCCTAAGAAAACAACTTCATCCAAGCAAAACTCACATTTCTTTAGCTTAGCAAATAGTTTCCTTTCCCGAAGTATTTGTAAAACAATTCTCCAGTAATGTTCATGTTCGAGTCTATCTTTAGAGTATATCAAAATATCATCGATGAAGACTACAACAAACTCATCAAGGTAGATTTTAAAAATTCTATTCATTAAGTCCATAAATGCTGCCGGAGCATTAGTCACTCCAAATGGCATAACAAGAAACTCAAGATGACCATACCTTGTTCTGAATGCAGTTTTCTCAACATCCTCTGCCTTAACCTTCAGCTGATGATACCCGGATCTCAAATCAATCTTTGAGAACACCTGTGATCCCTGTAGTTGGTCAAATAAATCATCAATACGGGGTAAAGGGTATTTGTTCTTTATCGTTACCTTGTTCAATTCCCGATAATCGATGCACAGGCGCAAAGTACCATCCTTCTTCTTCACAAATAACACTGGTGCACCCCAAGGCGAAGTGTTGGGTCGGATAAACCCCTTATCAAGCAGGTCTTGCAACTATTCTATAGCGATCCCGGTTTCATCTTTTTCTTTATTTGTTGTATCCGGACTCGGTTCCATGGAGTTGGTTGTTGTTTATACCTCGTTTGCATCCTTTACTCTTTGCATTTGAGCCTTGGGTTGTGTTGGGAAGGTTTGGAACAGGTTGATTGAGCTTAGAGACCAAAAATAGTTACCCAGATTTTGGCCTCTTCGCTCGAGCGGGGGTTTGGACACTCAAACGAGAAAAACAACCATCCAGTATTTCCTGTGCAGTGTTGAATGCTCGAGCGGGGGATTTGCCGCTCGAGCGGGAGTTTGTGAGTGCCGCTTGAGCGGGGGAGTTGGACGCTCGAGCGGGGACCTGTCTGCAAAGGTTCTGGGAGTGTGCATTCGCCGCTTGAGTGGGGGATTAGCCGCTCGAGCGGGAGTCTGTGAGTGGTGCTCGAGCGGGGGTTTCCACGCTCGAGCGGGGCGACTGGTATAAGGTTCTGAGATTCATCTTTTTGGCTCACTTTTTCACACCCGTTTCTCTCTCTTACTTTTCCAAAAAGCCATTTGAGAGCTTCTCTCTCTAAAACCATAACTTCTCTCTAAGTATTGATCTAGCTAGGGTGTTTTCCTCACCTTTGGTCTTTACAAAAGTTGGGTTGATCGTCGAGGGCTTACTTTGATCCAAAAATTTCGAGTTTTGGAGCACGTTGAGTTTCGTCATCTTCTTTCCTTGAGCTCCGAATGTGAGGTAGGGATTCCTACTCACTATTATGGTCTTTGACATAGATTATTGGTAGTTTTGATAAAGTGTTGAAGTTGGTTGATTTTGGGACTTAGGGTTTCAAAATGGTATAATAGAGGGTTTGTTATTTTGATTCTCAAACATGTACTTTGGGTCTCAAAATGATGATTTGGGTGTTGGTTGTTGATATTTGAACCTATGGTTAATATTGAGAGTTGGGGGAGAAAGCCCTAATTTGTGTATTTATTAATTGGTATAATTAAATTTGGAAAAGTTATGGATTTGTGAAATTGAAGTGAATATAATGAAATTGGCTCATTGTTGGATGGACTAGTGGAGTTGAATTTATTTATCGCTCACTTTTGAAATGTTGATAATTTTACCTGTTGGAGCTTTTATTATCTGTTTAAAAATAATTGCTAGGCTACCGGTGGAGGGTAGTTTTGATTGTTGTAGACAATGCATGAGGATTAGGCAAACTAAAACTAATCGAATGGACGTGTCATAGAGTATGACTGTTGAATGAATACATTAACTTTATGTATTGATTGATTATATATACTACCAATGTGTATATATATATATGTTGCTTTGTGTGGGCGGTTTATTGGAAGAAAGGGGCTGGGCTGGACCTCTAAACCAAATGGTTTATTGGAAGAAAGGGGTTGGACCTCTAAACCGAACAGTTTATTGGAAGAAAGGGGCTGGAGTTCTAAACCGAAAATTGATACAGCTCATATGCTTGTCAATTGAAGTGTTGATATAGCTCATATGCTTATCTATTGAAGTGTTGATATAGCTCATATGCTTATCTATTGAATTGTTGATATAGCTCATATGCTTATCTGTTGATTTGTTGGTAGAGCTCATACACATATTTAATGGGAAATGGGAAATGTTTAACATGAGTTACTGTCTCATCTAAGTTGTTGACTAGGTTCTGAGCCGTAGTTGAATTGTGAATTGGATAAGAAATGGAAAATGAAATGACATACGAATACAGTGGTCAAGTAATGAAAGTGGTGTATGAATTGGTTTATGTGAGTTAAACACCTATCAATTGCTAAAGTCTTAGTTATTGCTCATATTGTGTTTAGCATATCTCTACTGGGCGTTGGCTCACCCTATATGGGACATCATTTTCAGGTGCAGGTAGCATGCCACCTCCAAGGACATAGCTTGGACGGAGATGAGAGTTGAAGACTCTTTTTGGTTCTTTTGTTTGTATTACATGTATACCAAGCCTAGGGCTTTCCTTGTATAGAGTTAGTATTTAGTGTTGACTTGGAAAGTTGTAAGCCCTTATGGCATTTGCTTTTGTTGTTAACATGTAATACTATTGTAAGGACTACTCTGATGAATGGAAATGTGTTGATTTGTCTTATATCATTGCATGTCTAGAATGATGGGTTTTGTGTATTATTTTGAGGGCGTGACATGTTCTTTCAATCCCTTCATTTCAGCAGTAGCCATTCTGTAGGGAGTTTTAGAAATAGGCTGGGTGCCTAGCACAGTCTCAATAGTAAACTCTATCTCCCTGTCTACCAATTCCCATGGTAATTCATTTGGAAACACATCCGGAAATTCTCTAACAATAGGAATATTATTCAATTCAACATTCTCAGATTGTTTAGACAACACATAGCACGAATAACCCTGGCACCCTTTCTTGATTAGTTTACATGCTTTCATTGTAGATATTAGATAAGGTAGAGGCACTACCTCGTTACCCACAAACACAATCTCTTTCTATTGTGGTGGTTTAAATACGACCCGTTTTGTTACACAATCAATGGTGGCACAATACTTGGTTAACCAATCCATATCCAAAATTACATCAAAATGTCTAAAGTTCAAGGGCAGCAAATCTACATATAGGGTAGCATCCTCGATATGCATGTCACAAAACCGATATATATAGTCACATAACACAGATTCCCCCGATGGAGCAGACACACATAACAAATATGGCAATAACTCTAGGGGTCTATTCAGTCTAGATGCAAGTGTATATGTATAGCGATCCCGGTTTTCCCTTTCGTGTTTAACTGTAATCCGGACTCGGTTCCATAAGGGTGTTGTTTTCTTATACTCTTTCTATCCCTTAATCTTTGTGTTTGAGTTTTGGGTTGTGTTGGGCAAGTTGGGAATAAGTTGGTTGTGTTTTAAAACGTAAAATCTTTGCCCCGTTTTTGGTCTCTCCGCTCGAGCGGCGCTTTTGACGCTCGAGCAAGCCTTTGTTGTTGCTTATCCGCTTGAGCGGGGATGTTGGTGCTCGAGTGGGGAAATCACCCATCCAGTATTTCGTCTACAGTGGTAGACGCTCGAGTGGGGGATTGGCCGCTCGAGCGGGAGTTTGTGTCTGACGCTCGAGCGGAGAGTTTGACGCTCGAGCGGGGACCATGTCTGTAAAAGTTCTGGAAGTGTGCATCCACCGCTCGAGCGGGAGTTTGGACGCTTGAGCGGGAGTTTGTGCGTGACGCTCGAGCGGGGGTTTCCACGCTCAAGCGGGGCGACTTTTATATAAAGCCGAGATTCGACTTTTTTGTTCACTTTTCAACATCCTTTCTCTCTCTTACTTATCCAAAAAGCTATTTTGAGAGTTCCTCTCACTAAAACCCTAACTTCTCTCTTAGGATTGATCTAGTAGGAGTTGTTTTCTCACCTTGAACCTTTACAAAAGTTGTGTTGATCGTCGAGAGCTATCTTTTAATCTGAAAATTTCAGGATTTGGAGCATTTTCATTTTCTTCATCTCCTTCGTCAGGTTCCATCATTCGAGGTAGGGATATCCTACTCCTCTTTATGAGCTTTGTCGTTAAATTTTAGTATTTTGATACGTTGGGGGTTGTTGGGTAATTTTGAAAAAGTTTGGGCCTTTGTGTAATTTTACAAAAGTTGGGATTTTAAATATATAAAACCTATATGCATGTTTGGCATGGAGAAATGGAATTAATGTTGAAACATTGATGAAAATGAAACCTTAGGGTTGCAATGTTAATTTTGGAAAATGCCCTAATTACATTGATTAATTAATTTGTATAATTAATTGTGAGAAATGAGGAATTGAAATGAGAAAGTCGAGATTGGGAATGTATGGGATTAAAGGGTGTAGTTGAATCATTTATCACTTACCAAGTTGAAATGTTGACTATTATATCCGTTGGATGCATTTATTTTCTGTTTAGAAATAATTGCTTTGGGCTACCGGTGGAGGGTAGTTTTGATTGTTGTAGACAATGCATGATGATTAGGCAAACTAAAACTAATCAATTGGCTGTGTCATAGAGTATGACAGTTGAAAGAATACATGAGCTTTATGTATTGATTGATTATGTATACTACCGATATGTATATGTATATGTTGTTTTGTGCAGGCGGTTTATTGGAAGAAATGGGCTGGACCTCTAAACCAAACGGTTTATTGGAAGAAAGGGGCTGGACCTCTAAACCGGAAATTGATACAGCTCATATGCTTATTTTTTGAAGTGTTGATACAGCTCATATGCTTATCTTTGAAGTGTTGATTTAGCTCATATGCTTATCTTTTGAAGTGTTGATATAGCTCATATGCTTATCTTTCGAAGTGTTGAAATAACTCATATGCTTATCCTTTGAAGTGTGGATGTAGCTTGTGTGTTTATCTGTTGAAGTATTGATATAGCTAGTAATGGAAAAATGTTAAAGATGAGTTATTGTCTCATATAAGTTGTTTGGCTAGGTTCTGAACTATGGTATGAATTGAGAAATGGATAAGAAACGGAAAGTGAAATGTAACTTGGACAGGATTGTCATGAAACTGTAACACGGTATAAGTGGGAATATAAGTGTGGACTATCTGGTGAATGCTATTATTTTAGTCATTGTTTATAATTGGTTTAGTGTATTTCTACTAGGCTGTGGCTCACCCTATATGGGAACATCATTTCAGGTACAGGTAGCATGCCACCTCCAAGGACATAGCTTGGGAGGCTAGAGGCGGACAGACATTTTTGTTGTCTATTTTCTTTGATGTATTACATGTAATTCAGGCCAAGGGCTTAATATGTATTTGAGTTAGCACTCTATTTTCTTGTAACCAAGTGCTGACTTGGAAAAGTCAGAAGTCTGTGAGGGCATTTGCTTTGTTGATAATATGTAATACTGTTGTAAGAACTACTCTGATGAATAGAAGAATGTTGGTCTTTTGTATATCAATACATCTCAATATTGGTGGGTTTGTTGTATTTTTTTTGAGGGCGTTACAATATGTCACAAATGAGTGTGTTAATCCAGAATCAATTAATACAAAGGCATCTTGATTGCATATTGAAAAAAGACAACGACATTGGCATTCCGTGTATCGCCCGGAACAAGCGCAAAAACTCTCCCCTGTCTCACTGTATCCCCAATAGTAGCAGACCTCAAAGTGTTTCCCGACTTTGGGATCGATGTAGTGGAACTAGCAGCCTTCTTTCCTCCATTTTGATTACAATCTTGGGCCATGTGCCCTTGTTTACCACACTTGAAACAGGCCTCTGACACACGGTAACAAACCCCACGGTGCCTTTTGCTGCAAATGTTGCACATGGGAGATGTGTCTTGGGAAGAATTCGAGGTATTTGAGGAGCCCGTGTTTTGCTTTTTCAGAACCTTTTTCTTTGAAAAGAAGCCTTGCCTTTTGTTACCTTTCCACTTTGTTATTCGCTTGGCTTGTCTAGCTATGTTGGCCTCTGATATGATGGCCTTGTCTAGCACTCCAATGTAAGTTTCCAGCTTTAAGACATTCACTCTTTCAAGGATGTCACTGCGAAGACCACCTTCAAAGTGCCTCACCTTCTTATAGTCAGTATCAATTACATGTGGTGCAAACCTGGCCAATTCAGTGAATTTGGCCTCATACTCGGCTACAGTCATACTGTCATGTTTCAGTTCCATGAATTCTGCCACTTTCCTATCTCGGACACATTGGAGGAAGTACTTGTCATAAAAGATTTCCAAAAATTTTGCCCAATCAGCATCTCTATAATTCTCACGCATTAACGTCCACCATCTTCTTGCTTCGTCTTCTAGCATAAAGGTGGCAAGAAGCACTTTCTGCGTATCCGAACACGGAAATACTTCAAATAGTTTTTCGATGCCAAGGACCCAAGCTTCGGCTTTCAAAGGATCCAATCCATCATGAAACTGTGGTGGTTTCATTTTCTTGAACTCTTTGGTGAGAGCTATGATTCGGTCGTCGTTCTGATTATCTGGCACAGGAGGTGCCGGAGGTGGTGGTGGAGGATGTGGTTGCTGCCACTGTTGTTGCCATTCTTGTTGTTGTCTCAATGTCTCTGCCATTTCCTGAATCAGTCTTTCCATTCTATCCAGTTTGGCAGTAGAAGATTCCTCTATCTCATTACCTCTTGTTCTCACCATCTGATTAAACTTGCATTATTCTTTATACAAAGGTTCACAATTATGCATAGAACAGAGAGCATACATACTCAACTAATCCGCAATGCAAGTAATCACAATTTATGACACGTAGTTGTTCATATTAAAACAGTTAAGCACATTCTCAATGCTTTCAAATTCATACTTATGAATGCATCCTAGATCTTTTCTAGATGCTCATTGCTCTTTTGGACAAGTGTGTGAGTTATTAACTCGTGCTCTGATACCACTTTGTCATGACCCGAACTTGCCCCTGTGGGTTAAGGACATAACCGGCCAGTAATCGTGAGATTATCTACGGCCTCAAACCAAACCAAACGTATTTTAGCAGAGTTAAAGGGGGCCAAACGGAAGCAATTTAAAAAACTTTATCCTTAGAGCTGTGCTTACATGGCACGTCAAACAAGTCATACATATAAACATTAATAACTCACAATAGAATTAAAGTATCAAAAGTTTTGTGTAGATAGGATCATTCAAAACTATGTCAACCCGTGAAACCATATAAAAGCATATACAAAGACTTCGCCAATATGACAACATAAAACAAAATGACAAAAAGGCGAAGGCGAGTCTCATGCGTGAGACACGTGGGCTGACTCTTCAAAAACCCGATTGTTCCATACAGACTTCATTGGGCCTGGGTCTGGACCTCTCGTGGCTCACCTACAAACACATGAATGAGCGTGAGCGAAAGCCCAGTGAATAATATCAAATAAGGGAAATACATTAGAACATTATACATCAAACAGCCTTCGGCCCAATTCATTCATGTCAAACTAGCCTTTGGCCCTTTTTGAATGTTTATATCAAACTGGCCTTTTTGGCCTTAACAAACTTTCGTATCAGACTGACCTTTCGGCCCTTTCAAACTTGTCATATCAAACTGGCATTTAAGCCTTTCAAACTTGTCATATCGAACTGGCATTTAAGCCTTTCAAACTTGTCATATCAAACTAGCATTTAAGCCCTTCAAACTCATCATATCAAACTGGCTCTTAGGCCTTTATATCAGACTGGCTCTTAGGCCTTTCAAACTTTCATATCAAACTGGCACATAGGCCTTTCAAACTTTCATATCAAACTATGTCCATCATTCAAGTTAATGAACTTTACAAAGATTACATAGAAGTAGCAACTGGACAATAACATATGTCAGATATTACTCACAGTGATCAGTTGGTGGATTTGTCTTGGAGCTTGACCCTACATATCACATAACACATATGGGTCACAATTAATTCAATCCGTTCTTTAATTCACATATTCCTCTTTAGGCTTCATTCTTATCTTTTTAACTCAATTACAATGCTCAATGCATGCCTAAGAGTACTTGCAAGTGAAAGAGAACAGAAAAAGAAACACAGAACGAGCATACAAAATTTTAGAAAACAAGGTCCTCGCTCGAGCGTGGAATTACCCGCTCGAGCGGACCCTTGAGGCCTGCAAAAGTACTGGATAGGTGAAATTTACGCTCGATCGTCCAAAATGGCGCTCGAGCGGATGGCCTCTCAACATAACTCCCCACTCGAGCGGACGCTATGTCTCTAAAAAGTATTGGATGCCTCATTTTTACGCTCGAGCATGAACTAGGACGCTCGAGCAGAAGTTCATCCTACAAGATCCCCGCTCGAGCGTGAACTTTCCCGCTCAAGCGGACACCATGCCTGCAAGAAAAAAATACTGGGAGCTCGAAATCCCTGCTCGAGCGGCTATTCTCCTGCTCGAGCGAACATCAAAATTCTGGGTTTCCCAGATTGTGTTCTTGAGCTCCAATTCAACTTTCAAACAACATTCCTTGCATGCAATGGCTCAAATATCACATATTCACATACTAACATGATACCAATACCAAATTACTACATTAGGAAGCTCAATTTCTTGATCTATCTACATGCATGTCCCAAAATATTTCAAACTCATCACCAACATGCTCAAATTCAAACATTCAAGACTTATTCTCCCATGATTTGTACATGCATGTGGGAGATGCCCAATATCCTCAATTTAATTGGTGAAGAGGTGGCCAAAACATGAGTTTCCATTAAAATCTCACATAGATTATACATATTTGTGCTCAATATGGAAATTTTAAAGCAATTTCTTACATGCATGCTCATATTGTCTTCCAATTCAACAAAACCAACTCACTACATACTCTAGATCACAAATAAATCTTTAACACATAAGGTTACACATTAAATTCATGAATTCAAGGACCATTGCTTACCTAGAGGCTCAATTCTTCCAATTTATAGTCAAATTTAGAGGTGGACTTCAAATTTCCAAGCTTTCAAGATCAAACTTTGATTCTCCTACACTTCCTCTCTCTCTAGTTTGGTTCTCTCTTCTTAGAGTTGAAAACCAGCCCAAAATGATATAAAAGAGGAGAATCAAATATAATAAGGCCCCCATAAGTTCCCACTCAACACATTATTTAATTATAAAGCAATTGGGCACTTAATTTATTAATTTAATCGATTTAATCCGATCCAAATCCATTTTCAATTCAATTTCAACGTAGGCTTTAAAAATTATGCCAATCACAATGGCGTAATCAATTTCGAGTTCTTTGGCCGGTCAGGCCTTCAATTTAATTTCCAAAGCAGATAATCAAACAGGTATTCCTACAGTGAACAGATAGAAATTCAAAACCACATATATTCACATAATGACACACAAAATCATGCTAAACACATAATCATACTCAAATTAAGGACCAATTAGCATACTACAGAATATCACAACATTTTAAAAAAAAATTAAAAATCACAATTCACATATATAGATAATTATATACACAATTTATGCATAACACGGGTGATATGCTAGTCTATATCTATACTATATATTAAGCAAAAGGGAGTTTTTAGCTCCAAGCTTTGTGGGAGCTCCAATCTCCCAATCTAAATTTCTTGATTTTTTTATTTAAAAAAAATAAAAATCTTAGCATTTATTAAGTTCTCTCAACTCCCAAGTCTTACCCTCATAATAACACTTTAATGCATTAAGGACAAGTATAAAAAAATTTCTTGAAAAGTCCAACACATATGATTATTATCAAAAATATTAAATTTTAATATAATATAATTAAAAAAAAGACATTTAATTCCTTAAAAAGTCCAACACATATGATTATTATCAAAATATTAAACTTTAATATAATATAAGAAAGAAAAAAAAAAGAAGACATTTAAAAATAAAAAAATAAAAAAACATTTAAAAATCACAATTCACATATATAAATAATTAAAAAAAAGAAGACATTTAAAAAAAATAAAATAAAATAAAAAATCACAATTCACATATATAGATAATTGTAAACACAATCCGTGCATTGCACGGGTGATATGCTAGTCTAATCTAAACTATATATTAAGCAAAAGGGGGTTTTTAACCCCCCAAGGCTTCTGGGACCTCTAATATCCCAATCCTAATTTTCTAATTTTTTGATTTTTTTAAAAAAAAACTCAGCATTTATTAATTTCTTCCAATTTCTATGCCTTTTGGGAGATTTGGTCAAAATCCCCTCTTAATTAAACTTTAATGTATTAAAGACCAGTATAAACAAAATTCCTTGAAAATTTCAAAACATCTGTCTATCTATATTATATTATCTATATCTATATCTATCTATCTATATCTATACTATATATTAAGCAAGAGGGGTTTTTTAACCCCCAAGGCCTGTGAGAGTTTCAATATTCCAATATGAATTTTTAAAATTTTTTATTTTAAAAAAAAGAACTCAGCATATATTGATTTAGTTAAAATTTACTGATTAGCTTTTATTAACTGTTTTAAATCCACATGTCTTTTCACATGCCAGCATTTATTGATACAATTCCCTGATTAGCATTTAAAATCTCTTTATACAAATAATTATAGATACAATCCGTGTATAGTTACTGCAGTATCCTTTTCAACTTCTCTCATACACTATGGTTAGCAATAAAATTGTTAAATTATTTTTATAAAAAATCTTAAAAAACATAATTCATATATTAAAAAAAATCTAAAATAAATATAAATATCTATAATTATCACGTGCATAGCATGGGTGACAGGCTAGTCTATGCTATATATTAAGCAAAAGGAGGTTTTTAACCCCCAAGGGCTGTGGGAGCTCCGATATGCCAATCCTAATTTTCTAATTTTTTGTTTTTTTTTAAAAAAAAAATTAACCTCACCATTTATTAACTTCTTTCAACCCACAAGACTTTTTGACTTCTCTCATAATTATTGCAGTGCCTTTTCCAAAATAAATAATTTGTATATGAAAAATAAATTAAAACAAATATAAATATCTATATCTATATCTATCTATTTATTTATATCTATCTCTAACCCATAAGTTTTGTGGGAGTTCCAATATCTGAACCTTAATTTTTTATTTTTTTGATTTTTTTTTAATAAAAAAACTTAGCACTTATTAAATTCTTCCAAGTCTTTTTAACTTGTCCAATACACACACTTTTTTTTAACTTTTCACATACCTATTACAAACAGTAAGTCTCCTTTTTGTTTTCTCCTTCTTGACTTCTTACTTCTACACTTTCAACTTCAGTGACTACGTATATAAACAATAAGTCTTCCTTTTGTTTTCTTCTTCTTGACTTTTTCTTTTGTTTACTGTTTTAATATTGTAGTTATATAGCGCATAAAAATATTTGTGATTTGTCTAGCGAATAAAAATTATAATTTGATTTTTTAATATGATTGAAGTTAGATAAATATAAACCTCACAAAGAGAAAAATGTGATTATAATTAGTTGAACGATTCTTTTTTTTTTTTAATGTGATTGCAGCTAGTTTAATAGTTCTTTTTTTTCATTTATTTATTTTATTATGTGAAAAATGTGATGTGATTGTACTTAGTTCAATGGCTCTTTTTTTTAATATGATTGTTGTAATTAGTTCAATATTTTTTTTAATGTTATTTAATCTTTTTATTTACTATTTTAATTTTATTGTTAATATGATTGAAGTTAAATAAAGATAAACACTCCCAAAGAAAAAAATGTGATTATAATGTGATGTGATTGTAGTTTGTTTAATGGCTCTTTTTTTAATATGATTGTTGTAATTAGTTTAATGGTTCTTTTTTTTAATGTTATTTAATCTTTTTATTTACTATTTTAATTTTATTTTTAATATGATTGAAATTAAATAAATATAAACACTCACAAAGAAAAAAAAATGTGATTGTAGTTAGTTCAATGGTTCTTTTTTTTTTTTAATGTGATTGTAGTTAGTCAATGGTTCTTTTTTCATTTATTTATTTATTTTTATTATGGAAAAAATGTGATTTGATTGTAGTTTGTTCAATGGTTCTTTTTTTTTAATGTGATTTAATCTTTTATTTACTGTTTTAATGGTTTTTCTTTACAATTATTTATGAAAAAAATATGATTGTAGTTAGATAGCATAAAAATATTTGTGATTTGATTTGATTTTTAAAGTACCAGTTATTGATAATGATTAGATTGTATTTTGAAAAAAAAATTGTAATTGATTTTTTTAACTCACTGTGTTTTTTGAAAAAGAAATTATTGTGTTTCTTAAACTATCAATTTACTTAATTTGTGATTTGATTTTTAACTCATTGTATTTTTTGAAAAACAAAATGGATTGTACTCATTAGGGTCACATAATGTACCAATTGTTGATGATGATTAGATTGTATTTTGACCAAAAAATTGTAATTGATCTTTTTAACTCATTATATTTTTTGAAAAATAAATTATTGTGTTTTTTAATTATCAATTGACTTAATTTGTGATTGATTTTTTTAATTATTGATGATGATTAGATAGCATTAAAAAAATTGTGATTTGTATGATTGAAATTATCTCCTTTTGTTGAAGTTATCTCCTTTTATTTATTGATTTGGTCAAAATCCTCTGATCAGCATTTATTAACTTTTTTCAATCCACATGCCTGCATTTATTGATTTGATCAAAATCTCCTGATCAGCATTTAAAATCTCCTCATACAAATAATTATAGATACGATTTGTGTATAGTTACTGCAGTACCCTTTTCAACTTCTCTTATACACTATGATTAGTGATTAGATTGTTAAATTATTTTTATAAAAAATCTTAAAAAACATAATTTATATATTAAAAAAAATCTAAAACAAATATAAATATCTATAATTATCCCGTGCATAGCACGGGTGATAGGCTAGTCTATACTATATATTAAGTAAAATGGGATTTTTAATCCCAAGCCTTTTGGGAGCTCCAATCTCCCAATCTAAATTTCTTGATTTTTTTTTTTAAAAAAAAAAACCTTAGCATTTATTAACTTCTCCCAACCCCCAAGTCTTACCCTCATAATAACACTTTAATGCATTAAGAACAAGCATAAAAAAAATTCTTTAAAATCCAACACATATGAATTTTTTGAAAAGTCCCAACACATATGATTATTATTCCTCATAATAACTCTTTAATGCATTAAGAACAAGTATAATTTTTTTTTTTGAAAAGTCTAACACATATGATTATTATTAAAATATTAAACTTTAATATAATATAATAAAAAAAAGACATTTAATTCCTTAAAAAGTCTAACACATATGATTATTATCAAAATATTAAACTTTAATATAATATAAAAAAGGAAAAAAAAAAAGACATTTAAAAAAAAAGAGGTTTAAAAATCGCAATTCACATATATAGATAATTATAAACACAATTATATAAGGAAAATGAGATTTTTAACCGACAAGCTTGTGGGAGCTCCAATATCCTAATCTTAATTTTTTAATTTTTTGATTTAAAAAAAAAACTCAGCATTTGTTAATTTCTCCCAATCCCCATGCCTTTTGAGAGATTTAGTCAAAACCCCTTCATAATTAAACTTTAATGCATTAAAGACCAGCATAAACAAAATTCCTTGAAAATTTCAATACATCTATCTATCTATATTATATTATCTATATCTATATCTACATCTATATATCTATATCTATATCTATATCTATATACTATATATTAAGTAAAAGGGAGTTTTTAACTCCAAGGCTTGTGGGAGTTTCAATATCTCAATCTGAATTTTTTAAATTTTTTATTTAAAAAAAAAAGCTCAGCATTTATTAATTTGGTCAAAATTTCCTAATCAGCATTTATTAACTTTTTTCAATCCACATGTCTTTCTACATACCTGCATTTATTAATTTGGTCAAAATCCCTTCTATACTACATATTAAGCAAAAGGGGGTTTTTAACCCCCAAGGCCTGTGAGAGTTTCAATATCCCAATCTAAATTTTCTAAGTGTTTTTTTATTTTAAAAAAAAAATCTCAGCATTTATTGATTTGGTCAAAATCTCCTGATCAATATTTATTAAATTTTTTCAATTCACATGTCTTTCCACATGTCTGCATTTATTGATTTGGTCAAAATCCCCTAATCAGCATTTAAAATCCCATCATAAAAATAATTATAGATACAATCTATGTATAGTTACTGCAGTATCCTTTTAAACTTCTTCCATACACTATGGTTAGTGATAAGATTGTTAAATTATTTTTATAAAAAATCTAAAAAAACATAATTTATATATTAAAAAAATCTAAAACAAATATAAAATATCTATAATTATCTCGTGCATAGCACGAGTGATACACTAGTCTATACTATATATTAAGCAAAAGGAGGTTTTTAACCCCCAAGGCTTGTGAGAGTTTCAATATTCCAATATGAATTTTCTATATTTTTTATTTTTAATTTAAAAAAAAAAAACTCAGCATTTATTGATTTGGTCAAAATCTCTAAGCAACATTTATTAACTTTTTTCAATCTATATGTCTTTCCACATGCTTGCATTTATTGATTTGGTCAAAATCCCCTGATCAGTATTTAAAATCCCCTCATACAAATAATTAGAGATACAATCCGTGTATAGTTACTATAGTACTTTTTTCAACTTCTCCTATACACTATGGTTAGTGATAAGATTGTTAAATTATTTTTATAAAAAATCTTAAAAAACATAATTTATATATTAAAAAAAATCTAAAACAAATATAAATATCTATAATCATTCTGTGCATAGCACGGGTGATAGGCTAGTCTATACTATACTATATACTATAAATTAAGCAAAAGGGGGTTTTTAACCCCAAGACCTGTGGGAGCTCCAATCTCCTAAGCCTAATTTTCTAATTTTTTGATTTTAAAAAAAAATCTCAGCATTTATTGACTTCTCCCAACCCAACCTTAGCATTTATTGACTTTTTCCAACCCACAATCTCTTTTGACTTCTCTCACAATTATTGCAACATCCTTTTCAATTTTTCCCATAAACTATGGTTACACACAAAAATAAAAAATAAAAAAGATAAGAATTTAACTATAGATCTCAAAAAGATATAACATCTAAATTTGAATTATGATTTAATAATATAATTATGTATTTTTTTTTTATGTATATCTATCAAAATTTTAAATCACTTAATGAGACAAATTAATTAATTTTCCAAAATTATTGATTTTTAATTTACAAAATAGATTAAAAAAACTATTGACTGATTTATCTATACTATATATTAAGCAAAAGAGGGTTTTTAACCCCCAAGGCCTATGGAAGTTTCAATTTCCCAATCTGAATTTTTAAAATTTTTTATTTAAAAAAAAACAGCACTGCTGGAGAGCTCTAGTAGAGCTGCTCTAATAGCAGCTCTACTGAGCTGGCAAGCATTAAAAAAAAAAAATAGCAGAAAAAGACAAAACAATGGGCACAAAAAGACAATTTAATGCTAATTTAGAGCCACTTTTTTAGAGCTCTCAAGCAATTTTCAAAAAAAAAACTCAGGATTTATTGATTTGGTCAAAATCCTCTAATTAGCATTTATTAACTTTTTTCAATCCACATATCTTTCCACATGCCTGCAATTATTGATTTGGTCAAAATCTCTGATCAGCATTTAAAATCTTTTTATACAAATAATTATAGATACAATTCGTATATAGTTACTGCAGTACCCTTTTCAACTTCCCTATACAATATAGTTAGTGATAAGAAAAAAAAAATCTTAAAAAACATAATTTATATATTAAAAAAAATTTAAAATAAATATAAAATCTATAATTATCCCGTGCATAGCACGGGTGATTGGCTAGTATCTATTAAGTAAAAGGGGGTTTCTAACCCCCAAGGCCTGTGGGAGCTCCAATATGTCAATCTTAATTTTCTAATTTTTAAAAAAAAAAAAAAAATTAACCTTAGCATTTATTAACTTCTCTCAACCCACAAGACTTTTTGACTTCTCTGTAATTACTGCAGTACCGTTTCCAAAACAAATAATTTGTATATTAAAAAAATTTGAAACAAATATAAATATCTATATCTATATCTATCTATTTATTTATATCTACCTCTAACTCACAAGTTTTGTGGGAGTTCCAATATCTGAATCTTAATTTCTTAATTTTTTTGATTTTTTTTTTTTAAAAAAAACTTAGCACTTATTAAAATTCTTTCAAGTCTTTTTAACTTCTCCAATTTACACACTCATTTTAACTTTTCACATACCTATTACAAATAGTGAGTCTCCTTTTTGTTTTCTCCTGCTTGACTTCTCACTTCTACACTTTCAACTTCAGTGACCACGTATGCAAATAGTAAGTCTCCTTTTTGTTTTCTCCTTCTGGACTATTCCTTTTGTTTACTGTTTTAATATTATAGTTAGATGGCGCATAAAAATATTTGTGATTTGTCTAGCGAATAAAAAATTATAATTTGATTTTTTAATACGATTGAAGCTAGATAAAATAAACCCTCACAAAGAGAAAAATATGATTATAATTAGTTGAATGATTCTTTTTTTTTTTAATGTGATTGTAGTTAGTTTAATAGTTTTTCTTTTTCATTTATTTATTTTATTATGAAAAAAATGTGATGTGATTGTAATTTGTTCAATAGCTCTTTTTTTTTTTTTTTAATATGATTGTTGTAGTTAGTTCAATGGTTTTTTTTAATGTTATTTAATCTTTTTATTTACTATTTTAATTTTATTTTTAATGTGATTGAAGCTAAATAAACATAAACACTCACAAAGAAAAAAATGTGATTGTAATGTGATGTGATTGTAGTTTGTTCAATGGCTCTTTTTTTTTTTTTTAATATGATTGTTGTAGTTAGTTCAATGTTTTTTTTTTAATGTTATTTAATCTTTTTATTTACTATTTTATTTTTATTTTTAATATGATTGAAGTTAGATAAACATAAATACTCACAAAGAAAAAAATGTGATTGTAGTTAGTTCAATGGTTCTTTTTTTTTAATGTGATTGTAGTTAGTCAATGTTTCTTTTATTTATTTATTTTATTATGGAAAAAATGTGATGTGATTGTAGTTTGTTCAATGGTTCTTTTTTTTTTAATGTGATTTAATATTTTATTTACTGTTTTAATGGTTTTTCTTTACAATTATTTATGAAAAAAATATGATTGTAGTTTGATAGAATAAAAATATTTGTGATTTGATTTGATTTTTAAAGTACCAATTATTGATAATGATTAGATTGTATTTTGAAAAAAAAAATTGTAATTGATTTTTTTAACTCACTGTGTTTTTTGAAAAAAAAATTATTGTGTTTTTTTAACTATCAATTCACTTAATTTGTGATTTGATTTTTAACTCACTGTGTTTTTTGAAAAATAAAATGGATTGTACTCATTAGGGTCATATCATATATCAATTATTGATGATAATTAGATTGTATTTTGACAAAAAAAAAAAATTGTAATTGACCTTTTTAACTCACTATGTTTTTTGAAAAATAAATTATTGTGTTTTTTTAATTATTGATGATGATTAGATAGCATTAAAAAAATTTTGATTTGTATGATTGAACTTATTTCCTTTTGTTTATAATTTTATTTTTTAATATGATTGAAGTTAGATAAACATAAACACTCACAAAAAGAAAAATATGATTGTAGTTTGTTCAATGGTTCTAAATAATCTTTTTTATTTACTATTTTAATGGTTATTTTTTTCAATTATTTTTTTATTATGAGAAAAATGTCATTGTAGTTAAATAGCATCAAAAAAATTGTGATTTGTATGATTGAAGTTATCTCCTTTTGTTTATAATTTGATTTTTTAATATGATTGAAGTTAACTCACAAAAAGAAAAATGTGATTGTAGTTTGTTTAATGGCTCTAAATAATCCCAATATGAATTTTCTAAATTTTTTATTAAAAAAAATAGCATTTATTAATTTGGTCAAAATCCCCTGATCAGCATTTATTAACTTTTTTCAATCCACATGTCTTTCCACATGCTTGCATTTATTGATTTGGTCAAAATCCCTTGATCAGCATTTAAAATCCCCTCATACAAATAATTATAGATACAATCTGTATATAGTTACTGCAGTATTTTCTCTCATACACTATGATTAGTGATAAGATTGTTAAATTATTTTTATAAAAAATCTTAAAAAACATAAGTTATATATTAAAAAAAATCTAAAACAAATGTAAATATCTATAATTATCCCGTGCATAGCTATAGTGATCCGGGTCTACCTTTTCTTTATTTGTCGTATCCGGACTCGGTTCCGTGGATGTGTTGTTGTCATACTCTTATCTCTATTCTCTACTCTGTACTTTTTGAGTTTTGGTTTGTTTTTGGCAAGTTAGGAATAGGTTGGTTGTGTTGAGAAACCTAGAAAAGTTGCCCAGAATTTGGCCTCTCCGCTCGAGGGGGGGTTTTGGCGCTCGAGCGGGGAAATCACCTTTCCAGTTTTTCGTCTGCAGTGTTGGACGCTCGAGCGGTGGATTGGCCGCTCGAACGGGAGTTTGTGGGTGATGCTCGAGCGGGAAGTTGGACGCTCGAGCGGGGGACCTGTCTGCATAAGTTCTGAGAGTGTGCATCCGCCGCTCGAGCGGGGGATTGGCCGCTTGAGCGGGAGTCTGTGAGTGCCGCTCGAGCGGGGAGACTGGGTTAAAGTTCCGTGTTTTGACTTTTTCAAATCACTTTTTCACATCTCTTCTCTCTCTTACTTTTCCAAAAACTCCATTGTTGAGCTTCTCACTCTAGAGCTCTACCTTCTCTCTAAGTATTGATCTAGTAGGAGTGGTTTGCTCACCTTTGGCCTTTACAAAAAAGTTGTTGATCGTCAAAGGCTATCTTTTGATCCGAAAAATTTGCGATTTGGAGCATTTTCGTTTTCTTCATCTTCTTGGTTGGGTGTCACCATTTGAGGTAGGGATATCCTAACCCTCCTTATGGATTTTGTCTTTAAATTTTAGCATTTTGATATGTTGGGTGTTGTTGGGTAACTTTTGAGAAAGTTTGGGCCTTTGTGTAATTTTACAAAAGTTGGGGTTTTAATTATATAAACTTATGTGCAAGTTAGGCATAGAGAAATGAAATTAATGTTGGAACATTGATGGAAATGGAACCTTAGGGTTGTTTTGTGAATTATGGTAAGTTGCTCTAATTGGTTTAATTAATTAATGTATATAATTAATTAAAGAAAATGAGGAATTGAATTGAGAATGTTGAAATTGGGAATGTATGGGACTAAAGGGTGTAGTTGAATCATTTATTGCTCACCTAGTTGAAATGTTGATATATTATCCATTTGTGCATTTATTTCCTGTTTAGAAATAATTGCTTTGGACTACCGGTGGAGGGTAGTATTGATTGTTGTAAACAATGCATGATGATTAGGCAAACTAAAACTAATCAATTGGATGTGTCATAGAGTATGACGGTTGATAGAATACATTAACTTCATGTATTGATAGATTGTGCATATGACCAATGTGTTTATGTGCATTATGTGTAGACGGTTGATAGAATGCATTAACTTTATGTATTGATTGATTGCGTATATGATTCTGTGTTTATATGCATTGCTTGTGTATGGGAGGAGATGGGGGATGTACTCCACGGTTTAGGGGAAGATAGGGGATGTACATCTAAACCGGTTAATGGTTAAGGGAAGATGGGAGATGGACCCAGGGATGCAGCTCATATGCTCTCCCATTGGAGTGATGATACAACTCATATGCTTATCTATTGAAGTGTTGATATAGCTCATATGCTTATCTATTGAGATGTTTGTTTGATTTGATATAGCACTAAAATGTATATCTTTTATTAAGTATGGAAGTGGTTTATGTGTTATTGATACAACACCAAAATGTGTATCCACCTTGGATTTCGAAAGTGTTCTAGTGATGAACTATAATCTCATCAAAGGTTTTGGCTAGAGTATTGAGCCTTGTCTTCAAACTCAATGTTGAATAAGAAATGGAAAGTAAATTGTAACATAGACTTGATTGTCATGGAATTGTAATAAGATGTAAATGAATGTATAAGTATTGACCATCTATTAACTGCTAATCTTTTAGTCATTGTTCATAGTTGGTTTAGTGTATTTCTACTGGGCTGTGGCTCACCCTGTAGGGGACACCATTTTCAGGTACATGAAGCATGCCACCTCCAAGGACATCGCTTGGGAGGCTAGAGGCAGGCAGACGTTTGTGGTTTTGGTTATCTTTTGTTGTATTACATATAATTTCAAGCCAAGGGCTTAATGTGTATTTGGGTTAGTACTCTCCTCTTTGTAATCAAGTGTTAGCTTGGAAAGCTGTAAGCCATAGGGCATTTGATTCTGTTGTTAACATATAATGCTTCTTGTAAAGAATTACTCTGTGGAATAGAAAGATGTTCGTCTCTTATATCAATGCATGTCTAAATTGATGGGTTTAATGTTATTATTTTTGAGGGCGTTACGACTTGGTATCAGAGCGTACCGGGTTCGAATACTTTGGGTATGTGGGAAGTGATTTGGATCACTATGGGTTTGTCTCGTTTGTTAGCGACTTAGATGTAATGTTATGTGCTTATGTGATAACATGTTTATGTGACTATTTGGGTATGGGATTTGGTTTCTAGGATGTTGATTGGATCCTTGGGTTTCTGGGAGTCCTGTTGGAAAGGCAGCTGATCAATGCTGTTTCTAACTGGAACTCTAGTAACGCCTCAGGACTATCATTATCTGGAAATGAAATTCGTAAGTGCTTATATGTTTATGTGCTTACGTGGAATGAATTACAGTTGTCCATGCATTAGGACGCGAGCGTTTAGTTTCGGCACATTTATGAAGGTGCTAATATCCTTTGGTACTGTTACTAGGATGCCTAGGCGAGGAAGTTGTGATTTCCCTCCTTCCGCTCGGGAAGAGTTGCGGAAACAGTTTGTGGAGTTACGCCAAGGTACTACACCTTTGGTGCGGTTTGAAAGATGGTTTGCTAACCTGTCGAGGTTTGCCCCAGAATTGGTGGAAACGGAGGAATTGCGTTATTTTGAGTTTGAGAGTAAGCTGCGTGACAATATCCGTGTAAGAATAGGGGGTTCTTGGCATAGAAGATATAGTGTGCTTGTTGAGACAACTACCCGTGTAGAGGCTGCGGTGCTAGCAATGGGGCAGAGTGGGAAGGGAGCCATCTTGACAACTCCCGCGACTCAGGGTGTTGGTAGGCCTTTTAAGAGGCAGAGAGGGGTTTAAACCCGCAACAGGGAGGTCTGGCTAGAACTACCCTTCCAGTGTCGGATTTGGGTTCGGGAGAAAGTGAACAGAGGGGTGCCATTTGTTTCAAATGTGGTCTACTGGGCCACAAGGTTTCGGTTTGCCCACAGAGGAATGGGGCAGGGTTAGCAGTTCAACCAGTAGTTGTACCACCAGGATCATTTAATCAGCCGAGTTTTGGGCCAATCAAATGCTCAGTGGGGAGGCAGTTGTTGGGGTCTTCATCAGCCCAGATTTTGAACCAGTCTCGTGGTCAGGCACCGCCTACTTGTTGGGTGTGTAATCAGCCGGGTCATATTCGACGTTTCTGTACCCAGTCGGGGGCTTCTTTAGGGGTTTTGCAACCTAGCCAGGCTCAGTTTCATTCAACTAGGCAAGAATAGTATCATTTTGGGGAACTAGTAGGCCAGATTACGAGGGCCTCAGTAGAGTCGAGTTACCAAGCCCCAGTTGGGGAGGTTTGTAGTTGTTCCAGGTGTGGACAGAGGGGGCACGTCAGTAGTTCTTGTCCGTGGCTTGTAAGCTCATAGGTTATCTTGTATTTGGGGATGACCAATTTTGGCGGTCCAGGAAGGGACGGCAGTGGTGGTAATACCAAGGGATTGGTTTTGTTTTGACTAATCTGTTTTGTAACTGGTGAATTATCGTTTTGTGGCCGTTGGGTTCTGTTGTGTAACCAATGTGTTTTGGGAATGTTGAAACATCTAAACTGTTCGTTTATCTATATACATATGCTTGGCTTGTTAATATCCTTGGATTGGGTGGATCGGAACATGCTGTAGCTCTAAAAATTTTATTAATATAATAGGTTGTTGTGAGACCATAAAATTTTTGGTAATAATGCATTCTTATGCGTGTGTTTTGGTTTGGGAAAAGTGAGGGCTATTGAGCCGTGTTTTCAAATTTAGAAGGATCACTGAGAAATGAGTATATTAATCAGAATTACTAAGGGGGGAGGGGGGGGCGAGAATAGTTATACTTGCCGGATGCTCAAAATTTCATTAGTGCTATCTAATTGATTTTTATGTGTGTGAAAGCGATGTTAGTCTACTGTCGCGGGAACTCCTCGAGAGGATGTGAAGTATGAGATTAATACTAGGTATAGTATGTAATTAACATGGTATTTTATGAGGGCATAGCGCATAATCTTGTTAGGATTAGACTTGTACCGTCGTGGTAGGTAATGTTGTCGAATGGGCATGTATTATGATTGGTCATTCGATAAAGGGAGTGTTAGTCCCTATATAAGGGTACGGTTGTTAACATCGGGAGTGGTACGTTGTGAGTAGCTGGTGCTATATCTCGGGTAGTAGCCTATGGACATTTCCTAAGTTTTTGGACTTCCTTACTTTGATCGAAAGTGATAGGTTCGTACCTTAACACTGGTTAGGTCGGAAGATGCTGTTGTGAGGGTTGATTGGGTGTATGAGCTGTGGTTGGGGTGTGACCCGTGAGTCAAGTCACTGTGGTAAGTCTTTTGCGAAGGAAGGTTTGGGATGGTAATGAGAAGGTTGAGGATCTTTACTCCTCTGGGAATTTAGAATGGCGCATCTTAGAAAGCCTTATCGGCAACATGCGACGGTGTCGGGGTTGGTTCACGGTGGTTGTCTAGCAGTAGCATTGGCTAGTGGTTTGGCACGGAGGCTGGGTGTCTTGATTGTACTCGCGGGGAGTGACAAATAAGGGTTGGAATGAAAGGTGGACCCTATAGGTCGTTGATGGATGAAGGTACTATGTTAGCTTGTGTTCGGCGCGAACGGTGACTTGGTAGTGGTGAATGTCACGGTGTAGCAAACGCTGTCAGTTAACTCAGTACGAGGGAAGGGTTATGCAAATCTTATTACTTCGAGTTCAGTCGAGGTAGTGAGTGAAATCTCTAGATGAGGGAGTTTTGCACGGTGCGAAGCGTGTTAGTGTGTGGTTCGTATGGTTTCTGATTGAAATCGAGAGGTTGGATGTCTGGTAAAGTTAGGCCACTTCGGCATAAGTGTCCGTCGTCCAGTTTGGACAGTGGTAACACAAGTGAAGTAGGAGAGTTGTGAAGAGTGAGTGAAGTACTCAGTTGGAATCGTTTTGATTCGTTTGGTCCTTGTTAGTATGTTGTGAGGCACAGGGGTGTGCAATGTTATTCGTTGTGTTGTTACGTAATTGGGAATTTCAAGTGCTTAAGAGTTCTTTTATGAAAGTTCTGTTTTTGGGTACAGTGTCATGAACGTGAGTATGATGGGTTTTGTGGGATGGCTATGTTTTGTTTCACTTGGGGTTCATTGGGTACTCCTCGTAAACTAAAATAATTTTTGTTCAAGACCTTGAATTTATGGGGTAGTAATGTACCGTAATGTTGTTCTTTACCCGTGTTTCGTCTTACACCTGTTGTGTGAAAGTTGACTGGAAGCTTTGTGTGCTAATGTTTTCGTGCTTCCTCTATTGGGTTATTGAGTACCAAATACCGGTTTAAGTATTGTGGGTAGTCGGGACGTGGTGGATGTCTCGGAACACTATAGTGTTAGAATGTGTCTTACTATTATCATTATTATCGAGTCTGGATAAGCCGGACTTTTCCATTCGTTAAAATATTGTGAAAACGTAATGGGGTTGAGGGAACCACTTGGGTAAGTAAATTTCGGTTCTGAGAGAGAGGTATCTGGATCCAATGGTAGGTATTTGAACGTATGTTGAATATCTGGTTGTATTGATGAATTGTACGAATATTACATGTGTTTCAGTCTATGGTAATATTATGGAAGTTAATTTAGCATTATAGATGTTAAATGTGATGTGGAAATGCAAATGTATCATTAACCGTGAATGTGTTTCGAAATTGTGAACCATGCATGTTAGAAGTTATTCAATTTGAAAGAAATGCACATCGATAGTGCAGGTTATAGCATATATTGTAAATTGTCTCTTGAATAGAGATAGGGTAACCGATAATGGGCTAGATTGTTGAATACTAAATTGTGTATTGCGAAAAAAAAATTGATTCAATTTAAACGTCATGAGAAAATTCAATGTGAAGTCTTGGCCAAATCAATTGAAAATGGTTAGGTGTTGTGAGTAACACTGTGTTTATGAAAAATGTTTACAAAACTCTTGGATTTCGCATGGGGCATGCAAAACTTATTTTTGGAATGTTAACATTGAAAACTTGATTACTTTTGAGAAAATGCCTTTTTGGCCAGAGAATAATTTTCTATGTACTCATACAAAAGCTTGCATTAGTTGTTCTATTCGGGATTGTGATTTTGAGCAGTGACTTAGCTTGGAGCGCTAGTCGGTTGTTTTGATGAGTTATCTCGGAGAGGGTTTCGTTTTGTTGAAGTTTCGTATGCCGGGGTGTTGTTTCTCTTTCGGATCATGTTTCCTTGTTAAGCCCTTCCCATGTGTGAGAGTAAGTAGACAAGCAGTTGAGAAATTAACATCATTGTATCGTGAGCTTTGTGATCAGTTGGTCTCGTGTTTTGTCATTTTCTTAATTTTGGGGACGAAATTCTTTAAGGAGGGGAGGTTATAGCGATCCGGGTCTACCTTTTCTTTATTTGTCGTATTCGGACTCGGTTCCGTGGATATGTTGTTGTCATACTCTTATCTCAATTCTCTACTCTGTACTTTTTGAGTTTTGGTTTGTTTTGGGCAAGTTAGGAATAGGTTGGTTGTGTTGAGAAACCTAGAAACGTTGCCCAGAATTTGGCCTCTCCGCTCGAGCGGGGGTTTTGGCGCTTGAGCAGGGAAATCACCCTTCCAGTTTTTCGTCTGCAGTATTGGACGCTCGAGCGGTGGATTGGCCGCTCGAGTGGGAGTTTGTGTGTGACGCTCGAGCGGGAAGTTGGACGCTCGAGCGGGGGACCTGTCTGCATAAGTTCTGAGAGTGTGCATCCACCGCTCGAGCGGGGGATTGGCCGCTCGAGCGGGAGGCTGTGAGTGCCGCTCGAGCGGGCTTTTGGCCACTCGAGCGGGGCGACTGGGTTAAAGCTCCGTGTTTTGACTTTTTCAAATCACTTTTTCACATCTCTTCTCTTTCTTACTTTTCCAAAAACCCCATTGTTGAGCTTCTCACTCTAGAGCTCTACCTTCTCTCTAAGTATTGATCTAGTAGGAGTGGTTTGCTCACGTTTGGCCTTTACAAAAAAGTTGTTGATCGTCAAGGGCTATCTTTTGATCCGAAAAATTTGCGATTTGGAGCATTTTCGTTTTCTTCATCTTCTCGGTTGGGTGTCACCATTTGAGGTAGGGATATCCTATCCCTCCTTATGGATTTTGTCTTTAAATTTTAGCATTTTGATATTTTGGGTGTTGTTGGGTAACTTTTGAGAAAGTTTGGGCCTTTGTGTAATTTTACAAAAGTTGGGGTTTTAATTATATAAACTTATGTGCAAGTTAGGCATAGAGAAATGAAATTAATGTTGGAACATTGATGGAAATGGAACCTTAGGGTTGTTTTGTGAATTATGATAAGTTGCTCTAATTGGTTTAATTACTTAATGTATATAATTAATTAAAGAAAATGAGGAATTGAATTGAGAATGTTGAAATTGGGAATGTATGGGACTAAAGGGTGTAGTTGAATCATTTATTGCTCACCTAGTTGAAATGTTGATATATTATTCATTTGTGCATTTATTTCCTGTTTAGAAATAATTGCTTTGGACTACCGGTGGAGGGTAGTATTGATTGTTGTAAACAATGCATGATGATTAGGCAAACTAAAACTAATCAATTGGATGTGTCATAGAGTATGACGGTTGATAGAATACATTAACTTCATGTATTGATAGATTACGCATATGACCAATGTATTTATGTGCATTATGTGTAGACGATTGATAGAATGCATTAACTTTATGTATTGATTGATTGCGTATATGATTCTGTGTTTATATGCATTGCTTGTGTATGGGAGGAGATGGGGGATGTACTCCACGGTTTAGGGGAAGATGGGGGATGTACCTCTAAACCGGTTAATGGTTAAGGGAAGATGGGGGATGGACCCAGGGATGCAGCTCATATGCTCTCCCATTGGAGTGATGATACAGCTCATATGCTTATCTATTGAAGTGTTGATATAGCTCATATGCTTATCTGTTGAGATGTTTGTTTGATTTGATATAGCACTAAAATGCATATCATTTATTAAGTATGGAAATGGTTTATGTGTTATTGATACAACACCAAAATGTGTATCCACCTTGGATTTCGAAAGTGTTCTAGTGCTGAACTATAATCTCATCAAAGGTTTTGGCCAGAGTATTGAGCCTTGTCTTCAAACTCAATGTTGAATAAGAAATGGAAAGTGAATTGTAACATAGACTTGATTGTCATGGAATTGTAATAAGATGTAAATGAATGTATAAGTATTGACCATCTATTAACTGCTAATCTTTTAGTCATTGTTCATAGTTGGTTTAGTGTATTTCTACTGGGCTGTGGTGTTCACCTTATATGGGACACCATTTTCAGGTACATGAAGCATGCCACCTCCATGGACATCACTTGGGAGGCTAGAGACAGGCAGACGTTTGTGGTTTTGGTTATCTTTTGTTGTATTACATGTAATTTCAAGCCAAGGGCTTAATGTGTATTTGAGTTAGTACTCTCCTTTTTGTAACCAAGTGTTAGCTTGGAAAGCTGTAAGCCATAGGGCATTTGATTCTGTTGTTAACATGTAATGCTTCTTGTAAAGAATTACTCTGTGGAATAGAAAGATGTTCGTCTCTTATATCAATGCATGTCTAAATTGATGGGTTTAATGTTATTATTTTTGAGGGCGTTACAATAGCACGGGTGATAGGCTAGTCTATATACTATATATTAAGCAAAAGAGGGTTTTTAACTCCAAGTTTTGTAGGAGCTTCAATCTCCTATTCTAAATTTCTTGATTTTTTGATTTAAAAAAAAAAAATCTTAGCATTTATTAACTTCTCCCAACTCCCAAGTCTTACCCTCATAATAACAATTTAAATCATTAAGAACAAGCATAAATTTTTTTTTTTTAAAATCCAACACATATGAATTCTTTGAAAACTCCCAACACATATCATTATTATCCCTCATAATAATACTTTAATACATTAAGAACAAACACAAAAAAAAATTCTTGAAAAGTCCAACACATATAATTATTATCAAAATATTAAACTTTAATATAATATAATAATAAAAAAAGACATTTAATTTCTTGAAAAGTCCAACACATATAATTATTATCAAAATATCAAACTTTAATATAATATAAAAAAGGGGGAAAAAAAAAGACATTTAAAAAAAACATTTAAAAATCACAATTTACATATATAGATAATTGTAAATACAATCTGTGCATAGCACGGGTGATATGCTAGTGTATATATAAGGAAAATGGGATTTCTAACCCCCAAGCCTTGTGGAAGTTTCAATATCTTAATCTTAATTTTCTAAATTTTTGATTAAAAAAAACAAAAAAAAAAACTCAGCATTTATTAATTTTTTCCAATTCACATGCCTGTATTTATTGATTTGGTCAAAATCCTTTGATCACCATTTATTAACTTTTTTCAATCCACATATCTTTTGAGAGCTTTGGTCAAAATCCCCTCATACAAATAATTATAGATACAACCCGTGCATAGTTACTGTAGCATCATTTTCAACTTCTCACATACACTATGGTTAGTGATAAAATTGTTAAATTATTTTTATAAAAAATTTAAAAAAATAATTTGTATATTAAAATTTTTTTAAAACAAATATAAATATTTATAATTATTCCGTACATAGTACGGGTGATAGGTTAGTATATTATATAAAGAAAAAGAGATTTTTAACCCACAAATTCTCTGAGAGTTTTAATATTTTAATCTTAATTTTCTAATCTTTTATTTTTTTTAAAAAAAATTATTGACTTATTTCAACTTACAAACCTTTTTGACTTCTCTCATAATTATTACAGCATTCTTTTCAACTTTTCCTATATATTATGATTAGTGATAAAATTATTAAATTATTTTTATAAAAAGATAATTTGTATATTAAAAAATATCTAAAATAAATATAAATTTCTATATATATTTATCTATCTATTTATCTATCTATCTATCTATATACTCGTAGTAACACATACTATGCACGGGACTTTATAAATTTTTTTAAAAAAAAACTTCATTATGATTATTTTGAAGTAATTTAATATTTTATCTTACAATATATATGAAATTTATAAGTTAACTTTTATGTTTATAACTTTTTAAATTATTAGTTTAAAAAAATTAAAATATATATATATATATATATATAATTAGTGTAATTTTAATAATTTGTATTAAAAAAAAAAAGTCAAACCTGATTAAATGAGATTAACTAAATTATGACATACCTTTTTTTGTTATGAAAATATACAAATTCAAAAATTATAATTAAAACAAATGTATAATTTTATTATTAAATATGAAATGAAGTGATATTTAACAATAATTAATATGATATTTCTATTATTAATCTAATAATTTAAGTTACATTTTTTTTAATTTCAATTTCATAACTAAAAATGCAATAAGAATATAATACACACACAGATTTTTAGTCTTTATGAATAAAAAGGTTTCAAAATATTTTCAAACTTTCATAATTTAAAATTTTTTTTTTATCTAATTTGATTTTAAATTTGAATAAAAAGTTTGATTTGATATAAATTATTTAAACTTTTTCATTAAATTTTTACCAATTTTTAAAAGAACTTTCATTCTTATTCCAATTTTTTTTTCTTTTCACCAATTTTGATGAAAAACATAATTTTCAACATTTCATCTTTTTAAATTTTTATCAAATTTTAATTTGAAAAAAAATATATTAAAGGTTGAAGATTCTCTTAATTGGAATTACAGTAAAATAACATTTTAAAATAGTCAAAGTTTGAGTATATGGTTGGTTGAAATAGATAATTTAATTAATTCTCTTATCATATTTGTATTAAAATTGACACTTATAACTACATCATTATAAGTTGGATTATGGAAAAAAATTTGAGAAGTCAAACATTTTTCATTTGTAAATATCCTACATATTAAAAAATGAAAAAAAAATGTGTAGCTTTTTGATATGTCTATCAATTATTTATTTATTTTTTTTTTTATGGACATAAACAATTGATGTTTCAATTTAAAAAATTAAAAAGTAAAAAAAAAAAAAATAGATTGGATTTTTTAGAGATAAAAGAAATCATCTAACTCTTCTATATATGTAACGCCCTCAAAATAAACCCATAACATCATACGTTCACGATAAAGAAAAAATTTCATATTACAATAATTAGAGTATTCTTACAAAAGGTATTACATGTTGACGACAAAAGTAAATGTCCTATAGGCTTACAACTTTCCAAGTCAACACATGGTTACAAAAAGGAGAGTATTAGCTCTACACAAAATAAGCCCTTGGCTTGATATACATGTACTACAACAAAAATGACCAAAAGAATCTAGTAGCCTCAAGCCTCCCAAGCTACGTCCTTGGAGGTGGCATGATACCTGAACTTGAAAAGGATGTCCCATATAGGGTGAGTCAATGCCCAGTAGAGATATGCTAAACATAATATGAGCAAAGATTAAAACATTAGCATTTGATAAATGTTTAACCCATATAAATCATTTCGTAATCCATTTCAATTACATGACAAATATGTCCATGTTTCATTCCTCTTTCCTTTACTTAACCAGTTTTCGATTCATAAATATGGCTCAGAACCTAGCCAAACAATTTCCATGAGACCACTGTTCATATCAACAAGACTACCATACTTCACAATAGATACACATATTTGCTGTATGAATATCACATAAAACACTTCCATACTTCACAATAGATACACATATTCACTGTATCAATACTTCAATAGATACACATATTTGCTGTATCAATGGAGTCCATCTCCTATCTCCTTCCAAACCGTGGAGTACATCCCCTATCTCCTCCCACACAACACAATACATATAAACGTTTATCATGTACATATTCAATCAATACACAAATTCGATGTATTATTCTAATCGTCATATTCCATGACATATTCAATTGATTAGTTTTAGTTTACCTAATCATCATGTAGTGTCTACAACAATCAAAACTATCCTCCACCGTTAGTCTAAAGCAATTATTTCTAAACAGATAATAATTACATCCACAGATAAATTATCAAAAATTTTCACAGGTGAGTAATTAACAATTCCAACTTCACCATTCTATCTCATAATGAGCCAATTTCATTATTCCCAACTCAATTTCATATATTTCCATAATAAATGTCATTAATTACACTAATGACCCAAATATACCCAAACATGGCATTTTTCCCTTTTTTTCAACATTGACCCAAAGGTCCAAATATTATCAACAACAATCAATAACCTCATTTTTAGACCCAAAACACATATGTTTGAATCAAAAGAACAAAACCCCTCTTTTCCAATATAACACATTTCAAAGCCTAACTTCCCAAATCAAACCATTTATACAAAAAGCTCAACATGTAGGTCAAAACTCATAAAAATGAGTAGTTATCCCTAGCTTAAATTCGGAGCTCAAAGGAGAAGATAAAGAAATTTGAAAGTGCTCCAAATCCCAATATTTGCGGATCAAAATGTAGCCCTCAACGATCTCTACACTTTTTACAAAGGCCCAAGGATAGAAGATCACCCCTACTAGATCAAACCCTAGAGAGAAGTTGTGTTTTTAGAGAGAGGAGCTCTCCAATGGAGGTTTTGAAAAGTAAGAGAGAGAGGGAGAGTGTGAAAAGTGATTTAAAATATCATAGTCTAGATCTGATATACGCATGACCTGCTCGAGCGGAGAATAGGACGCTCGAGCGTCAAACACAAAAACTTGACCCGCTCGAGCGCAAAAGGACCCGCTTGAGCGCAAAAAAGGAATCTGCTTGAGCGTAGATTACATCCACCCAGAACTTTTATAGACATTGAACACCCGCTCGAGCGCGACCCGCTTGAGTGTAATGAAACACGCTCGAGCATGAAAAACACATCTACAGTAGTTTCGCAGATGCACAAGATACTGAAAGTGTGCAAACTCCGCTCAAGCGCAAAGTGACCCGCTCGAGTGGATCACCAAAAATTTGGGCAACAACACTTGAGACCAAAACTCAACCCACCAATTCGAAACATGCCCAAAAACAATTCTAAACTCAATTACTAAGAGTAAAAGGATGGAAATGTAACACAGACAACAACCAACTTCACAGAACCTAAGTCCGGATACAACAATCAAAGGAAAAAGAACCAGGATCGCTATAAGTTTTCAAAAAACAAGTTTTCCTCAATTCCCAATAACAATACTAACCAACATTCCATAACCTGACCCATTACTGGTCATCCTATCTCTATTCAAGAGGCAATTTACAACATACAACTCAATATGCATCATCAGCATGATTTTCTTTGAAATTTACCAATTTCAACACATTTTCCACAACTCAATTATATATTCAATGCCAACGATCTATTTGCATTTCTAAAACATCATTAACATATACAATGTTAAAATAAACTTCAATTTCAAGGCAAGTTGCACAATACTTCCATAAACCAAAACATTTACAATGTTTTACAACTTAAGACATATTTAATGCTCTTAAAGTTTATCAATATTACAAAATTCCCAATACATGATTACGCATTAACAAACAAGTCCGAATATTTCTCGCAGACCTCCAACTCACGTTCCCAAGTGGCCTCCTCCACTCTGTGATGTTTCCACAAAACCTTTACCAAAGGAGTGGTCTTGCCTCGCAAGACTTGATCCCGCCTATCTAAGACCCGCATCGGTCTCTCTTCATACGAGGCATCCTCATCTACCTCTAAGGCGGTCCAATCCAATACAGCGATGGATCCGGCTTGTACTTCCGAAGCATACTAACATGAAACACGTCATGCACCCCGGACAACTGTGGCGGTAAAGCTAGACGATACGCAACCTCCCAAATCCTCTCAAGGATCTCAAAGGGACCAATAAACTGAGGGGACAACTTCTCACTTTTCCCAAACCTCATTAAACCCCGCCTAGGTGATATTTTCAGAAAAACATGATCACCCGTCTCAAATGTCAAAGGCCTCCTCCTACGGTCGGCATAACTCTTTTGGCGACTCTGGGCTGTCACAAGCCTCCTACGGATAAGCTCAACCTTCTCCGTCGTTTCTCTCACCAACTCTGGGCCCAACAAAGGTGCATCACCCACCTTAGCCCAACAAACTGGAGACCTACACGGTCGGCCATACAAGGCCTCAAATGGTGCCATACCGATACTCGACTGAAAACTGTTGTTGTAGGCAAACTCCACCAAGGGCAAGTGCCCCTCCCATGACCCACTAAAGTCAAGGACACAACCTCGAAGCATATCCTCAAGGATCTGAATAGTACGCTCGGACTGCCTATCAGTCTGAGGATGATAAGCTGTGCTAAAGGTCAATCTAGTGCCCAAGGCACTCTGCAAACTCTGCCACAACCTAGCAGTAAAACGTGGATCTCTATCTGAGACGATCGACATTGGGACCCCATGCAACCTCACTATGCCCTGAATATACAAGTTGGCAAGATGATCTACTGAATCTCTCACGCGTATAGGAATAAAGTGCGCCGACTTAGTCAACCGGTCTACAACCATCCAAATAGCATCACTACCCCGCTGAGTCCTCGGAAGACCTACAACGAAGTCCATAGTGACGTGCTCCCACTTTCACTCGGCAAAAGGCAAGGGTTGTAACAAACCCGCTAGCCTTTGATGCTCAACCTTCACTTGCTGACAAGTAAGGCACTTAGACACAAACACTGCCACATCCTTCTTCATACCCCGCTACCAAAACTGGCGACCCAAGTCACGATACATCTTAGTGCCTCCTGGATGCACCGCAAGGTGTGAATTGTGAAACTCTTGAAGTACCTCCTCTCCGCAAGACTCCGGCACAAACAAACGGTCTCGGTATCTTACACTCAGGTCGGGATACACCATCAAACCCTTCTCAACCTTCCTACTGGAGATCTTCTCTCGGAGGGATTCTACCTCAAGGTCACCTCCCTGTGCCTCTAACACGCGCAACAACAGAAAACAAGGCCGCAGCCTCAATGGATTCGTCCAGAAGCAAATCAAACTCGCCAAGTGCACCCAACATCTCTCACTCCCGGATGGCTATACAAGCTACATCACTAATGGATTTCCTGCTAAGTGCATTGGCCATAACATTGGCCTTTCCCGGGTGATAGTGCAGCTCAAAGTCATAATCCTCAATAAACTCCATCCACCTCCTCTGCCTCAAATTCAAGTCTCTTTGTGTAAACAGGTACTTCAAACTCTTATGATCCGAGAATACCTTGAATTTCTCACCATAAAGGTAGTGCTTCCAAATCTTGAAGGCAAAAATTACTGCTGCTAACTTTAGGTCATGTGTAGGGTAATTCCTCTCGTGTATTTTCAACTAATGTGAGCCATAGGCTACCACTTTCCTCTCTTGCATCAACACACAACCCAAACCCTCTCGTGAGGCATCACATTAAACCGCATAACCCAACCCTCTCTCTGGAATAATCAAAACTGGAGCGGTGGTCAATCTAATTTTCAACTCTTGGAACGACTTTTCACAAGTCTCACTCCATACGAATTTGACCTCTTTCCGTGTCAATCTAGTCAACGGCGAAGCTAGCCTGGAGAAATCCTTCACAAACCAACGGTAATACCCAGCTAATCCCAGAAAACTGCGGATCTTAAAAACACTCTTAGGCTGTGTCCAATCTTGCACTGCCTCAATCTTGGATGTATCAATAGACACCCCTTCCCCAGAGACTATATGGCCTAAAAATTTGACCTCTCTTAGCCAGAACTCACACTTCCCAAACTTGGCATACAGCCTATGGGCTCTAAGCAACTCAAGCACCACTCTCAAGTGTTCCTCGTGCTCCTTCTCAAATGGTGAGTAAATTAGAATGTCGTCCACGAAAACGACTACAAAACGATCTAAGAATTCCCGAAAGATCCGGTTTATCAAATCTATAAATACTGTCGGTGCATTGGTGAGCTCGAAAGGCATCACCAGAAACTCATAGTGGCCATACCGCGTACGGAATGCCGTCTTCGGGATATCCTCCTCCCTGATTCTCAACTAGTGGTAACTCGATCTCAAGTCTATCTTAGAGAAACAATGGGACCCCTTCAACTGGTCAAACAGATCATCAATACGGGGCATAGGGTACTTATTCTTAACCGTAGCCTGATTCAATTTTCGGTAATCGATACAAAGTCTCAAGGCACAATCTTTCCTTTTAGCAAAGAGAGCTGGTGCTCCCCACGGCAAAGTACTAGGGGGAATAAAGCCCTTATCTAGCAATTCCTGGAGCTGAATCTTCAACTCACTCAACTCGGTTTGGGCAAAACGATAAGGTGCCATAGAAATCGGCGCCGTGCCGGGCACTAAATCAATAGAGAACTCGATCTCTCGATGTGGTGGCAAACTCACAAGATCCTCGGGAAAGACGTCCGAGTACTCACAAACCACTCTCGGTAACACAGTCTAGGTCTCATCACACTCACTACTCATAAAGCTAGCGAGGAGACTACTAAGCTCACTCCGCCCTCACGGATCATACACTGGTGACAACACACTACCAACCCGATCCCCCAAGAAATGGAAACAATCCCCGCTCAAGATACATACTGTGACCCTCTGGCGGTAACAATCGTTAACAGCTCGATATGACGATCGCCAGTCCATACCCAGAATAACATCAAAACCCGACATAGCCATAACTACAAAAGAAAATTGAAGCCGGCAGTCGGCGACCTCTATATCACAGCCCCGACACCCTTGTTTCAAAATTAACTCACCCCGAACAGGTGATACAACACAAATAGGAGATGCTAACTGCACCAACTCCAATCCCAAAACAGATGCAAATGCAGCAGATATAAAGGAATGGGATGCACTCGTATCAATCAACACATTGGCAACCGAGTTTCAAAACAAAAAGGTACCTCTCACAACAGATGGAGCCGGTACTAGATCATGTGCGGTAACAGCATACACGGACCCTGAAGGTGTATCTCCTATCTAGCAGCCTCATGTAATACAACAAAAATGACCAAAAGAATATAGCAGCCTCAAGCCTCCCAAGCTACGTCCTTGGAGGTGGCATGATACTTGAACCTGAAAAGGATGCCCCATACAGGGTGAGTCAACGCCCAGTAGAGATATGCTAAACATAATATGAGCAAAGACTAAAACATTAGCATTTGATAAATGTTTAACCCACATAAATCATTTCATAATCCATTTCAATTACATGACAAATATGTCCATGTTTCATTCCTCTTTCCTTTACTTAATCGGTTTTCGATTCATAAATATGGCTCAGAACCTGGCCAAACAATTTCCATGAAACCACCGCTCATATCAACAATACTACCATACTTCACAATAGATACACATATTTACTGTATCAATATCACATTAAACACTTCCATACTTCACAATAGATACACATATTCGCTGTATTAATACTTCAATAGATACACATATTTGCTGTATCAATGGAGTCCATCCCCTATCTCCTCCCAAATAATATCCGGTTTAGGAGTCCATTCCCTATCTGCTCCCAAACCGTGGAGTACATCCCCTATCTCCTCCCACACAACACAATGCATATAAACGTTTATCATATACATGTTCAATTAATACACAAATTCAATGTATTATTCCAATCGTCATATTCCATGACATATTCAATTGATTAGTTTTAGTTTGCCTAATCATCATGCAGTGTCTACAACAATCAAAACTATCCTCCACCGATAGCCCAAAGCAATTATTTCTAAACAGATAATAATTACATCCAACAGATAAATTATCAACAACTTTCACAGGTGAGTGATTAACAATTCCAACTTCACCATTCTATCTCATAATGAGTCAATTTCATTATTCCCAACTCAATTTCACATATTTCCATAATAAATGTCATTAATTACACTAATGACCCAAATATACCCAAACCTGACATTTTTTCCTTTTTCTCAACATTGACCCAAAGGTCCAAATATTATCAACAACAATCAATAACCTCATTTTTAGACCCAAAACACATATGTTTGAATCAAAAGAACAAAACCCCTCTTTTCCAATATAATACATCTCAAACCCTAACTTCCCAAATCAAACCATTTATACAAAAAGCTCAACATCTAGGTCAAAGCTCATAAAAATGAGTAGTTATCCCTACCTCAAATTCGAAGCTCAAAGAAGAAGATGAAGAAATTTGAAAGTGCTCCAAACCCCAATATTTTCGGATAAAAATGTAGCCCTCGATGATCTCCACACTTTTTACAAAGGCCTAAGGATAGAAGATCACCCTACTAGATTAAACCCTAGATAGAAGTTGTGTTTTTAGAGAGAGGAACTCTCCAATGGAAGTTTTGAAAAGTAAGAGAGAGAGAGAGAGAGTGTGAAAACTGATTTAAAATATCACAGTCCAGATCTGATATATGCATGACCCGCTCGAGCGGAGAATAGGACGCTCGAGCGTCAAACACAAAAACTTGACCCGCTCGAGCGCAAAAGGACCCGCTTGAGCGCCAAGGCACAAAACAAAACACCACCCGCTTGAGCGCAAAAAGGGAATCTGCTCGAGCGGAGATTACATCCACCCAGAACTTTTACAGACATTGAACACTCGCTCGAGCGCGATCTGCTCGAGTGTAATGAAACACGCTCGAGCGTGAAAAACACATCTGCAGTAGTTTCGCAGATGCACAAGATATTGAAAGTGTGCAAACTCCGCTTGAGGGGATCACCAAAAACCTGGGCAACAACACTTGAGACCAAAACTCAACCCACCTATTCGAAACATGCCCAAAATAATTCTAAACTCAATTACTAAGAGTTAAAGGATGGAAATGTAACACAGACAACAACCAACTCCACGAAACCTAAGTCCGGATACAACAATCAAAAGAGAAAGAACCAGGATCACTATAATATACTATTAAGATGTACTATTTTAATCACATAAAAAAATAAAAATTATATTTAGATATTATCCCTATATATTATGCTATTATATACCATTATAGTTGTAACAAATTAATTATAATATATATGAAAATTTATATTAAGCTTTCATTTTCAATTAATTGAATTATAATTAACAAACTAACAAATAGCAGTACTGGTCTAATGGGATAGAAAGATGATAAAAATAAAAGACACAATGATATTTAAAAGTTTTAAGTTTACATTGTTATACAAAAATCTAATATTATAGTAAAATTTTGAATTCTTAATAAATTTTCACATTTTTTATAAAATAAAATGAAAATAAAAAATAAAAAATTTGAAACCATTTTTTTTTTAATTTCAATTTTATGGTCTTCATTGAAGAAAAGAAAATCCGATCAAAATTTTTAGCATGATAGATATTTCGATTGCAACTATAATTACCAATAACTATTCTCTACCATGCAAATATGTAAATAAACACATAAATCTCACTAAAACCAAAACCAAAACCAAAACCAAAACCAAACCAATAATAGAAAAAGAAAATCACACAGGGAAAAAATAAAATTAAAAAATAAATAAATTTATAGAGTGGGAGAATATTACCTCCAACAACTTAACCTCACTTAATCCAATCTATTAGCTCATCTGCCAGTGCCTGCGAAGTTTAGGAGTTGGGATGACTAATCAGTGTATTCTTTAAATAAGACTTGAAAATTGATTAATTTTTCTCATTAAGTGATTTAAAATTTTGATATTTATACATTAGAAAAATAGATAATTATATTACTAAATCCTAATTCAAATTTAGATGTTGACATTTTTTTTTAGATCCATATCTAAATTCTTATCTTTTTTATTTTTCTGTGGTTTCTATTCGAGTTTTTTTTTTTTTCAATATATTTAAGATGGAGTTTTCTATATATATATTTTTAAATTTAATTTATCTGTGGTTTCTATTTGTTTTAAATTATTATTATTTAGGTAAGTTTTGATGTGAGGTAGATATGTGGTAGACATGTGAGTTTTATTGATTTAAAATATAATGGTGGGAGATATTTTCAAATTAGATTTATTTAGATAAATTTTAAAGATTTTTAAAACTTAAAATTGGATATTGAGATGTAAAAAAAAAGATTTTAACTGAACAAATAAAAATCAAATTTATAAATTTTATCTGTTTTTATATCTGATTTTTAGTTTTTTTTTTGGTTATGTTATAATATAATATATGTCACACCCCCAAAATAATACAATAAATATAGCCCAAACATATATTAATAACAGCATAAATCAGAGTAAATAATCCTTCCATCACTTGAAGTTAATGATACAAAAGAGTTTAACATAATTAAATACCCTATTGGCTTACATCTTTTCAAGCCTTGACTTGGTTACAACAAAAGTGAGTTTTGCTCATTACATCTTAAGCCCTTGGTTTTACAAAAATATACAATCAAAGTACGAATCTCTTGCTCCTGAAAATCTACCCCACGCTATTGCCTTGGTGGAGGCATTCCATCATTACCAGAAAATGTTTTTTCCAAATAGGGTGAGCCACAGCCCAGTAGAAATCATCTATTACAATATATGAGATTTAACAGAGATACGAGTACAAAGTGCATATACAATGCTTGTGGTAAAACTTTCATGAATTTATATACTATAACGCCCTCAAAATACAATACAAATAATCCATTCCATAAGATCTATGAACATAATAGAAATGATATACTTCATTCATCAGAATTTATATTACAACAGATGTTATATGCATTATACATTCATAGATATTCATTTTGAATCTACAATGTATAACATTTGTTAATAACTACAAAATAAATGCCCTACAAGCTTACATCTTTTCAAGACATAACCTGGTTACAACAAATGAGAGTCATAAGCTCTATACATATAAAGCCCTTGGCTTGAATACATATTTAAATACAAAATAACAAAGTAGAGCCTCCAGCTCCTAAGTCCTTCCAAGTTATGTCCTTGGAGGGAAACATATACCAGTATTTGAAAATGGTTTCCCAAGTAGGGTGAGCCAAAACCCAATAGAGATAGAACACAATACATGAGGTTTAACTAAGATATAAGTGCTAGATAAATGTTCCGCATTCATAACCAACTCACATTCTTTCCATAATCATTCAATACTGATACGCATATCTCAATCCATTTCCATCTATTCAATTCATATTAATTCTATTAATTTCAAGTCAATTCATGAGACAAGTTCATTGTTATCTAAGCAATTCAAATGAGGCTACAACCCAGTGATTCACAATTCAATACAACTATTATTCAAACACTTTAATTTTGCCATTTTACGGAATTTCCACCTGAGGGAATCGGCACCCATATATGCACAAGATTTCAAGTTTCGCCATTTTACGAAATTTTCATCCGAGGAAATCGGCACCCATATATGCACAAGATTTCAAGTTTTTCTATTTTACGGAATTTTCATTCGAGGGAATCGGCGCCCATTTATACACAAGGTTTCGGGACTTTCACTCTAGACACTCCGCCCAACTTAATTATAAATGGAGTCCATCTCCTATCTCCTCCTAAACAATGATACATATACAATGTATTTAAAATATTATCATATACAATGACTATCTACAACACACTTTTAATATCTCGATCATACCATCATATTCAATAAGGTAAATTAAAAGATAGGTTTTAATTCACCTAATTCACATGCAGTTTCTACAACAATCATAGCTATCCTCTACCGATAGCACAAAACAGATATTTCTAAACAGATATACAATCTTTTAAACAGATAATTTTTCAAATTCCCATAGGTGAGTGATTTAACAAATCCAGCTACACCATTTATTCATACATCCTCCCAATTTCATATTGCCCATATCAATCTCAACATTTATACAAAGTAATTTATTTAACTCAAATTAGGGCAAATTTTCCCATTTTTCCAAATATTAACCTCAAGGCCAAATTTCACTATTTTAACCTATATAACCTCATATTCAATACCCCATACATATATATATATATATATATTCATGGAGCCCAATATAAAAACCCTTCTTTCAATTTTTGAATCCAAACTCTAACTTCACCAAAACCTTCCCAAATTCCACCATTTATACATCACAACAAATAACTAGGTTAAAAATCATAACAAATGTAGAATATCCCTACCTCAAGTATAGAAGCCCAAAGGAGAAATGGAAGAAACTTGGAAGATGACCAAACTCTACCTTTTTAGGATAAAATGAAAGCCCACGAGATGCTCTATCTTTTTCTCAAAGGGAGTAAAGTGGGGACCCTTAGATTCCAGGGGATTTGTAGAGAGAAGTTGGGTTTTAGAGAGAGAATGAGCCGTTTTAGGGTTTTTGTGAGAAAAGAGATCAAAAAGTGATATAAAAATGCTCTATTGCAAACTGATATATGTGAGGCTCGCTTGAGCGAAGGAGTTGTCACTCGAGCAACCAGACACAACAAAATGACCTCGTTCGAGCGCAAGAAGTGTTGCTCGAGCGTAGAATGCAAAGTTTCAGAAGTTTTACAGACGCACATGCTCGCTCGAGCGTAAGAAGTCTTACTCGAGCGAAGAACTTCACATTTCTAGAAATTCTACGTTTGGGGAAAGAAACTTAAGAACTCTCGAATCTTGCTCGAGCGCAAGCAACCTCGCTCGAGCGAAGAAGCAAATTTCACAAGGCTCGCTCGAGCGCAAGAAGTCTCGCTTGAGCGAAGAAGCCAAAATCTGGGTAACAACAATGTAGACCAACTAACAACCAACATGTTCCAAACACGCCTAACATGTTCCAAGACTCAAATTGAAAGAGTTAAAGGAGAAAAACAAGACATAGATACAATATTAAACCACGAAACCTGAGTCCGAAATATAACAAAGGTCAGGTCAAAACCGGGATCGCTATAACCTCCCCCCCCCCTTAAAGAATTTTGTCCCCAAAATTTCAAAATCATGTTTCAAAACCAAGCTTACCTAATTTTCAAAATGATTACAATTCAATTCTTATTACCATGACCTATATACCGGTCATTCAATTCTTCCACAAGAAAACAAATCCACAACAGATATATCTCAACATATATTACCAATATGCATCTTCTGAAATTTAACCAATTTCAATATGTACATCTCAGATTTTCATAACATATTCAATGTTTATGATAAATTTGCATTTCCAAAATTTATACAATATATACAATGTTCAAATTAAACTTGTGTTTCCGAAATCTCATAAATCCAAAACATATACAATGTTTTAACATTTTATTAACATAGTCAGAATCTCAACTTATGCTCAAACACCAATGAATGAGTCCAGATATTTCTCACGGACTACCAATTCACGCTCCAAAGTTGCCTACTTAACCTCGAGATGTGTCCATGATACCTTTGCTAATAGAAACATCTTGTTCCACAAGACTCGACTCAACCACAAGGAACGAACATGAATACCTCCCCAACCAGCAAAACTTGCAGCGGTTTATAAGACAAGAACACATACCCCCGATAATAATAATAGTAACAACGACTTCAATAACAACCGCACTCCAAGAAATCCACCATGACTTGACTACTTACAATACTCAAATCACCATTCAGTTCTTAACACTCCAACCTAGAGGAAAAAGGAAAACCACTCGCACACAAGGCTTTCGGTCAGCTCTCGTAGAATGAGAACGCAAAATTAAACACGAATAATCAATAACGTTATGGCACATTAATGCCCGACAATTCCAAGTCCTTGCCAAAGGACATACAACATGTGACTAGCAACTTAGACTAGATCAAAATGTGACTTCTCAAGACATGGCATAAGATATCCCGTTCAAGGTAAAGAAAATGCTTAATCTATCCCATTTGTTTCAAACACTAGGTTTTCCCCTACATTATTCATCAACGTTTTTCCAATGAATCACAACATAGTCATATCATAAAACCCATCACACTCACAGTGGTGTTACAATACCCAAAACAAATTTCCACGATGAGAGCCCCTGTAAATTTCATAAATGCCAACAACGCAATAACACAAAGGAAGAAAATGCACTCCCACTATTCACATAATGGTGCAAGCGCTTATAAGATTAAAATTCTCAACTGAAATCCCAAACCGGTTACTAACACTCAAACAACCTTCTAACTGTCCATGTGGAACTTGCATTCCACACCAAGACACCGTTTAATTACACAACCTACAATTTCGACCTATTCCCAAGGTGACTATATGTTAACCAATTCAAGTATTTACCAACCAACTATCCAATATTATTCACCCATAACAATCTTCAAACACCAACATACCATTTAACTTCACTCATCTTTGTATTAATCATCAACATCCTACCCAACTTCGCCAACTCCGAAATGGAGTTCCATACACAACCTCTCCGGTCCAATGAATCACTCCAGATTCTTCAAAGTTAATTCATGGTACTCTGATTTTTTTCATTCACCCCTCACATGTATGCCTAAGTGGCACGCACACCCTTGCTTCACATTTGAGTCCTAACTAAACTTTTCATGTCAAGCACAATATACCATGTCAAGTCAACGCACACACCAATGCCTTACACCACGCACACAAGGACTGAACAAGTCGAAACAACTCTGACAGAGTGCATCACTTACTCTACACAATCTTACTGCCTCACTCGGAGTTCCACTATACAAACTGGATGACAAACACCCACACCAAAGTGACCCAACACTATCGAACATTAAACTACCCAATTCAATCATTAACCGCACTATTGTCTTATTAAGGCACTCTCCCAGGATTGCCCTATAATCGACTCCTTTCTACACATTATCTAACAACAACATATGGACCACACACCACCATACACCATACTAGCAGAAACCTCATCACTTAATGCACAATATCTTACACCCACATTGAATCTCTCATTCTGAGAATGTACTAAAAACCTTGACCAAATTCACAATAACGAGATTTACATACTTGTTCCCTCGCCCCAAGTTAACTAGCAAAGGCTTACCACGCCACAACACCATCGTTACTACGGAACCTCTCGTACCGAGCACAAGCAACCATAACAGTTTCATCCCTCAATGACTAGTAAGATCAACTCTTTAATCCACATTCTATTCGTCACTCGTCACAAGAGAACAATCAAAATACTAAGCCTTCATGTAAATCCACTAGCCATTGCTACTACTGAACAACTACTCCGAACCAAGCCCCAACACAAATGCAAGACATCGACATGGCTTTCAAAGACTTACCGTCTTAACTCTCTAGAAGAACAAATGAAGTCCTCAATCTCCTTACCATTATCCCAAACCTTTACCCATAAACACCATTCCACTGTGACCCTATACACAGTTCTCACCCTAACCATGGGTTATATACCTAACTAACCCTTCCGACAGCATCACCTAACTTAACCAGAATTAAGGTACATACCTATCCCATTCAAACATAATAAAAGAATCCTAGAGCTTAGGAAACATCCACTATAGTACTGCCCGAAATATGTTACCAGCTGCCCACAACACACCACTCACCAATGCTAACAACCACAATTTTGATAAGGGACTAACATCTCTTCAAAAGAAACAACCAATCAGAAAATATGAAGATCCGATAACCTTACCTACCATGAAGGTACAAGTCTATACCTAACGAAATTATATGCTATTCATCCTTGAAAACATTATGTTATATGCACAAAACCTAGTGCCAACCGCACATTTCACATCCTCTCGAGGAATTTCCACGACAGTAGACCAAGATCTCTACCACATACATAAGACCAAATAAGAAATACTCATGAAATTACGTACACCCGGCAAGTATAACTGTTCTCGCCCCATGGTAATTCCAATCGAAACACACATCCTTCAACAACTCTTTTTAATTTCAAATTATGGCTCATCAGCCATCACCTTTCCAAACCAAATCACATGCATAAATGTGCATTAATACGAAAATTTTCCGATTCTACAATAACTTATCATTTTTAATAAAACTTTAGAATCATTAAATGCTCTAATCCGCCCAATTCATGGAAATAAACAAGAAAAGATACATACATACAAGTAGTTATGATGTCTCAACATCCCCAAACACATTGATTACATAACAGAACCTAATGATTACAACGATAACCCACTGGTTACAAAACATAATAGTCAAAACAACACCATCCTAGTAGTACTACCACCACCATCGTCCCTCACTGGACCGCTAAAGTCGGTTATTTTCAAACCCAAGATACCCTAAGAGCTCATAGGCCACAGACAGGAACTGCTGATGTGTCCTAACTAGCCACACTTGGAACAAATGCATAATTCCCCACTAAGGGTTTTAGAATTTGACTCTCTCGAGGCCTTTGAAATCTAGCTTGCTTGTTTCTCATAACGGTATTGCCCCTTCCCAAACGAATAAGGTTGAATCTGACTAGGTTGCAAAACTCCCAAAGAAGCCCTCGGCTGGGTACAAAAACGTTTAAGATGACCCAGCTGATTACACACCCAGCAAGTAAGTGGTTCCTGAATACGTGACTGGTTTAAAGTCTGAACTGGTGAGGATCCCAATGATTGCTTCCCCATCGAGCACTCGATCACTCCAAATCTTGGCTGATTGGATGATCTCGGCAGTGCATCTACTGGTTGGACTACCAGCCCTGCCCTTTTCCTTTGTGGGTAAGCTGGGGATTTGTGGCCCAGCTGACCACATTTGAAACAAGTGAAATCCCTCTGTTTACCCTTCCTCGAACTCGAACTCGGTACTAGGAAGGTAGATCTAGACTGCTCTCCTGGAAGCTGTTGTGAGTTAGAACCCCTCTGCCTCTTAAAAAGTCTACCAACACCCCGAGTTACCGGGGTCGCCAAGATGGCCTCCTCTCTACTCTAACCCATGACTAATACCGCTGCCTCTACATGAGCCGCAGCTTTAACAAGCACACTATAACTTCTATGCCAAGACCCGAAAATCGTTTCTGGGATGTCGTCACACAGCCTACTCTCAAACTCCGAACAATGAAGTTCCTCAGTCTCCACCAACTCCGGAGCAAATCTTGACAGGTTAGCAAACCATGCTTCAAACTGTACCAAAGGTGAAGTACCTTGGCGTAACTCCACAAACTGTTTCCACAACTCTTCCCGTGTGGAAGGACGGAAATTATCACTTCCTCGTCTAAGCATCGTAGTGAAGGTAACAAAGATATTAGCACATTGAATATGTGCCGAAACTATCTTACTCACGTCCTAATACATTGGACAATAGTAAATCACTCCACATAAGCATATAATTACATAAACACATACGAATTTTATTTCTGGATAATGACCATCCCACGGCATTGCTAGAGTTCCAGTTAAAAACGACAGTGATCAAGTGTCTTTCCAACAGGACTCCCAGAAACCCATGGACCCAATAAACATCCTAGAAATTAAATCCCATACCCATATAATCACATAAGCGTGTTATCATACAAGCATATAACATCCATAGTTAAGTCTCTAACAAGCGAGACAAACCCATTGTGGTACTAACCACTTCCCACGTACCCAAGGTATTCAAACTGGTACGCTCTGATACCAAGTTGTAACGCCCTCAAAATACAATACAAATAATCCATTCCATAAGATCTATGAACATAATAGAAATGATATTATTTCATTCATCATAATTTATATTACAACAGGTGTTATATGCATTATACATTCATAGATATTCATTTTGAATCTACAACGTATAACATTTGTTAATAACTACAAAATAAATGCCCTACAGACTCATATCTTTCCAAGACATAGCCTGGTTACAACAAATGAGAGTCATAAGCTCTATACATATAAAGCCCTTGGCTTGAATACATATTTAAACACAAAATAACAAAGTAGAGCCTCCAGCTCCTAAGTCCTCCCAAGCTACGTCTTTGAAGGGAAACATATCACCAGTACTTGAAAATGGTTTCCCAAGTAGGGTGAGCCAAAGCCTAGTAGAGATACATTAACACAATATATAAGGTTTAACTAAGATATAAGTGCTAGATAAATGTTCCACATTCATAACCAACTCACATTCTTTCCATAATCATTCAATACTGATACGCATATCTCAATCCATTTCCATCTATTCAATTCATATTAACTCAATTAATTTCGAGTCAATTCATGAGACAAGTTCATTGTTATCTAAACAATTCAAATGAGGCTACAACTCAGTGATTCACAATTCAATACAACTATTATTCAAACACTTCAATTTTGTAATTTTACGAAATTTTCACCCGAGGGAATCGGCATCTATATATGCACAAGATTTCAAGTTTTGTCATTTTACGAAATTTTCATCCGAGGGAATCGGCGCCCATTTATATACAAGGTTTCGGGACTTTCACCCTGGACACTCTGCCCAACTTAATTTTAAATGGAGTCCATCCTCTATCTTCTCCCAAACAATGATACATATACAATGTATTTAAAACATTATCATATACAATGACTATCCACAACACATTTTCAATATCTCGATCATACCATCATATTCAATAAGGTAAATTAAAAGATAGGTTTCAATTCACCTAATCTACATGCAGTTTCTACAACAATAATAGCTATCCTCCATCGATAGCCCAAAACAGATATTTCTAAACAGATATACAATCTTTTAAATAGATAATTTGTCAAATTCCCACAGGCGATTGATTTAACAAATCTAGCTACACCATTCATTCATGCATCCTCCCAGTTTCATATTTCTCATATCAATCTCATCATTTATACAAAGTAATTTATTTAACTCAAATTTGGGCAAATTTCCCCCATTTTCCAAATATTAACCCCAAGGCCAAATTTCACTATTTTAACCTATATAGCCTCATATTCAATGTGCCATATATATATATATATATATATTCATGGAGCCCAATATAAAAACCCTTTTTTTCAATTTTTGAATCCAAACTCTAACTTTACCAAAACCTTCCCAAATTCCACCATTTATATATCACAACAAATAACTAGGTTAAAAACCATAACAAACGTAGAATATCCCTACCTTAAGTAAAGAAGCCCAAAGGAGAAATGGAAGAAACTTGGAAGATGACCAAACTCTACCTTTTTTAGGATAAAATGAAAGCCCACGAGATGCTCTATCTTTTTCTCAAAGGGAGTAAAGTGAAGACCCTTAGATTCCAGGGGATTTGTAGAGAGAAGTTGGGTTTTAGAGAGAGAAGGAGCCATTTTAGGGTTTTTGTGAGAAAAGAGATCAAAAAGTGATATAAAAATGCTCTGCTGCGAATTGATATATGTGAGGCTCGCTCAAGCGAAAGAGTTGTTGCTTAAGCAACAAGACACAACAAGTGACCTCACTCGAGCGCAAAAAATGTTGCTCGAGCATAGAATGCAAAGCTTCAGAAGTTTTACAGACGTACATGCTCGCTCGAGCGTAAGAAGCCTCACTCGAGCGAAGAACTTCACCTTCCCAGAAATTCTGCGTCTGGGGAAAGAAACTTGAGAAATCTCAAATCTTGCTCGAGCGCAAGCAACCTCGCTCGAGTGAAGAAGCAAATTTCACAAGGCTCGCTCGAGCGCAAGAAGTCTCACTCGAGCGAAGAAGCCAAAATCTAGGTAACAACAATCTAGACCAACTAACAACCAACCTGTTCCAAACACGCCCAACATGTTCCAAGACTCAAATTCAAAGAGTTAAAGGAGGAAAAGATGACATGGATACAATATTAAACCACGAAACCTTAGTCCGGAATGTAACAATGGTCAGGTCAAAACTAGGATCGCTATATATACTCACAAAATATCAAATTCAAATCTTAATCCATTCTCTTTCAATTCGTATGCCGTTCACTTATCTGTCTCAATTTATGAGTCAATTTCATTAATGCTCAACAACCAAATAGAGGCTACAGCTCAATGGTTTCAAATCATACATCACATGTACATAAACACTTCAAACTTCCATTTCATGGATATTTCGTCCGCGAGCAACCGTCAAACGGGACCCATGTAAATGTAGGCTATACAAGCACTACAATTGCCATTTTATGGATATTTCGTTCACGGGCTAGGCACCCATATATAATTTCGGGACTTTCACTCAAGACACTCCAGCCAACTTAATTATAATGGAGTCCATCCTTTTTCTCCTCCTAAACAATCATCTATACATATGCAATGTATATAAACACAAAATCAAACAATGGAGTACATCTCCTTTCTACTTCCAAATAATCATACATGTACAATGTATATAAACATGGCCATATTCAATGACAACCATCAAAAGATTAGTTTCAATTTGCCTAATCCATATGCTATTTTTACAACAATCAAAACTATCCTCCACCGATAGCCCAATACAGTTATCTCTAAGCGGATAATTTATTCAAAACTTCTGAAGGTGTGAAACAATACATATTCAATTCCACCATTTATATCAAGAGTCATCCAATTTCACATTTTCCACAAAAAATTCAATTATTTAAATAAAATAACAATTTGATCCAAATTAGGGTAAAACCTATTTTTCAAATATCAACCCATGTACCAAAATCCACCATTTTAACATAGCATGAACATATTTTCAATCCCCTAACTCATGTATTTCGTATTCACCAAAAAGCCCTCTTTTTCACTTCACTCTAAAGCCCTAGATTTGATCAAACCACTCCCAAATCTCATCATTGTTACACAATAATGAATAACTAAGCTAAAAACCATATGATAGTGTAGAAATCCCTACCTCAACAGAAAAAGATGAGCCAAGCAAGAGTGAGACTCCAAGAGCAAAGAAACCCACTTTTAATCACATCAAAATGAAGATCTTGACTCCCTTTACCTTTTTCTCAAAGGCACTAGGGTGGAAATCCCAACGGATCTAGATGAAATCTAAGAGAGAAAGTGAGTTTTAGAGAGAGAATGTGTAGATCTAGGTTTTTGGAAAGTTTTAGAGAGAGAGAGAGAGAAAGAAGAAAAAGTGATTCAAAATGACATCTTCACGGACTGATATACGCGCAGTTCACTCGAGCGTGGAAAGTGATGCTCGAGCGTTAGACACAAAGTTCCACTCGAGCATGAAAGTTAGTGCTTGAGCATAGAATGCACATTTCTAGAAGTTTTACAGACAAAGGACCCCGCTCAAGGGTGAGACTGGGCGCTTGAGCGTCCAATGCGCTTTCCTAGTATTTTCAGAACTACAAAAGTGTTGAGAATTGACAAATCTATGTAAAGCCCGCTCAAGCGCAAGAATGCCTGCTCAAGCGGAAGAGCCAAAATCTGGGCAACGAAGATTTGGAAAAAAAGCGACCAACCTGTCCCAAACACACAACTATAACCCAATAACCAAAATAAAGGGGAAGACAAGGGAAAGAGATAAGAATAACTATTCAAAACCATACCAACCCAAGTTCGGAATACAATAAGTAATGGGTCAAAATCGGAATCACTATAATATATAAGATATAGATAGATATTTACAATTTTCATGAAAAATATTATCTGATTTTTTGGGAAAGAGAGAAGGAAGGCAAGTTTTAATATATATTTTTTGAAAATTGGTGAGAGATATTAGGATGGAGAAATTATGATATATTTTTGTTATTAAATAAATTAAATTAGTCATTAGTTTTTTAATCTATTTTATAAATTAAAAAATCAATAATTTTAGAAAATTGATTAATTTGTCCTGTAAAGTCCTCAAAATAAAATATAAAACAACCATTCATAAGATTCATAAGCATAATAGAAATGCTACATTTTCATTCATCAGAGTTTGTATCACAAAAAATATTACATGAAGTTTCTAAATGTTTACAACAGAATAAGTGTCCTACGGGCGTATATCTTTCCAAGTTGTCACTTGGTTACAACAAAAGAAGAGTCCTAACTTTTTTACATATAAAGCTCTTGGCTAGAATTTACATTTAACACAAAACAAAATAGCAAAAAAAATGGAGCCTTCAGCCCCTTGACCTTCTAAGCTATGCCCTTGGAGGCGGTATGTCGCCTGTACTTGAAAATGGTGTCCCAAGTAGGGTGAACCAAAGCTCAATAGAGATATGCTACACAATATATTAGAAATAACTAAGGCATAAGCATCAGATAAATGTGTGATATTTCTTAACCGACACATATTATTTCCGTGGCCATTCAATGTACATAACCATAACTCAATTTATTTCCAACCATCCATTTCGGGTAAATCTGTTTACCAAATTCATAATTATCAAAACAACCAAAACGAGATTTCAACTCAATGGTTCACAATTCAATGCATTCATCAATCCAACACTTCTATTTCTTGCCATTTTATGGAATCACATCCGAGGGAACCAGCACCCATAAATAAATAAGGTTTCGGTACTTTCACCCTGGGCACTCCGGCCAACTTAATTATCAATGGAGTCCATCCCCTATCTCCTCCCAAACAATAGAGTACATCTCCTATCTCCTCCCAAACAATGATACATATACAATGTATTTAAACACGTTGTCATATACAATGACTCACCAATTCACATATTCAATGGTTTACTCAAACTGTCATATTCAATGACATAATTCAATTAATTAGTTTCCATTTTCCTTGTCATGCCCCGAACTCGCCCCTAAAAGTTCGGGCATGACCTATTCAGAAACGGACACTTAACCTGATATACCTATCATATGGGGCCTGAACGGAAGCATTTAATATCTTACAATAATATATATAAAAAAAAAACCATCCATTGAGCTACCACTACTATGCCAGGATCACAAACACTGGATAAGGCAAATCATCATACAGTGACATACACTAGATAGCTAGGTTATAGACATATACATACGCGAACTCAGCCCCATAATTGGGCGTATGATAAAACATTGGTAAAGAGAGGGATTACAAACATTTCAACTAAAACCAAAAGCTTAACAAACTCCACACATTGAACAGCTTCCTCTAAGTGCCTGGACACACTGCGGTTGACAAAAAGGTACAAGCATCAGGGTTAAGACTAGCCACCAGGTAGATGACTTACAGAAGCAAACAAAACATAGAGTGAGCCAGGCTCAATGAATAATAGTATGTAAACAATCCAATGCCTAACTAGAATTACAATGTTTATAAATGCAAAGAACTTATGGTTACTCTTCCTGTAATTGTTTCTAGAACGGCCTTGGGTCTAGTCTTTAATCAAAGTGGCTTTAAGTCTAACAGTGTTACAAATTAGCCATAGGCTCATAGATTTAACAGATTGGCCATAGGCCTAACAGATTTAACAGATTGGCCATAGGCATAACAGATTTAACAGATTAGCCCCCAACCCAGATATAACAGCTTCGTATACATACTTATAATCATTTGTTTCTACCAATATTCACAATTTGCGTATAATCATACGTGGTACTTCCATTAGCGTTGACAAATCCGATGACCCATGAAGGAACCAGATGACCCATAAAGGGACCAGATTGGCCTTAAGCCCAGTTCATATATATATGGACTCAAGAGGTGTCTCGTACGGATTCTAGAAATGGCTCACACGATAGCACTTAGTTCCGTATAGCACTTTGTTCCTTACCAGAAAACAATAGGTCTTATAGATCATACAGAATGGCCTCTGGCCTAACATATTATACAGAATGGCCATAGGCCCAGATATCATCAGAACAAACTAGTCTCAGAGTTATACAGAGGTACACAGATTCTTTTAATCATTCATATGAGTTAACATAGTCAGTTTGCGTTTAACAGAGTGTTGGCAATAAGTGTTAGCATAAGTAAAGTGTATTTTACAGATTGGCCTTAGGCCAAAGTGATTCTAGAGCCGTATCAACATACACCGATTTTCCAGTCATTTATAAATGTTAACATAATTAACTTGGGAAGAACAGAACGTTAATAATAATCATTATTAACGATAGGTAATTGTGCAATTACAGTACCATTACTCAATAGTGCACACAGATTTTCCCATGGTTTAATCATAGATTGACGTAATTGTCTTGCGTATAACAGAACAATAATAACAGCTTTTAACAGAAAGCACATGCATCATTACAGTACGCTTAATAGAGACCAAATAGTTCACATTCTAACATGGGTTATATAACGATGTCAGACCTTGGTATTCATATCATAAATTCTGGACAACCTCAGGACCATGTGTAGCACGACAGAATAATCTCAGAATCACACAGCTATCATTGTTCAAGGATGAACATAAATTCCATTCGTTCGTTAAGAAACGATATAGTTTACTTACGGATAACAGAGGGTTAATGTTAGCTATTAACAGTAATCTAACGTGCTATACAATACTATTACTCACAGTGCGTTGATGGGGCAGTAGTCCCTCCCGGTAGGTGCCCTACATGCAAACATGATTCACAAATTAGTTCATTTTTCTTTTAAAATCATCTTCCGATTCGTTTCGCTTCAACGAATTTAGAAACATTGAAGAGACATCAAATATAGATTTTAATAATATCGGAGGGTCAAGCACGTAAAACGGAAAGACCGAGGTTTTTTAGCATGGGCCGCACATGCGGCTGTGAGCCCTGCACGTGTGGCAAGGGTCCCCACACGTACGGTTGGGAGGTCCCGCACGTGCATATTTTTTAGAATGCAAAGTCCCATTTCCCCTTGTTTTCCACACGTGCGGTTGTGAGCCCCGCACGTGCAGCAAGGCTTCCCACACATGCGGCCATGACCCGCCACACATGCGGCGATTCTGCACAGTTTGCAATCCGAATTTTCAGCAAAACTCAATTTTTGGTAAGTGTTTACAAGGCTTCCAATAGGTCCAAAAATCATGTAAATAGAACTTACAATTGGATCTTTAATCCTTAAAACTCATAACATAACTCAACTCTATGAGATTTCCAACTTCACACACACATAGACATATACACACATGGCTATTTGTCCTCATCATTAAGCTCAAGCATGTCAATTAAAGAAAAGAGATGTAACTCTCACTAGATATGCAATATATATACGAAATCAATCAAACATAAGAGACATCATCCCAAGTAATCATTTAATACATACTTAATCCATATTTTGAACTCCAACTTACATAATATGGAGGAATTCCTACCCAAGTCAAAGAGAGGGATCAATTAGCATAGGCTAAACATACCTTGAATTAGAATCTCTAAGAGTCCTCTCAATTCTCCCCATCTTATCCTTGATGAACTCCCTCTTAAACCCTCTTCCTCTCTTTCTCTCTAGTTCTCTCTCTCTTAGGAGATATTTGTGAAAATGGATTGCCAAGTCTAATGGTTAAGGGACCATTATAAACATAAAGTGAATAAGACGAAATTTAATCAATTTAATCATTCCAAATTGAAATTTCACAGAAAATCATAGTCTAACTTAAAAATTGTGCCAATCTCAAATATAAAATCAATTTCAGATTATTATGCCTCTAAGGCCCTCGATTTCTGATCCAGCATTTTAATTGTGACATATATGATTTCTTGTTCAACAGATACAGGTCTCCAATCACAAAATTCCTTTGCTTAAACTTACTTTCACAAGAAACTTCACATTAAGCATTCAAATGCACAGAATAAGGGACTGAAAGCATACCATAAAACATGTGCGAGGGTCAGGTTATTACATTCCTAATCCTCATGCATTTTCTACAACAATCATAGCTATCCTCCACCGATAGCCCAAAACAGATATTTTTAAATAGATAGATAAATCCATCAACAGATAATTTATCGAATTTTCCATATGAGTGATTTACCAATCCAACTACATCATTTAATCACACATTCCCCCAATTTCATAATTCCCAAACCAATCATATGTCCACATTGATTTCACTATTTATACAAAATAGCTTATTTAATTCAAAGTAGGGTATTTTTCCTCATTTTTCCAAATATTACACCCACGGCTAAATCCCCCCCCCCCCCTTCCATTATACACAAATAGCCCCATTTTCAAGACCTCACAAACACATGTGGAGTTCAAAATAGAAAAACCCTCTTTCACAAATTCAAACCCAACCCTAACTTCACCCAAGCTTTCCAACTCCACCATTTATGCAAAAATGACAAATGTCTAGGTCAAAACTCACATCAAAGAGTAGATTATCCCTACCTTAAATGGAGAAGCTCAAAGAGAAAAAAGGAGAAACTTGAAGATGCTCCAAACTTGAACTTTTTCAGATCAAAAGGAAGCCCACGCAATACTCCACCCTTTTTACAAAGGAAGTAGGGTAGAAGGACTCTAGATCAAGGAGTATTTGTAGAGAGAGAGGGTGTTTTAGAGAGAGAGGCAACTGATCTAGGATTTTGAGTGAAGAAGGGACCAAAAAGTGATATAAAATCACGTTGCTGCGAACTGATATAAGCGAGGCTCACTCGAGCGAAGGAGTTGTCGCTCGAGCGACCAGACATAACAAGTGGCCTCGCTTGAGCGCAAGAAGCATTGCTCGAGCGCACAATGCGAAGCTTCAGGTCTGCCACCAATGTAGACGCACGCTCGAGCGCGAGAGTTTTCGCTCAAGCGAAGGGACAAATAACACACGTCTCACTCGAGCGCAAAAGTTCTCGCTCGAGCGCAAGCTGCTTCTAAGAAAGAAACTTGAGGACTCTCAATCCTCGCTCGAGCGCAAGAAACCTCGCTTGAGTGAAGAAGCAAATACCCAAGGCTCGCTTGAGCACAAAAAGCTTCGCTCGAGCGAAGAAGCCAAAACTTGGGCAGCAGCCATTTGCACCAATAGACAACCAAACTGTTCCAAACTCGCCCAACAAGTCCCAAAACTCAAATTTAAAGAATTAAAGGGAGGAAACAAGATAAAGACAACAACATACAATCACGGAACTCGAGTCTGGAACACAATAAAGGTCGGGGTAAAACCTGGATCGCTATAACCTCCCCCCCTTAAAGAATTTCGTCCCCAATATTTTATACAGGTTTCGAAAGTATGGTTATTCAATTCTCAACGTGATTACAATTCAACACTCACCATCATGACCCATCCACCGGTCATTTCATAATTTCACAAGAGAACAAGTTTACAATGTATATATAGCTTAACATATATTACCAACATGCATATTCCGAAATTTAACAAATTTCAACACATACATCTCATGTTTCCAAAACATATTCAATGTTTATAACAAGTTTACATTTCCAAAACTTAAATAACATATGTAATGTTCAAATTTAACTTGTGTTTCCGAAGCATACTCAACATTCACAATGTGTTACAATCTCAAAACATATACAATGCTCTTATAGTTCTTAAACAAAGCTAAAATCTCAATTTATACTCAAGCCTCGACAAATAGGTCCGAATATTTCTCTCGAACCTCCATTTCACGTTCCCAAGTTGCTTCCTCAACCTCGTGATGTTTCCATAATACTTCGACCAAGGGAATCGTCTTGCCTCGCAAGACTTGGTCCTGCCTATCCAAGACTCTCACCGGTCTCTCTTCATACGAGATATCCTCATCTTCTTCTAAGTCGGTCTAATCCAACACATGAGATGGATCCGGCTCATATTTTCGAAGCATACTAATATGAAACACGTCATGCACTTTGGAAAGTTGTGGCGGTAATGCCAAATCATATGCAACCTCCCCAATCCGTTCAAGGATCTCAAAAGGGCCAATAAACCGAGGGGACAACTTCCCACTCTTCCCAAACCTTATCAAACCCCGTCTAGGTGATATTTTCAAAAAGATGTGATCACCCACCTCAAACGACAAAGGTCTCTTCCTACGGTCAGTATAACTCTTTTGGCGACTCTGGGCTGTAACCAACCTCTTACGGATAAGTGCCACCTTCTCCGTCGTTTCCCGAACCAACTCTGGACATAACAGAGGTGCATCACCCACCTCGGCCCAACACACTGGAGATCTACACGGTCAGCCATACAAGCCCTCAAATGGTGCCATGCCAATACTCGATTAGAAATTGTTATTGTAAGCAAACTCCACTAAAGGTAGGTGTCTCTCCTACGACCCCTTAAAGTCAAGGACACAGCTTTGAAACATATCCTCAAGTATCTGAATGGTGTGCGCGAACTGCCTGTCAGTCTGAGGATGGTATGCCGTGCTAAAAGTCAATCTAGTGCCCAAGGCACTCTGCAAACTCTGCCACAACCGGGCAGTGAAACGCGGATCTCTATCTAAGACAATCATCACTGGGACCCCGTGCAACCTCACTATGTCCTGAATGTACAAGTTAGCAAGGTAATCTACCGAATCTCTTACACGCATAGGGATAAAATGCGCTGACTTGGTCAACTGGTCAACTATCACCCAAATGGCATCACTACCCTGTTGAGTCCTCAAAAGATCCACAACAAAGTCCATCGTGACATGCTCCGACTTCCACTCAGCTATAGACAAGGTGTCATTGAACAAAGCAAGATCATACAAAAATGCATGCAAGCAAGACTAAATCAAAGTGAGGGTTGTTACACAAGGGTTGCAACAAACCCGCTGGCCTCTGGTCTTCGTCCTTCACTTGCTGACAAGTAAGGCACCTCGATACAAACACTGCCATATCTTTATTCATACCCTTCCACCAAAATTGGCGACTTAGATCATGATACATCTTTGTGCATCCCGGATGCACCGCAAGGCATGAATGGTGAAACTCTCAGAGTACTTGCTCTCGGCATGACTCCGACACAAACAAGCGGCCACGGTATCTCACACTCAGGTCGGGATACATAGCCAAACCTTTCTCTACCTTCCCACTGGAGATCTTCCTCAGAGGGATTCTACTTGGAAGTTACCCTTCTGCGCTTCTAACACTCGGTTCACAAGTGTAGGTTGTGCAACTATAGAGAACAAGGCTGCAGACTCAACAGACTCGCCCAGATGCAAGTCAAACTCGCCAAGAGCACCCAACATCTCTCATTCCTGGATAGTGATACAAGCTACACTACTGATGGATTTCCTACTTAGGGCATCAGCCACAACATTGGCCTTTCCCGGATGATAATGTAACTCAAAGTCATAATCCTCTATGAACTCCATCCACCTTCTCTGCCTCAAATTTAAGTCCTTCTGTGTAAATAGATATTTTAGGCTCTTATGATCAGAAAACACCTCAAATCTCTCACCATACAGACAGTGCCTCCAAATCTTAGAAGCAAAAATTACAGCTGCTAACTCTAGGTCATGAGTAGGGTAGTTTCTCTCGTGTGTTTTCAACTGCCGCGAGCCATAGGCTACTACTTTCCCCTTTTGCATCAGTATACAACCCAAACCCTCTTGTGAGGCATCACAATACACTAAATAGCCCTAACCCTTCTCTGAAATAATCAAGACTGGAGCGGTGGTAAGTCTAACTTTAAGTTTCTTAGAGCAACTTTTCACAAGTCTCACTCCACAAAAATTTGACCCATTTCAGCGTCAATCTAGTCAAAGGCGAAGCTAATTTGGAGAAGTCCTTGACAAATCGACGGTAATACCCGGCCAATCCCAAGAAACTACGAATCTCAAAAACATTCTTAGGTTGTGCCCAATCTTGCACTGCCTCTATCTTGGATGAATCTACAGTCACCCCTTCCTCGAATACTACATGGCCTAAGAACTTAACCTCTCTTAGCCAGAACTCACATTTCCTGAACTTGGCATACAGCTTATGGGCTCCAAGCAACTCAAGCACCACTCGCAAGTGTTCCTTGTGCTCCTTCTTAGAGGGTGAATAAATCAGAATGTCATCCACAAAGACGACTACGAAACGATCTAAGAACTCCCGGAAAATCCAGTTTATCAAGTCCATAAACACAGCTGGGGCATTGGTTAGCCCAAAAGGCATCACTAGAAACTCATAATGGCCATACTGTGTACGGAATGCCGTCTTCGAAATCTCCTCTTCCCTGACTCTCAACTGATGGTAGCCCGATCTCAAATCTATCTTAGAGAAACAACGGGATCCTTTCAACTGATCAAATAGGTCATCTATATGAGGCATAGGGTACTTGTTCTTAACTGTAACCCGGTTCAACTTTCAGTAATCAATGCAAAGTCTCAAGGCCCCATCTTTCTTTTTAGCAAAGAAGGTTGGTGCTCCCCAAGGCGAAGTACTAGGGCGAATAAAACCCTTATCTAACAATTCTTGGAGTTGAACCTTCAGCTCACTCAACTCAGCTGGTGCAAAACAATAGGGTGCCATGGAAATCAATGCCGTGCCAGGCACTAAATCAATAGAGAACTCAATCTCCCGGTGAGGGGGTAAACTAATAAGGTCCTTCGGAAAAACATCTGAGTACTCACAAACCACTCTTGGCAACTCAACCCAGATCTCATCACATTCACGACTCAGAAAGCTAGCAAGAAGACAACTAAGTTTACTCCGCCCTCGCGGATCATACACCGGTGGTAAGACTCTACCAATCCGATCCCCCAAGAAATGAAAACAATCGCCGCTCAAGGTATATACAGTAAACCTCTGGAGGTAACAATCTATAACAGCCCGGTATGACGATAACCAATCCATACCCAAAATGACATCAAAACTAGATATATCCATCAACACAAAAGAAAAGGAAAGCTGATGATCGACGACCTCTATAACACAACCCCGACACCCCTACTTCAGAACCATCTCTCTCCCAATATGTGACACAACACAAATAGGAGATGCTAACTGCGCCAATTCCAACTCCAAAACAGATACAAATGCAGACAAAACAAATGAATGGAATGTACCCGTATCAATCAACACATTAGCAGCTGAGTTGCAAAACAAAAAGGTACCTCTCACAACAGACGAAGCAGATACAAAATCCGGCGTGGCAACAGCATACATGCGTCCTGTAGATCTCTGATCTACATGCTCACCTCTCAGAGCATAAGACTGTTGCACAGACTAAGTCGAAGAGGCTTCCTAATTGGCCCTCCATCCCCTATCTCCTCCTAAACAATGATACATATACAATGTATTTAAACATGTTGTCATATACAATGACTCACCAATTCATACATTCAATGGTTTACTCAAAACCGTCATATTCAATGACATAATTCAATTAATTAGTTTCCATTTTCCTAATCCTCATGCATTTTCTACAACAATCATAGCTATCCTCCACTGAAAGCCCAAAACAGATATTTCTAAATAGATAAATAAATCCATTAACAGATAATTTATCAAATTTTTCATAGGTGAGTGATTTATCAATCCAACTACGCCATTTAATCACACATTCGCCCAGTTTCATAATTCCCAAACCAATTTCATATTTCCACATTGATTTCACTATTCATACAAAATAGCTTATTTAATTCAAAGTAGGGTATTTTTCCCCCTTTTCCCAAATATTACACCCACGGCTAAATCCCCCATCCCCATTATACATAACTAGCCCTATTTTCAAGACCTCACAAACACATATGGAGTTCAAAATAGAAAACCCCTCTTTCACAAATTCAAACTCAACTCTAACTTCACCCAAGCTTTCCAACTCCACCATTTATGCAAAAATGACAAATGTCTAGATCAAAACTCATATCAAAGAGTAGATTATTCCTACCTTAAATGGAGAAGCTCAAAGAGGAAGAAGGAAAAACTTGAAGATGCTCCAAACTTAAACTTTTTCAGATTAAAAGGAAGCCCACGCGATACTCCACCCTTTTTACAAAGGAAGTAGGGTAGAAGGACTCTAGATCAAGGAGTATTTGTAGAGAGAGAGAGGGTGTTTTAGAGAGAGAGTCAGTCGATCTAGGGTTTTGAGTGAAGAAGGGACCAAAAAGTGATAAAATCATGCTGCTGCGAACTGATATAAGCGAGGCTTGCTCGAGCGAAGGAGTTGTTGCTTGAGCGACCAGACACAACAAGTGGCCTTGCTCGAGCGCAAGAAGTGTCGCTTGAGTGCACAATGCGAAGCTTCAGATCTGCCACCAATGCAGACGTACGCTCAAGCGCAAGAGTTCTCGCTCGAGCGAAGGGACAAATAACACACGTCTCGCTTGAGCGCAAAAGTTCTCACTCGAGCGAAAGCTGCATCTAAGAAAGAAACCTAAGAACTCTCAATCCTCGCTCGAGCACAAGAAACCTCGCTCGAACGAAGAAGTAAATACCCAAGGCTCACTCGAGCGAAGAAGCCAAAACCTGGGCAGCAACTATTTGCACCAATAGACAACCAAACTATTCCAAACTCGCCCAACAAGTCCCAAAACTCAAATTCAAAGAATTAAAGGGAAGAAACAAGATAAAGACAACAGCATACAACCACAGAACTCGAGTCCAGAACACAATAAAGTTCCGGGTAAAACCTGGATCGCTATATGTCCAATTAAGTGATTTAAAATTTTGATAGATATACATCAAAAAAATAAATAATTATATTACTAAATCATAATTCAAATTTAGATGTTATATCTTTTTGTGTTCCATAACTAAATTCTTATCTTCTTTATTTTTGTGTGTAACCATAGTGTATGGGAGAAATTGAAAAAGGTGCTGCAGTAATCTATATATATATATATATATATATGTGTTAAGGAAAAAGGAGTTTCTAACCCCAAGTCTTGTGGAAGCTTCAATATCCCAATCTAAATTTCTTGATTTTTTTATTTAAAAAAAAAATTCCTCAGTATTTATTGATTTGGTCAAAATCTCCTGATCAGCATTTAATAACTTTTTCCAATCCACATGTCTTTCCACATGCCTGGATTTATTGATTTGGTTAAAGGAAAATGTTTGGAACCCCCACAAAAGAAGACCCCATGACCCCCACTAATGTATTGGCTATTGATGTATTTAAATTTTTTTTAGAGTTGTGTCTGACAGTGACATGAATGGTTCAGATCACTTTGGGGGTTATGAGGGTTGTGTTTTATGGGGGTCTATATCATTATTGTTGGTCAAAATCTCTTGATCAGCATTTAAGATCCCCTCATAAAAATAATTATAGATACAATCCATGCATAGTTACTGCTATATCCTTTTCAACTTCTCTTATACACTATGGCTAGTGATAAGATTGTTAAATTATTTTTATAAAAAATCTTAAAAAACATAATTTATATATTAAAAAAATCTAAAACAAATATAAATATCTATAATTATACCGTGTATAGCACGGGTGATAGGCTAGTAGAATACAATAGAAAAACCTCTTTTTTTTTCAATATTATATAATCATATGTGTCATAGATATGTATATTCATACATAAATTGCCATGAATAATGGATCTGGGAAATGAATATATACATAAATTGCCATGAATAATGGATTTGGGAAATGAATAATGGATCTGGGAAATGATTAAAATCTAATTTTGGCTTTTAATTTTTTTTTTAAGATTGTATAACTTCTTTATATTTTTTTAATTTTTTTCAAAAAATTAAAAAATTAACTTTAAACCTATTTCTCAAAATATACTGCTAGTTTTTACTCCTCCCCTTCCCCTCTCTCTCTCTCTCTCTCTATATATATATAGAGGGGCATGCATATGTGGAAGTGTAAGACCTTTTAGATATGATAGTGTGTGTCTAGTGTCCACCATAACTTCAATAAACATTACCTTTTTTTTTCTTTTTTTCTTTTTTTAAAAAAAATATCAAGTGAGCAATAATTTTTAAAAAAAAAAAATTAAAAATCAATGATAAATTTTAATAATTAAATTCTTAAATTTTTTTATAAATATGATTTTTTTTAAAAATTTCACTGAATTGTATTTTTTATATATATCATAATAAAAAATGATTCGTAACTCAAAAATCTTTCGGCTCGAATGGCCCGACTGCCCAAAACGACGTCGTTTTGGGCATTTTTTTTTTCCCTATTAAATCTCTGAAGGACTGGAACAAAGGAATGAAAAGAGAGTAAGAGAAAGAGAAAGAAAGAGAAGAGAGAGGAAAAGAGAAGTCCACCAGATCTCTGAGTTTCTATTAGATCTCTGAGTTTCTTCTTCTTCTTCTTTCAGGGTTTGAAATCGATCGATTTCATCAAAATCGATGGATATGGATTTTACAAAATCGATGGATGTTGATGATGATGATATTGTTGATGATGATGATGATGTTGATGAAGATGTTATTGTTGATGATGATGATGATGTGTTTGATGATGATGATGATGATGATGATGATGTTGATGAAGATGAAGACTTTCGTTGATGTTGATGAAGATGCTGTTGATGAAGGTGCTGTTGAACAAAAGTCTTCCAATTGCTGTTTATGAAGACTTTACATGATCTTCCCCAGCTTCATCTTCTCTCTCTATGTTCTTCATCTTCAAAAAGAAAAGACCCAAAAAAGAAAAAAAGAATTTTTTTTTTTTCGAAACGACATCGTTTTGGACTTAGGCCATCCAAGCTGTCTTGGTTTCGAGCTACCAATCGGAACTGTATCATAATAGGCACTAAACTAACACCAATAATAAAAGCAATCTTGACCACAAAGGGGTGTTTTGGGAAGATAGTTAAAAATTATCTTTTAACTTTTTTGTAAGAGAGGAAAGTGGGTTAAAAGCTGAGAAGTGGCTTTTAATCCACTTCCCAAAATAGGCCAAAACCATGAGTTTGTTTTTTTAAATATTCCACAAAAAAAAAATAATTAGAGAATTGACCCACTTTTCAAACTATTTAGGAAACTAACCTACTTTTTGAAATCGTATTTTCAAATTTTGAAATTGATATTGCATTTTGAATATGCAATTTCACCTTAAAATCGCAAGTTGAAAATGATGACATAGTGAAATTGCATGTTCAACATATCGTATTTTCAACATGCGATTTCAAGTTGAAATTGCATTTTCAAAATGCGATTTCAAAAGAAGGTTAATTTCTCAAATAATTTAAAAAGCGGATCAATTCTCTAAATAATTTCTTTTTTTTGGAATATTAAAAAAAAACTCCCAAAACCACTCATCCAAGTTATTGATCAAAAAGATTAATGATTCAATGGTTCTTATAGGTGAAGTATATGCTGTGATGGCCCACCAAGTTTTCAATCATGTGTTCATTGGGTTTCATGACCCTTACATGAATGAGCCTCTTTTTGGGTTTCATGATATGCCCTTGTGTTAAAAGGACAACATGGTTGAGAAAGGTAGTTTAGCAAGGGTATTATGGTCTACATCTACAATAGGAATTTCTAATAAATCACCAACACACCTATGAAGTTTGTTAAAAATACATTATATATTTTGTTAATTTAACTTAATAATTGATTAATAAAAGAGTTAAGATGTAATTTCCAAATATAAGAGGAAAATCTGTACATTTAATAAATATATTTATAACTTGTCTAAAAATAAATCTGTTAATGATTCTAGGCATTAAATATTAATGATATGAAAATTGTCCTTTTGTGGGAAGTCATTTACAGCCTCCATCAAACAATTCCTTTATTTTTTTGAGGCCCATTTATTAGGATGTAATTTTTAAATATAAGAGGAAATATGTACTTTTAATAAATATATTTATAACTTGCCCAAAAATAAATCTGTTAATGATTCTAGGCTTTAAATGTTAATGATATGAAAATTGTCTTTTTGTGGGAAGTCATTTACAGCTTCCATCAAACAATTCCTTTCTTTGTTTGAGGCCCATTTATTAAGATGTAATTTTCAAATATAAGAGGAAAATCTGTACTTTTAATAAATATATTTATAACTTACCCAAAAATAAATTTGTTAATGATTCTAGACTTTAAATGTTAATAATGTGAAAATTGTCCTTTTGTGGGAAGTCATATATATAGATATATATATCTATACTATATATTAAGTAAAAGGAGATTTTAACCTCCAAGACCTGTGGGAGTTTTAATATCTCAATCTGAATTTTCTAAATCTTTTATTTAAAAAAAAAACTCAGCATTTATTGATTTGGTTAAAATCTCCTGATCAACATTTATTAACTTTTTTTAATTCACATGTCTTTCCACATGGCTGCATTTATTGATTTGGTCAAAATCCCCTGATCAGTATTTAAAATTCCCTCATACAAATAATTATAGATACAATTCGTGTATAGTTACTGCAGTACTTTTTTTAACTTCTTTCATACACTATGGTTAGTGATAAGATTGTTAAATTATTTTTATAAAAAATCTTTAAAAACATAATTTATATATTAAAAAAATCTAAAATAAATATAAATAACTATAATTATCTCGTGCATAGCACATGTGACATGCTAGTTATTCATATATATAATAGAGGTTTTTTTTTTTTTTTTTGAGCTTATATATTAGAGGGTTTGATATGGGGTTTTGATGAGAGAGAAGATGGGTTGTGTGAGGTCTATGGAGGAGATTGGGGGGCAGATATCCATTGCAGTTCCGATTCGTAGCTCGAGAGTCTGTGGCCCGACTGTGGCTCGACACCAAAACGACGTCGTTTTGGTGTCTTTTTTTTTTTTTTTTTCTTTTTTTCTGCGTTTTTCTAATGAAGAAGAAGAAGAAAAGGCTGAAAAAAACTAATTGAAAATGAATGATGCGAGAATGAATCTGTTTTCTCATACAAAAAAAAAAAAAGGCATTGGATGAATGATGAATGATGAATGATGAATGCGAGAATGATGCGAGAATGAATTTGGCCATCTCTTCATCAAGATCAACATCAACAAATTTTTTTTTGTTCATCAACATCATCAGATCTGGGTCTGAATCTTTTTTTTTTTCCCTTCATCCTCAGATTTTGAAATCAGTAACAACATCATCATCATCTTCATCATCTTCAATATCATCATCGTCTTCATCAACAAAAATTTTTTTTTTACCATTAATCCTCAAATCCAGATCATCATCATCTTCATCAACAAAAAAAATAAAATTGATGAACAACTAAAAAAAATATGTATATATAGAAAACAACATCAACATCATCACCATCATCATCGTCATCATCAATAAATTTTTTTTTTTTTTTCAGATCCAGAACAAGTAAAAAATAAATAAATATATAGAAAACAAGAACTAAAAAAATATATATATACTCATGGCAGTCTCTGGTCTTTGTTCGGTGAAGATGAGATAGAAGTGGCTGAAATCTTGCTCAATCTTCCAAATCTAATCTTCAAATCGGAGTCTCGTCTTCGATTTGTGTCCGGGTGAGGTGTCAAGAGAAGGAGATCTGCAATTGATTCCAACCCACCGCCTCTTCCTCGTCTTCGTCCCTCAATCAACATCATCATCTTCGTCAGATCATCTTCAGATCATCATCTTCATTCTACCTCGTTTCTCCTTCTCTTTATCTTTTTTGTCTTCTCTCTCGATTCTGATTCAAAAAGCAACTGAAACCAAAAAATTAGGGACCCAAACAAACTGAAGCAAGAAAAAGAAAAAGAAAGAAAGAAAGAAAAAAAATAGACAAAACGACGTTGTTTTGTCTATTCGAGCCACTATTTGAGCCACATTTCTCGAGCTACCACTCATTTTTCTATCCATTGGGGTGAGGAGGTAAATTGCATTAATGATGAATTAATTAGGGCCTATTTGGTAGTGTGAAATAAATTGATTTTTTTTTACTTATTATGTAAAGACATTTTTTTCCCTTAAATGTTAATTTTTTATTTTATTTTTTATTATTTTAAAATATTAGTTTTTAAAAAAATTAAAAAATAAAATAATATAAATTTACTATTTTATCCTTATTTTAAATTCATTAATAATATAAAAAGTACAATTGATATTTAAAAAAAATATATTATCAAAGTGCAATTTTAAAAAATTAATAATTTTAAAATGCAATAATTGTATTATCAAAAAAAAGTTAGTAAAATTTCTAAAATGGACTATTATTTCATAATGGATGGAGTATAAAAAGTAAAGAGGTAAATCTGATTCACATTCAACTTCTTCCATACATTATGGTTAGTTCAATTTTCTTAGTAACTTGTTACTAAGGAACAAGTTCTGACGATGAAGTCCAGCAACAAATTCTTCAAATGATTTCTGAAGATTCTGATTCAGATATTACTTCAGATGATGGTATTGCAGCCATGTATTCATCATCCTCTAGTACTGACACTAAATCCTCTCCAGAAATTTGTGCCTGTAAACCACAAATAAATCAAATTACAGAAGAAGCCAACTATTGGAAAGCAATAGTTGAGATGAATGAACTTGATATTAGTGGTCCTAGTATTAATGTCCTTACAGATGACCAACAACATATGTTGAATATTGCTGAACAGATCATAGATCCAGCAATGAAATTAAAATTTCTTGAATTATGCTACCAACAGCATAAAAAAGAAGAAATTTTACCTCCAAAACATTACAGTATGAAAGAAGTTTATAACAGAGTTGAAAATACTTCTGAAGAAAAACCCATAACAATCCAGGATTTAAAAATGGAAGTTAATGCTTTAAAAATTGAAATTAAGCATTTACAAACTTCGAATATTGCTATTAATTCTGAGATAAAAAAGATTAATAGTAAAATTCAGCATGAATCGATTCCAGACTCTCCAGACAACTCATCCAAAGAGCCTAATTATCTTATGCTCATGAATACGGTTACCTTCCAGAAATGGTATATTCGAATTACCTTTATGATAAAACCCGATTTTATCATAAAAGATACTATTGCTCTTGTTGATAGTGGTGCTGATATGAATTGTATTCAGGAATGATTAATTCCTACTAAGTACTTTCATAAGGCCACTCAATCTCTTACAAGTACAAGTGGTAATTCTTTATATATCCAGTATAAACTTCCAGAAGTTTTAATTTGTAATCAAGGATTATGCCTTCCTACTTCTTTTGTTCTTATTAAGAACATGTCTCAAGCCATAATTCTTGGAACACCTTTTCTGTGTTTATTAATGCCAATTACTAAAATAGACTCAATTGGCATCCACACAACCCTAAATAATCAAAAGATTATTTTTGAGTTTATAACAAAACTTTATACAAAAGAATTAGATCAGATTAAAGATCTCGTTAATTTTAAAGAAAAACAAATTAATTTCTTACAAAAAGAAATTAGTTTTCTTACTACAGAACAAAGACTTCAACAGTCTTCTTTCCAGCAAAAAATTAAATCTCTTGAACAAGAATTCAAAGATGAAATTTGTAGTGATATTCCAAATGCTTTTTGGGATAGGAAGAAACATATTGTTTCTTTGCCTTATGAACTCGGCTATGATGAGCGAAAAATTCCAACTCGCGCTCGACCAAGTGAAATGAAAAAAGAGTATTTAGAATTGTGTAAAACAGAAATTAATACTCTTCTCCAGAAAAAGCTTATTCGCTCCAGTAGATCTCCTTGGAGTTGTACTGCCTTTTATGTTAATAAAAATGCAGAGATAGAAAGAGGTTTGCCAAGATTAGTCATAAATTATAAACCTTTTAATGAAGCCTTGCAATGGATAAGGTATCCAGTTCCAAATAAAAAAGATCTTTTAGATTGTCTCCAGGATGCAGTCATATTTTCTAGATTTGACATGAAATCAGGATATTGGCAAGTCCAAATTGCTGAACAAGATAGATATAAAACTGCTTTTACAGTACCCTTTGGGCATTTTGAATGGAATGTTATGCCATTTGGATTAAAAAATGCACCATCTGAATTCCAGCATATTATGAATGATATTTTCAATCCTTATACAGAATTCTCCATTTGTTATATTAATGATGTTTTAATTTTCTCCTCATTAATTAACCAGCATATGAAACATCTTAATATTTTTAAGCATGTTATCATTAGAAATGGATTAGTTGTTTTCGCACCAAAAATGCAACTTTTTCAGACAACAATTAGATTTTTGGGCCATAACATTCATAATGGTACCATAATCTCTATCAATAGAAGCATGGAATTTGCATCTAAATTTCCAGATGAAATTAAAGATAAAACACAATTACAGAGATTTTTGGGTAGCTTGAATTATATTCATGATTACTATCCTAACCTTGCTACCGATGCAGCAATCCTATATTCCAAACTTAGGAAAAATCCTCCGCCATGGGTTCCAGAACATACAGAAGCTGTTCAGAAAATTAAAGCTAGAGTCAAAACTCTACCCTGTCTTTCTTTACCAAATCTAGAATGGAAGAAAATTGTTGAAACTGATGCCTCCAACCTTAGTTATGGTGGCATACTTAAACAATTTAATCCTAACAGTAAAAAAGAAGAACTCTTACGATTTACTTCTGGTATTTGGCACCAAGCTGCTAAAAATTTTCCAACCATAAAACAAGAATGTTTAGCCATTATTAAATGTGTTCTTAAATTCCAGGATGATTTATTAAATCAACATTTTTTAATAAGAGTTGATTGTTCTGCAGCCAAACAAATTTTCAAAAAAGAAGTACAAAATCTGGCTCAAAAACAAATTTTTGCCGCATGGCAGGGCCAACTTTCAGTATTTGATTTTGATATTGAATATATCAAAGGAGAAACGAATTCTCTTCCAGACTTTCTAACCCGCGAATATTTGCAGGGTCCCAATAATGCAGAATAGAGGCCGAGGCCCAAGCAGACGGGGTCGTGGCAGGGGCTCAAACCCTTACAATCTGAAATTTCGGCTTAATGCCTATTCTAGTAAAAAAGGGGAATCTAGCCAAACGGCTAAAGATGTCCTCCTTGCTCCTCTAGTACCTTATGTCCAGAATTTCATTACAGAGGAAACAGTCCTCTACATTGAAAATACAGATATCCAGTGGATGAAAGATCCATAGGAAATTAAAAGGAGGTATTTGACAACTCAACATTCTTTGCCTCACTTTGATCAATACAGATACATTTATGAGCAGATCCTTGTTGATACTGCCTCTGTGCATTTCAAGTATACTCTTGCTGAGCCAAATCGCACAGCTAGTCCTATCAACTACAGCAAAGCCACTATCCAGCACATTATGCCTATGCCGGCTTGGGGAATGCACCCCCATGTTACCCGTATTCTTGAGATCTGTTCTAAGGAATCTTGTTATAGTTACTGGGACTGTATTGATGGTTTTCTGAAAATTGTACCCCTTGAACTATAGGATCTGGTTCAAGTTGGGTATTGCTAGGAGGTCTGGATTGTTGTCTTATAGACTCAGCTGGTTCAGAATAAGATTGTTTAGACGACTCAAGCAGATCTACTCTGTATGATGGAGCAGTCCTATAACTGGTACTAGACATACTTCTGGAAAGAGATCTTGGTGGTCTCTTAAAGGTAAGGAAAACGTTTCCCCCTTGTGTCTGGATAACCTCATCTAAGGTTTGTTGAATAAGTGGCCTAGCTGGAACAGCTTGGTTAATCTGCCATCTTTCTGGAAACTTGATTTCTTCCCAAGGTATCATTTTGGGTATTGCTACCTGACTACTGTAAAGGTTTGTGTCTATAAGGACTGTGTGTCCTGCCAGACTTTGTTTCCTAATGTAAGGATTTAAAGTTGTTAAAACCTTAAGGTAAATCTGGAAATTACAGCATAAGGTGGTGATCCTGGAAGATATTCATAGCCATTGGACAACACTCTGAATTCCAAAACTTTAGATAAGTTTGGATCAGAGAGTGCTATACTTAAATTTGGATAAATATCGAAATATACTGGACCATGTGAGAGACTGGTTTCTACAACTCCCATGAGTGATGCTTTCCAATCTGTGCATCTTCCATCTCTCAATGTACACTGGAGACTGGTATTCTGACCTAAAAGTGTCAAGGGCTTGAAAGCAATCTGGACAAGACCTATATGGACATACTTGTATTTCTGTATAAAAGGATATAAATCCTGGAAATGAAGAAGATATATTATCTCATCATTATTCTGGACAGGCATAGCATGTTCAAATGTTTTGATTATTTTCTTACTGGAAAAGTCAAAAGTTCCTATCTTGTAGATAGTATCTAGTTTGACCTTAGGGATAGTCCACTTATCAAGGGCTTCCTTAACATCTTGGTAAGCAACAAGTTCTCGGGCTTCTGATATAGAAGCTAATGTATTAGATACTATATTTGCCACTGAGGCTACTTCTTCTGTAGGTTCAATACTCATGTATAGATGTATGTGACCATATATGACTAATTAACATAAAATAAAACTAACTATAATTAACATTAAACATGGCTTTGATACCAATTATGGTGCTTGACACAGGGCAAAGCTAGCACGTCTGTCAACGACTTACGTGATCAAATGACCTAACTGCAATCACTGCTAATGGTCTGACACTACGCGACTTGGATGACGTCCCACTAACCCTTACTCTGGTCTACCCATCATTAAGCACTAACCCAGGAATAACATTTATTATAGTTTTATTTTATTTTATCTTAATTATGCCATATATGGTCTCATGATCTACTATGCTGGAGGGGGAGGCCGAATGGCCGTAGCCAACAGGCAAATCTGTTCAATCAGTTAAGTCTGGACTTGTGTAATCTTTTGATTACAGGTTTCTAGTTCTTGGAGAGCCCAAGCATCAGTAGGCCAAATAGATAAATAATATTCAATATTATTTTTTTCTTATTAGATAAAAATCTAAAATCTCATTTAATATAGACAGAGAATATACAAACATGCATTAAATAAAAGAAAGAAATAGAAGTACTTACAACCAATACTTACTTCAATACGGCAAACTTTTATTTTAACACTTTACAAAGTAGGAGAAGAGTACACACTGTGAGAGAGAGAGAGAGAGAGAGAGAGAGAGCAGAATATGAAATTGAGAAACTAAAAATATTGATGTGTGCCTACAAAAATGGTGTGGCATCCCTTAAATAGAAAAATAAAAATAAATGGATAAGATTAAGTGAGACAAGTGGCGTGTCCCGAATGGTGGTGGAGTCGAGCATCTTATCTCCTTGGATTCCCTTATCTAGAATAGTGTCAGTAGATGGACAGCTGGAGGATAAGGCAGATGAAGGAATCTGCTTTTGGCCGAAAGCTCTTTTGGCATTTTGTTAAGCTATAAAATGGCTATCGAAAGTTATTTTGTCGTAGCATTGTACTGGAAAGTGATGCTGAAAAAGCAGGAGACAAAAAGGCAAATTAATCCTCTTTTCCTTTTCCTTTTTTTGTCTTTTTCTTGACTCATCTTGTCGGCAATCATGTTGGTGAGAGAGTCCGAAAAGTCACCAAAATTGGGATCGGCTTCAGCTTTGGCTGGATCTTGTGATTCACTAGCTAAAATAGTGAATTCATTTTCGTTCTCATATGGATCAGTATGAGCTTCATTATCTGGATCGTCATGACTGGTACCAGATTTCATACTGGTATCATCTTTGAAAAATGACTGGAGAAATTGTTCTTTCATATAGTCCATGCTTTTGATGACTAATTCTTGTTCGGAAAGTGTTGGATATTTTTGCCTTAATTCATTCTGAATTTGGACAAAAGGATTCTGGACTGGTGCAGCTGGGATTAACTTAGGAGTAGCATCCCAGCAGGCCTGAGTATGACCTTTAATTTTCTGGAGAAATTCTTGATGGGGTTTTGGATCATCCATCTTATTCCACCACTTATACAAGAAAACTCTTTTTAAACGGGGAATTTTGTTTTGGAAATTGCATTGAAAATCCTACTTCAAAATCCATGGAATTCCCAAGCGAATTACAAAATGGACTGTAGATTTGGACATACATATGTCCTTATATCCTGGAAGGTGGCTGTATGCAATCTGCCACTCTTTGAAAGCATTGCGAACATATTCTGGAAAAGCATCAATTTGAATACCAAACTTATCCCACGAAACGAGAAACCAATTTGGGAGATCGTTTTGTAAAAGTTCTGGAAGGACCCGAATAAACCAAGAATGGTTTCGGGGGGGATTCATATAAAAGAATGCCTGAGAAAAAGCATCAATATAGTCCCAGTAACTGTAATGAGATTCCTTAGAACGGATCTCAAGAGTACGGGTAACATGAGGGTGCATTCCCCAAGTCGGCATAGGCATAATGTGCTGGATAGTGGCTTTGCTGTAGTTGATAGGACTAGCTGTGCAATTTGGCTCAGCAAGAGTATGCTTGAAATCCACAGAGGCAGTATCAAGAAGGATTTGCTCATAAATGTATCTGTATTGATCAAAGTGAGGCAAAGAATGTTGAGTTGTCAAATACCTCCTTTTAATTTCCTATGGATCTTTCATCCACTGGATATCTGTATTTTCAATGTAGAGGACTGTTTCCTCTGTAATGAAATTCTGGACATAAGGTACTAGAGGAGCAAGGAGGACATCTTTAGCCATTTGGCTAGATTCCCCTTTTTTACTAGAATAGGCATTAAGCCCTGGAAATTCTGTATTGTAAGGGTTTGAGCCCCTGCCACGACCCCGTCTGCCTGGGCCTCGGCCTCTATTCTGCATTATTGGGACCCTGCAAATATTCGCGGGTTAGAAAGTCTGGAAGAGAATTCGTTTCTCCTTTGATATATTCAATATCAAAATCAAATACTGAAAGTTGGCCCTGCCATGCAGCAAAAATTTGTTTTTGAGCCAGATTTTGTACATCTTTTTTGAAAATTTGTTTGGCTGCAGAACAATCAACTCTTATTAAAAAATGTTGATTTAATAAATCATCTTGGAATTTAAGAACACATTTAATAATGGCCAAACATTCTTGTTTTATGGTTGGATAATTTTTAGCAGCTTGGTGCCAAATACCAGAAGTAAATCTTAAGAGTTCTTTTTTCCTGTTAGGATTAAATTGTTTAAGTATGCCACCATAACCAAGGTTGGAGGCATCAGTTTCAACAATTTTCTTCCATTCTGGATTTGGAAAAGAAAGACAGGGTAGAGTTTTGACTCTAGCTTTAATTTTCTGAATAGCTTCTGTATGTTCTGGACCCCATGGCAGAGGATTTCTCCTAAGTCTGGAATATAGGATTGCTGCATCGGTAGCGAGGTTAGGATAGTAATCATGAATATAATTCAAGCTACCCAAAAATCTCTGTAATTGTGTTTTATCTTTAATTTCATCTGGAAATTTAGATGCAAATTTCATGTTTTTATTGATAGGGATTATGGTACCATTATGAATGTTATGGCCCAAAAATCTAATTGTTGTCTGAAAAAGTTGCATTTTTGGTGCAGAAACAACTAATCCATTTCTAATGATAACATGCTTAAAAATATTAAGATGTTTCATATGCTGGTCAATTGATGAGGAGAAAATTAAAACATCATCAATATAACAAATGGAGAATTCTGTATAAGGATTGAAAATATCATTCATAATATGCTGGAATTCAGATCGTGCATTTTTTAATCCAAATGGCATAACATTCCATTCAAAATGCCCAAAGGGTACTGTAAAAGCAGTTTTATATCTATCTTGTTCAGCAATTTGGACTTGCCAATATCCTGATTTCATGTCAAATTTAGAAAATATGACTGCATCTTGGAGACGATCTAAAAGATCTTTTTTATTTGGAACTGGATACCTTATCCATTGCAAGGCTTCATTAGGAGGTTTATAATTTATGCCTAATCTTGGCACACCTCTTTCTATCTCTGCATTTTTATTAACATAAAAGGCAATGCAACTCCAAGGAGATCTACTAGAGCGAATAAGCTTTTTCTAGAGAAGAGTATTAATTTCTGTTTTACACAATTCTAAATACTCTTTTTTCATTTGACTTGGTCACCCACAAAATTTGAAAGTAATTTAAAAAAAAAAAATCAAAAGAAATAACAAGAAAAAAAGCTTAAAAGAAAAAAAAAAAAAAAAAGTAGACTGTTTTTGATATTCTTGATTTTTTTTTTTTTTATACTTTTTTGATCGGTTTTGTCTAGTAGAATGTGTAAAAAAAATTTAAAAATTCACTAAAAAGGGAAAAAAAAATCAACAAAAATTTACTATAAAGGTCAACTCTAAACACCTATTTTTATTCCAAGAAAAAATAAAAAGTAGATTAATTTTAGAAAGTGCCCAACATATTTGAGAAGCTTATGCAAGTGGATTCGTCAAATTTCAATCCATTCATGTCAAATCCACCATATATGGATTTTGATTTATCAAACAGAGAAAAGTGAACAGAAATTAAAATTGCTTCACATATTCAATTTTTATAACTAAAGAAAAAATGGATTTTTAAAAAACTGTCATTTTTTCTTCATTTCCCTAACCCAGTTTTTTATTTTTATTTTTTTATTTTTTTTAAAGAGTGAGAAAAAAAGGAGTATTTTCTACTTAATTTTGTTTTCCTTCAACAAATCTGAAATTCAAATACAACCTAAATACAACATGAATTAGACATTTACTCCGATGATGCAAAACATATGTTCACGAACAGAGGATAACAAACTCACAAGCCCTACAATATCGAAAAAATTTTAAAAAAATGTAAACCTGTTTAGTTTTTCGTACAAATCTTCCTTCTCTTGAAAACATACTCAAAAAAGAAAGAAATAAAATCATTTTTTTCAGTGGCACATGCTTTCTTGGCAAAATGCAAAGGAAAATTCTCTAAAAATCAACATTATGATCACCGAAATAGTTACAGATTTAATCTCTTTGAATAGACAAATACAATGACTCTATTTCATTTGTTTGGGGCATACAATTAAAAGTCCTCTCTTTTTTCTTTTTTCTTTTTCATTTTTTAGTTTTTTTGGGGGTTTTGTTTTGGTTTCTAATGATTTCTTACAAAATTGTCATTGTGTACTTTGTATAAGTAAAAAGCATAGCACATGTGACATGCTAGTTATTCATATATATAATAGAGGTTTTTTTTTTGTTTGTTTGAGCTTATATATTAGAGGGTTTGATATGGGGTTTTGATGAGAGAGAAGATGGGTTATGTGAAGTCTATAGAGGAGATTGGAGGGCAGATATCCATTGGGGTGAGGAGGTAAATTGCATTAATGATGAATTAATTAGGGCCTATTTGGTAGTGTGAAATAAATTGATTTTTTTTTTACTTATTATGTAAAGACATTTTTTTCCCTTAAAATGTTAATTTTTTATTTTATTTTTTATTATTTTAAAATATTAGTTTTTAAAAAAATTAAAAAATAAAATAATATAAATTTACTGTTTTATCCTTATTTTAAATTCATTAATAATATAAAAAGTACAATTGATATTTAAAAAATATATATTATCAAAGTGCAATTTTAAAAAATTAATATTTTTAAAATGCAATAATTGTACTATCAAAAAAAGTTAGTAAAATTTCTAAAATGGACTATTATTTCAAAATGGATGGAGTATAAAAAGTAAAGAGGTAAATATGATTCACATTCAACTTCTTCCATATATTATGGTTAGTGATAAGATTGTTAAATTATTTTTATAAAAAATCTTAAAAAAACATAATTTATATATTAAAAAAATCTAAAACAAATATAAATAACTATAATTATCTCGTGCATAGCACGTGTGACATGCTAGTATATTATATAAGGAAAAATGGATTTCTAATCTATAAGTTTTGTGGGACTTCCAATATCCTAATCCTAATTTTCTAATTTTTTGATTTAAAAAAAAAAAGCTCAGCATTTATTGATTTCTCTCAACCCACAAACCTTTTTGGCTTCTCTCATAATTACTGCAGCATCCTTTTTAATTTCTCTCATACACTATGGTCACATACGAAAATAAAGAAGATAAAAATTTAGCTATGGATCTCAAAAAGATAAAACAATATCTAAATTTGAATTATGATTATAGCGATCCCGGTATTCCCTTGCTGTATTTGTTGTATTCCGGACTTTGGTTCCGTAGAGTTAGTAGTTGTATCTATCTTATTGTCATCCTTTGATTCCACTTCTTTGAATTTTAGGATGTGTTGAGTATGTTTCGAGTAAGTGGGTTGAGCGTTGGTTTAAAATCTTGTTGTCGGGTTTTTGGTCATTCCGCTCGAGCGGGTCTTGGAGCACTCGAGTGGAGATTGCACACTCCCAGTATTTTTGTGCCCTGCAAAACTTCTGCAGGTGTGATTTCTACGCTCGAGCGGGTCGCGCTCGAGCGGGCTTGTTAGCGCTCGAGCAGACAGTGCATCTTGGGTGTAAGTTCTGGGAGGGGGAAAATTGCACTCGAGCGGACTGGTTTTTCACGCTTGAGCGGATGTGATTTATTTCTGTGTCTTGGCGCTCGAGCGGGACTTCTTGAGCTCGAGCGGACCATGTTTTTTTATTCTTTATGCTCGAGCATTGTGTTTTCCGCTCGAGCGAACCTGTTGTATAATAGAGGGCAGTTGGGCATTTTTGAATCACTTTTTACAATCCCTCTCTCTCTCTTACTTTTCAAAAAGCCATTTTGAGAGCTCCTCTCACTAAAACCTCAACTTCTCTCTAGGGTTTGATCTAATTAGAGTGTTCTCTCTTCCTTTGGCCTTTACAAAAAAGTTATTGATCGTCGAGGATTTCATTTTGATCCGAAAAGTTCAGAGTTTTGAGTATTTTGATTTTGGTCTCTTCTCTCATCGTAGCTCCGAATTCGAGGTAGGAATTCCTACTCACTCTTATGGTCTTTGAGATAGATTTTTGGTTGTTTTGATAAAGTGTTGAAGTTTGGTGATTTTGGGACTTAGGGTTTCAAAATGTTAAAAGAGGGTTTTGTTATTTTGATTCTAAAAAGTGTTTTTTTTTTTTTTTTTTTGGGTTTCAAAATAATAGTATTATTGTTGGTTGTTGATATTTAGACCATTGGGTCAATATTGGGAAATGGGGTAGAAAACCCTAATTTGTTGTGTAAATTAATTAGCATAATTAATTTGGAAAAGTTGTGGATTTATGAAATTGACTCATTATATTGTGAAATGGTGGAGTTGGATTTATTAATTGCTCATTTTTGATAACATTAATATTTTATTTGTTGGAGCTTTTATTATTTGTTTAGAAATAATTGCTTGGGCTACCGGTGGAGGGTAGTTTTGATTGTTGTAGATAATGCATGATGATTAGGCAAACTAAAACTAATCGATTGAATATGCTATCGAATATAGCGACGAGAATAATACATTAACTTTATGTATTGATTGATTGTATATGATCTATGTTTATATACATGTGTTGTGTGGAAGGAGATATGGGATGTACTCTACGGTTTAGGGAAAGATAGGGGATGGACCTCTAAACCGGACGTTTGTGTGACATTAATACAGCACTACAATGTGTATCAAGTGTTGATTGTGGAAGTGTTTGAATTGATTTGATATAGCACTAAAATGTATATCGTTATCAATTGTGAAGTGTAGAAGTGATCCTATGTTATGTTGATACAGCACTAAAATGTGTATCTTCCGTATAGAGTGGATATAGCTAGTATGTTTATCTGTTGAGATGTTGATATAGCTAATATGCATATCTAAAGTAAAATGGGAAACGTTTATTATGAGTCACGTTCTCATGTAAGTTGTTGGCCAGGTTCTGAGTTGTTGAAAATTGTGAATTTGGTAAGAAATGGAAAATGGAATGAAACATGGACATAGTGGTCATGTAATGGAAATAGATTATGAATTGATTTATAGGAATTAAACATTTACCGATTGCTAAAGTCTTAGTCATTGCTCATACTGTGTTTAGCATATCTCTATTGGGCGTTGGCTCACCCTTTATGAGACATTATTTTCAGGTACAGGTAGCATGACACCTCCAAGGACATAGCTTGGATGAGAGTTGAAGACTCTTTTTTTTTGTTCAATTGATTGTATTACATATTTATCAAGCCAAGGGCTTATTTTGTATAGAGTTAGTACTTTTCTTTTGTGTAACCAAGTGTTAACTTGGAAAGCTGTAAGCCCGTAGGGCATTTGCTTTTGTTGTTAACATGTAATACTGTTGTAAGAACTACTCTGATGAATAAAAATGGTTGATTTCTCTTATATCAATGCATGTCTAAAGTGGTGGGCTTTATGTATTATTTTGAGGGCGTTACAATGATTTAGTAATATAATTATCTATTTTTTTGACCTATATCTATCAAAATTTTAAATCACTTAATGTGACAAATTAATCAATAATTATCTATTTTTTTGATATATATCATCAAAATAATCCATCTTAATAGTATATAGAAGAGTTAGATAATTTCTTTTATCTCTAAAAAACTCGATCTATTTTTTTTACTTTTTAATTTTTTAAATTAAAACATTGATTGTTTATGTCTATTAAACAAAATTAATAAACACATATAAAAAAGTTACATATTTTTTTCTTTTCTTTTTTTTTCATTTTTCAATATGTAGGATATTTACAAATGGAAAATGTTTGACACCCCAAAATTTTTTCCATAATTCAACTTATAATGATGTAGTCATAAATGTCAATTTTTATACAAATATGACAAAAGATTTAATTAAATTATATATTTCAATCAACCACATACTCAAACTTTGATTATTTTAAGATGTTATTTTATTATAATTGCAATTAAGAGAATTTTCAACCTGTAATATATGTTTTTATCAAATTATAATTTGATAAAAATTTTAAAAAATGAAACGTTGAAAATTATTTTTTTTTCCATCGAAATTGGTGGGAAAAAAATGGGATAAGAATGAAAGTTCTTTTAAAAATTGAATCAAAAAGTTAAAGTAATTCATATCAAATCAAATTTTTTATTCAAATTTAAAATCAAATTAGATAAAGAAAAAAAAGAAAAAAGAAAATGATGAAAGTTTGAAAATATTTTGAAACCTTCTTATTCATAAAGATTAGAAACCCGTGTGTGTATTATATTCATATTGTATTTTTAGTTATGAAATTGAAATCAAAAGAAATATAACTTAAATTATTGGATTGATAATAGAAACATCATATTAATTATTATTAAATATCACTTCACTTCATATTTAATAATAAAATTACATATTTGTTTTAATTATAACTTTTAAATTTATAAATTTTCATAACAAGAAGAGGTATGTCATAACTCAATTAATCTCATTTAATCAGATTTAATTTTTTTTAATACAAATTATCAAAATTTCACTAAATATATATATATATATATATTTTAAACAAATAATTTAAAAAGTTATAAACATACAAGCTAACTTATAAATTTCATATATACCATAAGATAAAATATTAAATTACTTCAAAATAGTTATAATGATTTTTTTTTTTTTTTTTAAATTTATAAAGTCCCATACATAGCACGGGTTACCACTAGTTATGAGATAAGTCAAAAAGGCTTGTGGGTTGGGAGAAGTCAACAAATACTGAGATTTTTTTTTTAAATTAAAAAATTAGAAAATTAAGATTAGGATATTGGAGCTCTCACAAAGCTTGTAATTAGAAATCCCCTCTTCCTTATATAATACTAGCCTATCACCTGTGCTATGCACGAGATAATTATATATATTTATATTTGTTTTAATTTTTTTTTAATATATAAATTATGTTTTTTAAGATTTTTTATAAAAATAATTTAACAATCTTATCACTAATCATAGTGTATAGGAGAAATTAAAAAGGCTACTGCAGTAATTATGCATGGGCTGTATCTATAATTATTTGTATGAGGAGATTTTAAATGTTAATTAGGAATTTTGACCAAATCAATAAATGCAGGCATATAGATTAGAAAAAGTTAATAAATGCTGATCAGTGGATTTTGACTAAATCAATAAATGTTGAGTTTTTTTTTTTAAAATCAAAAATTTAGAAAATTAAGATTGAGAGATTAGAGCTCCCACAAGACTTGGGGTTTAGAAACCCCCTTTTCTTTAATATATTTACAATTATCAATATATGTGAATTGTAATTTTTAAATGTCTTCTTTTTTTCCTTTTTTATATTATATTTAAGTTTAATATTTTGATAATAATCATATGTGTTGGACTTTTCGAGGAATTAAATGTCTTCTTTTTTTATTATATTATATTAAAGTTTAATATTTTGATAATAATCATATGTGTTGGGATTTTTCAAAAAATTCATATGTGTTAGATTTCAAAGAATTTTTTTTATGCTTGTTTTTAATGCATTAAAGTGTTATTATGAGGGTAAGACTTGGGGGTTGGGAGAAGTTAATAAATGCTAAGGATTTTTTTTTTTTAATCAAAAAATTAGGAAATTTAGATTGGGAGATTGGAGCTCCCACAAAGCTTGGGGTTAAAAACCCCCTTTTGCTTAATATATAGTATAGATAGATAGATAAGGAAAATGGGGTTTCCAACCTGCAAGTCTTGTCTAATATTCCAATCTTAATTTTCTAATTTTTTGATTTAAAAAAAAATAATCTCAGCATTTATTAATTTCTCCCAACCCACAAGCCTTTTTGGCTTCTCTCATAATTATTGCAGCACTCTTTTCAACTCTCCCATACACTATGGTTAGTGATGAGATTGTTAAATTATTTTTATAAAAGAAAAATTGTATATTAAAAAATAATAATTTGTATATTGTAATGCCCCAAGTTTCTAGCCCAAATGATAAGACAACAATCATGACTATTTTAAGGAAAACCAAATATAAATCTCTAAACTTACATTACATGATACAATAGTTCATTATGCAACAATACATTAATCCAACAACAACTAAATAAATAAATAAATACCCCCAAGGGTTTACAAGTTTCCAAGGCTTGAGCCTGGTTGCACAAAACGGTTATTTAAACCCATATAAACACAGCTCTTGGCTTACACACAGAGTCACAGCAAAATAAGAGCATTGTACTCCCAACACACATACTTCCACGCCCCTAGTTGGGTGGGATCACCACATCTTTTCCTACACAAAAATCCCGTAAGGTGAGCATGAAGCCCAGTAAGAAATTCTTAACAAAGTATATACATTTTATACAAGTCTCAAGAGACGAAATGCACATGCCATGCTATGCCCTTTTTGAAGATAAATCACATTTTCATCTTTTGAAAAACCATCATGCTCAATGATATCATGCAATTTCAATTGTTCAAAGCTTAACAATTTATTTCAAGGGAGGTAAATACGACTCTAGTAATCCTGAGGTCGGTGTTTGCAAGTAGACTATACAAATACTACCAAATTGTCATTTTTACCGGTATTAACCGGAAGGATCGACACCTATCCGCACGGGTTTTTGGTCTTTTACCCCAGATTCTCAGGCCAACTTATTCAATATCATCTACACCACTTATCAAGACTTACCAACGTATTTACCCCAAAACCATTCCATGAAAACTTGTTTCTCAACATTCTTTTCTCAATGCAAGTTTTCAAATCAACTTTCAAAGTTTAATGTCATTAATTGAATTGATATGCCAATTTCACAAGATGAATATAAATATTTTTATTCTAATTCATCATCCAAAGAATAACACAATTCCCTATTTTCAAGTATCCTCGACAATTAGTTATTTCAAGACTATTTCAACGTTTTGAACAATAATTTCCAAAATGAATAACAATTCTCATATTTCCTGAAATTCATCATTTATATAAATATAAATAAGAAAATTTTCAAACATCCATTTATTTTGACACACAAAATAAATATAACAATATCATTCATGGATTTTCAGTCTCCTTTAAAAAAAAAAATCTCTAAATTCTAGGTTTTCTCACCAAAACTATACAACTCAAATCTTTTAAAAGAAAACTTTCCAAAATCATCTTTTCTTCAATCAATGAAGATCAAAATCTATAAGATCATTTTAAAAGAACAAGAGACAAGCCCATTTTCAAAATCGCTCAACTTCTTGAATCAACAATCAATTTCAAAGCTATCGAAAGATGATTTCGAAAATCATATAGATCTTGCAAAAATATATATATATAACTCTAAGAAAATTCCTACCTCAAGTTTTGAAAAACAAATGAGATGATGTGATGACTGGTTCGAAAGCCGTCTCATTTCCTTTGAGTGGTGTCGGGTGAATGTTGTTGAAAATTCTTTCTTAAAATATTTTCTGTTGTAGTTGTCCCAATTCTGAGTTTTCACTTGTTTTGGAGGGTGTGGGGTCGACTCCGGAGTGTCGGGGAGAGAAGCCGAAGTTTTTTCGGGTTGGAGGTCCAGGGTCGCACGTGCTGGGCCTTGGGCCGCACGTGTGGGAAGGAGGCTGCACGTGCGGGAAACAGGGGTTTGAGCTATGTGCACATTGCCTAAAAGGTAGGTGTGGAAGTGAGGTGCGGGGGAGACTGCACGTGTGGGGGTGGTGGCCACACATGCGGGAGGCCGCTCCGCAGGTGCAGGAGAAGGTGCCGCACGTGCGGCTAGACGCGTTTCTGTCTCGTTTTTCGTGCTTTTCTGCTTTATTTGGCTCTTTTGACCCTTTTCACTTCATTTGAAGAATGTCTCTCTCTATACAATATTTCTCTCTTTTTCTCTCATCTCTCTCTACCCAAACCCTCAAAACTTTACATTTCTTTTGATCCCATGAAATCCATTGGGTTTTGGATACTAGTTCCTTATACCAAAATGATGAGCATGTCGAGGGCTTCGTCTTGATCGGTGGAGATCATATTCCGGCGAAGTTGATTTTTGAGCTCTTTCTCCTCTTCTCTCTTGAGGTAGGGATTTCCTTGCTCTTTTTGAATAACTCTTTTATAGATAGACATGTGGTACGTTTTATTGCATAAAAACCATGTTGTCGTGGACTTTTTCTAAAATCATGAATGAGAATCTAAGATGGGTTATGTGAGGTTGAGCTTTGGAAAATTTATTGTTGTAGGATTAATTTTGGAAAATGGTTTAATTTGTTTATATAGAGAGAGAGGTGAAGCCCTAATTTTTAATAATAATGCTCATCTGATAAAAAAAGGGGTTTTAATTGTGTGATAAGCATGTTATGAATTTAGGGATCCAAATGATGAAATTGTCATGTTATGAATTAAGAAATTTGATTATTGATTTGGTAATAATTTGTGATTAAAACTGAGTTTTCATTAATTTTAGTATTTAATTGTGTTGGATTGACTAAGTTTAAATGTAGCGAATCGATAAGTTGTTAATGGTCAAAAAGGGAATTTAATCATGAGATTATAATAATATTGGGTTACACTTTCGTTAAGTAGAAATTGAATAGATTACGATTTTGTTGTCCATGTTTGGATTCTCTTTGTCTAAATGATGAAAATTGAGTTGTGGAGGGTACAGTTGGTGTATTGTAAATTATCAAATTTTGAAAATAACTATCAAAAGAAGAAGTAAGGATAACTTTCTTTTAACTGAGAAAAGAATTTCAAGTAATAGATGAAACCTTGGAGTATTGTTGTTATTGGCCTAAAACCTCGTGAGAATTGGTTAATGGTATTATGTGCATTTAATATGTTTTTATTAAAGGTTTCATCCTTGGTCATCGGTGGAGGATGACATTATTGTGTTGATGAGTTGTGTGTATGTATTACACTTGTTGGTTGTACCTATTCATGTTGTGATGGTTGATAGTGTGTGTTGCGCTGAGAATCAGAGATACCATTACCTTCTAGCTAGTGTCAGGAGAATTGGTTGCACTGAGAATTAGAGGTACCATTTCCTTCCAGCTAGCGCCTGGAGAATTGACAGAGGTACCATTTCCTTTCAGCTGGTGTCTGGTAAATTGGCATGTTTTGTGGAGAGATATATCATTGGCTTGCCATGCTTCAGGCTGGTAGAGCAGAGATTGTTTATCATTGTTGTCTCAGTTTGACTGTGTGTGTGTTTTTGTGTTATCATGATTATGATTTTGTAAGATTGAATTGCCCTATGTTTTGAGTAGATGTGTTCATATATCTTTGGACGTGCTAGAGAATGGTTGAGGGGGGAATTCTTACCACAAATTATTTTGTTGAAAATGTCCCTGTTAAATTTTGAATTTAGAATTGAGAATGTGATGAACGTGTGGAGGTGGACCTTGTTGTATTTTGAGTATAAATAATGTGAAGAAATCGGACTTGGTGAATGTGCTTTTCAAAAGAAACAATACGGTTATCATGTGGTATTTTGTCACAAATGAAAATATGGTTATCGTGTAATAATTGTTTAAATGAGAAATGGGCAGTAAAAATGAATCTTGGTGTTGTTGAATAAATTGAACGCTTTTGAGCAAAGTATTTATGTATATATACTTTGGTTATAAAATGTCACATTATTTATATGGTATGAGATTTGCATTTCATGATCATAGCTATCTGTAAGTTGTTATTGTTAAGGACCGTGTTGAGATCCCTATTGGACTTTATGTTCATCCCACGTTGTTAAATCTTTTTCAGGAAAATATCAGGATGTGCCACAAGGTCATGGATCTTCCTTATTTGATGGCCACGGGGTCTTTTACGTGTAGGCGGAATGCCATTGGTGTAAAAGGGCTAAACCCTTTCTCTTGATTTAAATGATGTAAGCCTACGGGCAATTTATTTGAATGTAAATTCATATTGCATTCATTTTATATTCGAATGAGAGGATTTATACTTATGCATTCCTTATTTATATAATGAGCTTCTATATGCTAACTCTAAAATTGAATATATAACAAAGGCTTTGGTAGTGAAAATCCATGTAATAAAAAGTGGGACATGACAGATGAAACCCCTAAAATCAACGGTGTCGAAACTTTGATGAAGAACTTATGGTAGAACTCCAATGGATTTTGAGAAATTAAGGTTTTGATCCAATTTGGCATAGGGAAATGTAAAGAAAAGGGAAAGGAAAGGGTTTTTAGAGAGAGAGAGATAAGTGATCTGAAATATCAGATTCACGAACTGATATAACATGGTCCGCTCGAGCGTCAAATACACTTTCCCAATACTTTTGCAGACAGGTCAAACTTCTAAAACCAAACATTCTCCACTCGAGCGCATAAATGGTCGCTCGAGCGGACAAGCAACTTCTAATGCATTTTGCATTTTTGCTTCAGGGGCGCTGCCCCTCAACCCCGCCAGGGCGCCGCCCAAGAACTCGCACTGCCCCTTGGACCCCCAAGAAGTGGCAAACCGGGCCCTCCAATCCCTTTCATGCCTCAAAGCAGGGATCACTACATATATTAAAAAAATATCTAAAATAAATATAAATAACTATATCTATATATTATATAAGGAAAATGGGGTTTCTAATGAGAAACTTCCTAAGAGTTCCATACTCTCATTCTAAACTTATTGATTTTTCAATTTATAAAATAGATTAAAAAAACCTATTGGCCGATTTATTTATTTAATTATTTTAGAAATAATAATTATTCATCAATTTATGGACTTCAAATGGGAAGATAAAAATATTTCATAATTTTGCCATCCTAATTTCTCTCATCGATTTCCAAAAAAAAATAAATTAAAACTTGCCTTCTTTTTTTTCTTTCCCAAAAAATCAAATAATATTTTTGATGAAAGTTGTGGATATCTATCTATATCTTATATATTATATTTAACATAACAAAAAAAAAAAAACTAAAGATCAGATATACAAATAGATAAAATTAATAAATTTGATTTTTATTTATTTAGTTAAAATCTTTATTTTGGATCTCAATATCCAATTTTAAATTTTAAAAATCTTTAAAGTTTATCTAAACAAATTTAATTTGAAAATATCTCCCGCTATCATACTTTAAATCAATAAAACTCCCATGTTTATCAAATATCTAACTCACATCATAACTTACCGAAATAATAAGAATTAAAAACAAATAGAAACCATAGATAAATTGTAACGCCCTCAAAATAACAACATAAAACCCAACAATATAGACATACATTAATATATAAAAGATCAACATTCTTTCATTATCAGAGTTTGCTTACAAAAGTGTTACATGTTAACAACAAAAGCAAATGCCCTAAGGGCTTACAGCTTTCCAAGTTAACACTTGGTTACAAAAAGATAGAGTGCTAACTCATTTACACATTAAGCCCTTGGCTTGAATTTACATGTAATACATCAAAAGAAAGACAACAAAAGTCTGCCCCGCCCCTAGCCTCCCAAGCTATGTCCTTGGAGGTGGCATGCTGCCTGTACCTGAAAATGATGTTCCCATATAGGGTGAGCCACAGCCTAGTAGAAATATACTAAACCAGTTATGAATAATGACTAAAAGATTAACAGTTGATAGATGTTCAACACTTTTACACTCTTTCATAACACATTACAATTCCAAGACTTTCAAGTCTATGTTCAATTCACTCTCCATTTTCATTAAATTCTCAATTTATAATTCATGGCTCAGAGCCTGGCCAAACAACTCATATGAGACAATAACTCATATTAACTACTTTCAATTTCATTACTTCCACAGATAAGCATATTAGCTATATCACATTCCCAAGACAAGCATATGAGCTCTGTCAACGCACTTCTAGATAAGCATATGAGCTCTATCTACGGAGTCCATCCCCTATCTTCTCCCAAACAACATCCGGTTTAGAGGTACATCCCCTATCTTCCCCTAAACCATGGAGTACATCCCCTATCTTCTCCAACACAACACAATGCATATAAACAACAATTATACACATCACAAATCAATACATAAAGTTAATGTATTCTTCAACTGTCATACTCAATGACACATTTCAATGATTGGTTTTAGTTTGCCTAATCATCATGCATTATCTACAACAATCAAGACTATCCTCCACCGATAACCCAAAGCAAATATTTCTAAACAGAAAATAAATGCACAAAATGGATACTAAATCAACATTTCAATTTGGTGAGTGATAAGTAATTCAACTATACCCTTTAACCCCATACACTTTCAATCTCAACATTTCCACTTCAATTCCTCATTTCTCATAATTAATCATATCAATTAATTAATCAATGTAATTAGGGCATTTTTTTCCATAATTGGCATTACAACCCTTAAGGTTCCATTTTCATCAATATTTCAACATTAATCCCATGTTTCTACGCTAAACATGCCTCTAGGTTCATTATAAATAAAAACCCCATTTTTATGTAAAATTACACAAAGGCCCAAAGTTTCTCAAAATTACACTACAGCTTCCAACACATCAAAATGCTAAAATTTAAAGACAAAATCCATAAAGAGGAGTAGGATATCCCTACCTCAAAGTCTGAGCTCAAAAGGAGATGAAGACCCAACACCCAACTTGCTCCAAAGCCAAATATTTTCAGATTAGATCGAAGCCCAAGTCACCCTCTATCTTTTTAACAAAGCACTTAGGGTAGATTCACACTCTAGGGAGATGATTTCTTAGAGAGAAGGCAAGTCTAGAGAGAGGCTCTCAGATTTAGGGTTTGAAGATATAAAAGTTTTGAAAAAGTGAAGTTTAGATCGCTGCTGCGAACTGATATAAATAGGCTCGCTCGAGCGAAGACTTGGTCGCTCGAGCGACCAGACACAGAAAACCCTAGCTCGAGCCAAGAAGGTCTCGCTCGAGCCAACAACGCAGCTTCGCTCGGCGAAGAAAAGCTCGCCGAGCAGAACTCGACCCTTCAGTGCTTCTGGCACGCCTTCGGCGACAAACCGCTGCTCGCTCGGCGAAGAGGAACAGATCGCTCGAGCGAAGAAAAGCTCGCTCGAACCAAAAATCAAGGTGTTCAGGTCCAGTACACTGTACAATAAGGGGTAAACCCGGGATCACTATATAAATTATATGTAAAAAAAATAGAAACCCACAACTCCATCTGAATTAAATTGGAAAAAAAAAGAAACCACACAAAAATATAATTATCTATTTTTCTAAAGTATATCTATTAAAAATTTAAATCACTTAGTGGGACAAATTAATCAATTTTCAAGTCTTGTTTAAAGAATAATTTGATTAGTCATCCTAACTCCTAGACTTCGCAGGCATTGGTGGAGGAGCTAACAGATTGGGTTAGATAAGATCTAAGTTGTTTGAGGTAACATTCTCTTATTTTATAAATTTATTTGTTTTTTAGTTTCTCTTTCTTTGTTGTTGGTTTGGTTTTGGTTTTGATTTTAGTGAGATTTATGTGTTTATTTATAAGTTTGCATAGTGGAGAAAAATTATTGGTGATTATGGATGCAATTGAAGTATCTATGTCCGTTCTATGCCAATGATTTTGATTGGATTTAGTTTTCTTCAATTAAGACCATAAAATTGAAGTAAAAAAAAAAATATAGAAAATGTGAAAATTTATTGAAAATTCAAGATTTTATTATAACATTAGATTTTTGTATAACTAGGTAAATTTAAAACTTTTAAATATTATTGTGTTCTTTATTTTTATCTTTTTTCTATCACATTATACCATTATTGCTATTTGTTAGCTTGTTAATTATAATTCAATTAATTGAAATTGAAAACTTAATATAACTTTTCGTATATATTATAGTTAATTTGTTACAGGTATAGTTGTACATAATAGCATAATATATAGGGATAATCTCTAAATATAATTTCATTTTTTTTATGTGATTAAATAGTCCATCTTAAATAGTATATAGAAGAGTTAGATGGCTTCTTTTATTTCTAAAAAATCCAATCTATTTTTTTTTTTACTTTTTAATTTTTTTAAATTGAAAGATCAATTGTTTATGTCGATGAAACAAAACTAATAAGCATATATCCAAAAGCTACGTATTTTTCTTTCTTTTTCTTTTTTATTTTATTTTTTTATAATGTAGGATATTTACAAATGGACCTGAAATTTTTTTTTTTCATAATCTGACTTTAAATGATGTAGTCATAAGTGTCAATTTTTATACAAATATAAGAAAAGAATTAATTAAATTATATATTTTAACCAACCACATACTCAAACTTTGACTATTTCAAGACGTTATCTATCTATATCTATATCTATATCTATCTATCTATCTATATCTATAGCTATCTATACTATATATTAAGCAGAATGAGGTTTTTAACCCCAAGTTGTAATGCACTCAAAGAAAACAACATTAAACCCATCAATATAGACATGCATTGATATATATAAAAGATCCACATTCTTCTACTCATCAGAGTTTCATTACAAAAGGTATTACATGTTAACAACAAAAGCAAATGCCCTAAGGGCTTACAGCTTTCCAAGTTAACACTTGGTTACAAAAAGGAGAGTACTAACTCATCTACACCTTAAGCCCTTGGCTTGAATTTACATGTAATATATCAAAAGAAGATAGAAAACAAAAAAAGTCTGTCCACCTCAAGCCTCCCAAGCTATGTCCTTGGAGGTGGCATGCTACCTGTACCTGAAAATGATGTTCCCATATAGGGTGAGCCATAGCCCAGTAGAAATACACTAAACCAACTATGAACAATGACTAAAAGATTAGCAGTTGATAGATGGCCAACATTGATACATCCACTTATATCATCTTACAGTTTCATGACATACAGGTCCATGTTACAATTCATTTTCCATTTCTTTTCAATTCTCAATTCATAACCATGGCTTAGAACCTGGCCAAACAACTCGTATGAGACTGTAACTCATATTAAACATTTTCCCATTTAAATAAAAGATAAGCATACTAGCTATATCCACACATCAACAGATAAGCATATGAGCTATATCAACATTTCCATAGATATGCCTAAGAGCACACTTCCAAAGACAAGCGTATGAGCTGTGTCAACACATTACTAGATAAGCATATGAGCTATATCCATGGAGTCCATCCCCTATCTTCTCCCAAACAACATCCAGCTTAGAGGCCTATCCCCTATCATCCCCTAAACCGTGGAGTACATCTTCCATCTCCTCCAACACAACACAATGCATATAAACAACTATTATACACATCATCAATCAATACATAAAATTAATGTATTCCTTCAACTGTCATACTCAATGACACATTTCAATGATCGGTTTTAGTTTGCCTAATCATCATACATTGTCTACAACAATCAAGACTATCCTCCACTGATAGCTCAAAGCAGTTATTTCTATACAGAATATAAATGCAACAAATGGTTATATAATCAACATTTCAATTCGGTGAGTGATAAGTAATTCAACTACACCCTTTAATCCCATGTACTCCCAATCTCAACATTTCCCCTTCAATTCCTCATTTCTCACAATTAATTATCCCAATTAATTAATCAATGTAATTAGGACATTTTCCATAATTAACATTACAACCCTTAGGTTCCCTTTTTATCAATGTTCCAACATTTATTCCATGCATCTATACCAAACATGCCTCTAGGTTCATTATAAATAAAACCCCAACTTTTGTAAAATTACACAAAAGCCCCAAACCTTTCCAAAATTTCACAACAACCCCAACATCTCAAAACACCAAAATTTAAAGACAAAGCTCATAAAGAGGAGTAGGTTATCCCTACCTCAAAGTTTGAGCTCCAACGGAGATGAAGACCAAAACCAAAGTGCTCCAAATCCCAAAATTTTCAGATTAAAACGTAGCCCTCGACGATCACTACAACTTTTGTAAAGGCCAAAGGGGAGCAAACAACTCCTACTAGATCAAATCTAAGAGAGAAGGGATGGTTTTAGAGTGAGAAGCTCTGAAAATGGCTTTTTAGAAAAGTAAGAGAGAGAAAAGATCTTGAAAAAGTGATCAAAAGGTCGGATTCCGGATTTAAATAAGAGTCGCTCTGCTCGAGCGTGGAAACCCCCGCTTGAGCGCCACTCACAGACTCTCGCTCGAGCGTCAAAAATTCCGCTCGAGCGGCGGATACACACTTCCAGAACTTTACACTGAACCAGGTCTCCGCTCGAGCGCCAAACTCCCCGCTCGAGCGTTACACACAACCTCCCGCTCGAGCGTCAAAACGCCGACACGAGCGTCCAACACTGCAGAAGAAATACTGGGAGATGGAAAATCACGCTCGAGCGTCAAAACTCCCGCTCGAGCGGATAAACAACAACAAAGGCCCCGCTCGAGCGTACAGGTCAAAATCTGGGCAACTAGTTTAAGTTTCTAAGCTCAACCAACCTGTTTCAAACCTGCCCAACACGACCCAAGACTCAAATACAAAGAGCAAAGGATGTAAACAGGATATACACAACAATAGACTCCACAGAGCCTAAGTCCGGATGCAACGATTAAAGAAATGGAAACCGGGATCGCTATAACCTCCCCCCCTTAAAGAATTTCGTCCCCGAAATTTAAATATAAGTTTTCAAAGCAATTGTTCTCCATTCCCAACAATATTACAACATGATATTTAACAACCCGACTCATTATCGGTCAATCTCATCCTCATTCAAGAGGTATTTCACATTACATATAACAACCGGCATTATCAACATGCATCCCTTTGAAATTTACCAATTTCAACTCATTTTCCACAATTCCACAACACATGCAACATTAATATCATGCTTGTATTCCCACAACAAACTTAACATACACAATGTTAACATAGCTTCCAATTACCAAAACATCTACAATGTTTTACAACTTAAGACATATATAATGTTCTTAAAGTTCAATATTATTACAATATTTCATTACATGATTACACATCAACAAACAAGTCCGGATATTTCTCGCAGACTTCCAACTCACGTTCTCAAGTGGCTTCCTCCACTCCGTGATGTTTCCACAAAACCTTCTCCAAAGGAATGGTCTTACAACGCAGGACTTGATCCCGCCTATCCAAGACCCGAACCGGTCTCTCCTCATACGAGGCATCCTCATCTACCTCTAAGTCGGTCCAATCCAGTACATGCGATAGATCCGGCTCATACTTCCGAAGCATACTCACATGAAACACGTCATGAATTCCGGACAACTGTGGCGGCAAAGCTAAACGATAAGCAACCTCGCCAATCCTCTCAAGGATTTCAAAAGGACCAATAAATCGAGGGACAACTTCCCACTCTTCCCAAACCTCATCAATCCCGCCTAGGTGATATCTTCAGAAAGACACGATCACCCATCTCAAACACTAACGGCCTCCTCCTACGGTCAGCATAAGATTTCTGACGACTCTGGGCTGTAACAAGCCTCTTACGGATAAGCTCAACTTTCTTTGTTGTCTTCCTAACCAACTCTGGACCCAACAGGGGTGCATCACCCACCTCGGCCTAACAAACCGGAGACCTACAAGGTCGGCCATACAAGGCCTCAAACGGTGCCATACCGATACTAGACTAAAAACTGTTGTTGTAGGCAAACTCCACCAATGGTAAGTGCCTCTCCCACGTCCCACTAAAGTCAAGGACACAACCCCGAAGCATATCTTCAAGGATCTGAATAGCACGCTTGGACTGCCCGTCAGTCTGAGGATGATAAGCCGTACTGAAGGTCAACTTAGTACCCAAGGCACTCTGCAAACTCTGCCACAACCTAGCAGTAAAACGAGGGTCTCTATCTGAGACGATCGTCACTGGGACCCCGTGCAACCTCACTATGTCCCGAATATACAAGTCGGCAAGATGATCTACCGAATCTCTCACGCGCATAGGAATGAAGTTCGCCGACTTAGTCAACCGGTCTACAACCACTCAACTAGCATCACTACCTCGCTGGGTCCTCGGAAGACCTACAACGAAGTCCATAGTGACATACTCCCACTTCCACTCGGCAATAGGCAAGGGTTGCAACAAACCCGCTGGCCTCTGCTGCTCGGCCTTCACTTGCTGACAAGTAAGGCACTTAGACACGAAGGCTGCCACATCTCTCTTCATACCCCGCCACCAAAACTGGCGACCCAAATCCCAATACATCTTAGTACCTCCCGGATGCACCGCAAGGCGTGAATGATGAAACTCTCAGAGTACCTCCTCTTGGCAAGACTCTGGCACAAACAAACGGTCTCGGTATCTCACACTCAGGTCGGGATACACCATCAAACCCTTCTCAACTTTCCCACTGGAGATCTTCTCTCGGAGGGACTCTACCTCAAGGTCACCCCTCTGTGCCTCTAACACTCGAGTCACGAGTGTAGGCTGCGCAACAATAGAAAACAAGGCCGCAGCCTCAACAGATTCGCCCATAAGCAAATCAAACTCGCCAATTGCCCCCAACATCTCCCACTCTCGGATGGCTATACTAGCTACATCACTAATGAATTTCCTGCTAAGGGCATCGGCCACAATATTGGCCTTCCCCGGGTGATAATGCAACTCGAAGTTGTAATCCTCAATAAACTCCATCCACCTCCTCTGCCTCAAGTTCAAGTCTTTCTGTGTAAACAGATATTTCAAACTCTTATGATCCGAGAACACCTCGAATCTCTCACCATAAAGGTAGTGCCTCCAGATTTTCAAGGCAAAGATCACCGCTGCTAACTCTAGGTCATGCGTATGGTAATTCTTCTCGTGAATTTTCAATTGACGTGAGCCATAAGCTACCACTTTTTCCTCTTGTATCAACACGCAACCTAAACCCTCTCGTGAGGCATCACAATAGACAGCATAACCCAACCCACCCTTCGGAATAATCAAGACTGGAGCGGTGGTCAATCTAACTTTCAACTCCTGGAACGACTTTTCACAAGTCTCACTCCATACGAATTTGACTCCCTTCCGAGTCAATCTAGTCAACGGCGAAGCCAACTTGGAGAAATCCTTCACAAACCGACGGTAATACCCAGCTAATCCCAGAAAACTGCGAATCTCAAACACACTCTTAGGCTGTGCCCAATCTTGCACTGCCTCAGTCTTGGATGTATCAACAGACACCCCGTTCCCGAAAACCACATGGCCTAAGAACTTGACTTCTCCTAGCCAGAACTCACACTTCCCAAACTTGGCATATAGCCTATGGGCTCTAAGCAACTCAAGCACCACTCTCAAGTGTTCCTCGTGCTCCTCCTCTGAAGGTGAATATATAAGGATGTTGTCCACAAAGACGATTACAAAACGGTCCAAGAATTCTCGGAAGATCCGGTTCATCAAGTCCATAAAGACTGCCGGTGCGTTGGTAAGCCCAAATGGCATCACCAGAAACTTATAATGGCCATACCGCATACGGAATGCCGTCTTCGGAATATCCTCCTCCCTGACCCTCAACTGGTGGTAACCCGATCTCAAGTCTATCTTAGAAAAACAAGGGGAACCCTTCAACTGGTCAAACAAATCATCTATACAGGGTATAGGGTACTTATTCTTAACTGTAGCTCGGTTCAACTTCCGATAATCGATACACAATCTCAAGGCACCATCTTTCTGTTTAGCAAAGAGGGCCGGTGCTCCCCACGGTGAAACACTAGGGCGAACAAAGCCCTTATCTAGCAATTCCTGGAGCTGAACTTTCAACTTAACCAACTCTGCTGGGGCAAAACGGTAAGGTGCCATAGAAATCGGCGCCGTGCCGGGCACTAAATCAATAGAGAACTCAATCTCCCGGTGAGGTGGCAAACTAACGAGATCCTCGAGAAAGACTTCCGAGTACTCACAAACTACCCTCGGCAACACAACCTGGGTCTCATCACACTCACCACTCTCAAAGCTAGCAAGTAAACCACTAAGCTCACTTCGCCCTCGCGGATCATACCTCGGTGGCACAACACTACCAACCCGGTCTCCCAAGAAATGGAAACACTCCCCACTTACAGTACAACAAGTGACCCTTTGGCGGTAGCAATCAATAACTGCCCGGTATGACGATAACCAGTCCATACACAAAATAACATCAAAGCCCTTCATGGGCATAACTACAAAAGGAAACGGAAGCCTATGATCGGCGACCTCTATATCACAACCTCTACATCCGTGTTTCAAAATCAACTCACCCCCAACAGGTCACACTACACATATAGGAGATGCTAATAGCGCTAACTCCAACTCCAACACAGATGCAAATGCAGCAGATACAAAAGAATGAGATGCACCCGTATCAATCAATACACTAGCAACCAAGTTGCAAAACAGAAAGGTACCTCTCACTACTGATGGAGCCGGTACTAGGTCCTGCGCGGTAACAGCATACACGCGCCTTGTAGGCCTCTGGTCCACCTACTCACCCCTAGGAGCATACGACTGCTGCACTGACTGGGACGACGAAGTCCCCGGATTGGCCCTCGAGGCCTGCACTGACTGAGCTGGCTGAAATCCCTACGTCTGCCTAGAACCAGACGCTCCTGAAGTGGCACTCAACTGTGGGCAGAACCTCTTCAAGTGCCCAGGCTGTCCACACTGATAGCAAGACAAAGGCTGCCCCCTGCCCAAACTCTGACTCTGCAGTTTAGCTGAAGAAGAAGCAGCTCTCTGACCTCCGCCCTTCTGCGGGCAAACCGAAATCTTGTGACCCAGCTGGCCACAAGAATAACAAGTCAAACCTCCCTAATTACCTCTCCTCGAGCCTGCACTCGGCACCGGAAAGGTCGATCTAGCAACTCCGCCCTGAGATTGCTGAGGGTTATAATCCCTCTGTCTCCTACCATTTCCTTGGCCATCTTGGCCCCTCTTGGAGCCTCTATGTTTCTCCTCCTCTTCCTCCTGCATCATAAGCTCCATATGAGCTGCAGCATCTACCAAATGTCTATACTCTCGTATGTAAGAACCACCAACCCTTAACTTGAGGCCACGCCTCAACTTCCGCTCAAACTCGTAGCAACGACATTCCTCAGTCGCCACGAGTTCAGGTGCAAACCTGGACAAGCTAGTAAATGTAGCCTCAAACTCGGCCATAGGCAAACCCTCCTGTTTAAGCCGGCTAAACTGATCCCTCAGCTTTTCCCTGGCAACTGCAGATAAGAACCTCTCCTGGAAAGCATTTACAAATGCCTCCCAAGTACCCCCAACACGGACCTTCTCATACTTCTACCATTGACCCGCATCTCCCTTCAGCTGGAGGGATGCCAAGGTCATCTTCAGTGCTTCGTCCTCGATGCCAAGTATCTCGAACGTCTTACTCATTTGTTCCAACCACTCGTCTGCCTTCAGTGGCTCCTTTGGATCCCCAACAAACTCCTCCAGGTTAGACCGGAAGAACTCCCTCTTCAAGAAAGAAGGCCCTCCCTCAATTGCCTAATTCCCAACCCTGAGAATTCCCAAAGCTCCTGCTATCTCTCAGGCCAAGGCACTCATAGCCTGCTGACCCACTGGCTCGGCCACATTGGCTTGGCCAACTCCCTCCTGTACTACCGGAATCTCATCCGGTAAAGGTACTTCCTGCCTCCTAGGCCTACCACGCCTACTACCTCTTCCTCGTCCTGACATCCTAATAAAGGAAAGGAAGAACATTAGCACATTCATAAATGTGCCGAAACTAAACACCCACGTCCTAATGCATGGACAACTGTAATTCATTCCACGTAAGCACATAAACACATAAGCACTTACGAATTTCATCTCCGGATAATGACAGTCCCGAGGCGTTACTAGAGTTCCGGTTAGAAATAGCATTGATCAAGTGCTTTTCCAACAAGACTCCCAGAAACCCAAGGATCCAATCAATATCCTAGAAATTAAACCCCATACCCAAATAATCACATAAGCATGTTATCAATTAAACACATGGCACATGACACTACACCTAAGTCTCTTTCAAGCGAGACAAACACATTGTGATTCTTCACACGTACCCAAAGTATTCGAACTTGGTACGCTCTGATACCAAGTTGTAATGCCCTCAAAGAAAACAAGACATGCATTGATATATATAAAAGATCCACATTCTTCTATTCATCAGAGTTTCATTACAAAAGGTATTACATGTTAACAACAAAAGCAAATGCCCTAAGGGCTTACAACTTTCCAAGTTAACACTTGGTTACAAAAAGGAGAGTACTAACTCATCTACACCTTAAGCCCTTGGCTTGAATTTACATGTAATATATCAAAAGAAGATAGAAAACAAAAAAAGTCTGTCCACCTCAAGCCTCCCAAGCTATGTCCTTAAAGGTGGCATGCTACCTGTACCTGAAAATGATGTTCCCATATAGGGTGAGCCACAGCCCAGTAGAAATACACTAAACCAACTATGAACAATGACTAAAAGATTAGCAGTTGATAGATGGCCAACACTGATACATCCACTTATATCATCTTACAGTTTCATGACATACAGGTCCATGTTACAATTCATTTTCCATTTCTTTTCAATTCTCAATTCATAACCATGGCTTAGAACCTGGCCAAACAACTCATATGAGACTGTAACTCATATTAAACATTTTCCCATTTAAATAAAAGATAAGCATACTAGCTATATCCACACATCAACAGATAAGTATATGAGCTATATCAACATTTCCATAGATATGCCTAAGAGCAATATCACACTTCCAAAGACAAGCGTATGAGCTGTGTCAACACATTACTAGATAAGCATATGAGCTATATCCATGGAGTCCATCCCCTATCTTCTCCCAAACAACATCCGGTTTAGAGGTCCATTCCCTATCATCCCCTAAACCGTGGAGTACATTCCCCATCTCATCCAACACAACACAATGCATATAAACAACTATTATACACATCATTAATCAATACATAAAATTAATGTATTCCTTCAACTGTCATACTCAATGACACATTTCAATGATCGGTTTTAGTTTGCCTAATCATCATGCATTGTCTACAACAATCAAGACTATCCTCCACCGATAGCTCAAAGCAGTTATTTCTATACAGAATGCAACAAATGGTTATATAATCAACATTTCAATTCGGTGAGTGATAAGTAATTCAACTACACCCTTTAATCCCATGCACTCTCAATCTCAACGTTTCCCCTTCAATTCCTCATTTCTCACAATTAATTATCCCAATTAATTAATCAATATAAGTCGGGCATTTTCCATAATTAACATTACAACCCTTAGGTTCCCTTTTTATCAATATTCCAACATTTATTCCATGCATCTATACCAAACATGCCTCTAGGTTCATTATAAATAAAATCCCAACTTTTGTAAAATTACACAAAAGCCCCAAACCTTCCCAAAATTTCACAACAACCCCCAACATCTCAAAACACCAAAATTTAAAGACAAAGCTCATAAAGAGGAGTAAGTTATCCCTACCTCAAAGTTTGAGCTTCAATGGAGATGAAGACCAAAACCAAAGTGCTCCAAATCTCGAAATTTTCAAATTAAAACGTAGCCCTCGACAATCAATACAACTTTTGTAAAGGCCAAAGGGGAGCAAACAACTCCTACTAGATCAAATCTAAGAGAGAAGGGCCGGTTTTAGAGTGAGAAGCTCTGAAAATGGCTTTTTGGAAAAGTAAAAGAGAGAAAAGATCTTGAAAAAGTGATCAAAAGGTCGTATTCCGGATTTAAATAAGAGTCGCCCCGCTCAAGCGTGGAAACCCCCGTTCAAGCGCCACTCACAGACTCCCGCTCAAGCATCAAAAATCCCGCTGGAGCGGCGGATACACACTTCTAGAACTTTACACTGAACCAGGTCCCCACTCGAGCGCCAAACTCCCCGCTCGAGCGTTACACACAACCTCTCGCTCGAGCGTCCAACACTACAGAAGAAATACTGGGAGATGGAAAATCACGCTCGAGCGTCAAAACTCCCGCTTGAGCGGATAAACAACAACGAAGGCCCCGCTCAAGCGCCAAAAGCTACACTCGAGCGTACAAGTCAAAATCTGGGCAACTAGTTTAAGTTTCTAAGCTCAACCAACCTGTTTCAAATTTGCCCAACACGACCCAAGACTCAAATACAAAGAGCAAAGGATGTAAACAGGATATACGCAACAACCGATTCCACGGAGCCTAAGTCCGGATGCAACGATTAAAGAAAGGGAAACCGGGATCACTATAACTCTTGTGGGAGCTCCAATCTCCCAATCTAAATTTCTTGATTTTTTGATTTTTTTAAAAAAAAATCTTAGCATTTATTAACTTCTCCTAACTCCCAAGTCTTACCATCATAATAACAATTTAATGCATTAAGAACAAGTATAAAAAAAATTCTTTGAAATTCAACACAAATGAATTCCTTGAAAAGTCTCAACACATATGATTATTATTCCTTATAATAACACTTTAATGCATTAAGAGTAAGTATAAAAAAAATTTCTTGAAAAATCCAACATATCTATCTATACTATATATTAAGCAAAATAGGGTTTCTAACCCCCAAAGCCTGTGGAAACTCCAATATGTCAATCCTAATTTTCTAATTTTTTTGTTTTTTTAAAAAAAAAATAACCTCAGCATTTATTAACTTCTCTCAACCCACAAGACTTTTTGACTTCTCTCATAATTATTGTACCTTTTCCAAAACAAATAATTTGTATATTTAAAAAAATTTAAAACAAATATAAATATCTATATCTATATCTATCTATTTATTTATATCTATATTTAACCCACAAGTTTTGTGAGTGTTCCAATATCCCAATTTAAATTTCTTGATTTTTTGATTTAAAAAAAAACACCTTAGCATTTATTAATTTCTCACAACCCCCAAACTTTACCCTTATAATAACACTTTAATGCTTTAAGAATAAGTATAAAAAAATTCCTTAAACCTTAGATTGTTAAATTATTTTTATAAAAAATCTTAAAAAACATAATTTATATATTAAAAAAAATCTAAAATAAATATAAATATTTATAATTAACCCATGCTCATGGGTGATAGGCCAGTATCTATACTATATATTAAGCAAAAGGGGGTTTTTAATCCCAAGCTTTGTGGGAGCTCCAAACTCCCAATCTAAATTTCTTGATTTTTTGATTTAAAAAAAAAATCTTAGCATTTATTAACTTTTCCCAACTCCCAAGTCTTACCCTCATAATAACACTTTAATGCATTAAGAACAAGTATAAAATAAATTCTTTGAAATCCAATACATATGAATTCCTTGAAAAGTCCCAACACATATGATTATTATCCCTCATAATAACACTTTAATGTATTAAGAACAAGCATAAAAAAAATTTCTTGAAAGTCCAACACATATGATTATTATCAAAATATTAAACTTTAATATAATATAATAAAAAAAAGACATTTAATTCCTTGAAAAATCCAACACATATGATTATTATCAAAATATTAAATTTTAATATAATATAAAAAAGGAAAAAAAAAGAAGACATTTAAAAAAAAAAATTAAAAATCACAATTCCCATATATAAGTAATTGTAAACACAATCCGTGCATAGCACGGGTGATATGCTAGTATTATATAAGAAAAATGCGGTTTCTAACCCACAAGACTTGTGAGAGCTCCAATATCCCAATCTTAATTTTCTAATTTTTTGATTTAAAAAAAAAAATCTTGGCATTTATTGACTTCTTCCAACTTACAAGCCTTTTTAATTTCTCTCATACTTATTATCACACTATTTTCAACTTCTCTCATACATTATGGTTAATGATGGGATTGTTAAATTATTTTTATAAAAAATGTAAAAAACATAATTTGTATATTAAAAAAATATCTAAAACAAATATAAATTCTTATTAAAAAATAATAGGTTGTAATTGCAAAAAAAAAAAAAAAAAAAGAGAAAAAAAAATTACACTGTAAAAAATAATTTGTACATTAAAAAAATATCTAAAACAAATATAATTTTTTTTAAAAAAAATAACAGGTTACAATTGCGAAAAAAAAATAAAAATAAACTGTAATTAGGAAATTACACACCCTTTTCAAGCCTTCCATTGTAATTTTATTAAAAAATTACACTGTCACGCCCTCAAAATAATAACATTAAACCCATCAATTTAGACATGCATTGATATAAGAGATAAACATCATTCTATTCCACAGAGTAATTCTTTACAATAAACATTACATGTTAACAACAGAGTCATATACCCTATGGGCTTACAGCTTTCCAAGCTAATACTTGGTTACAAAGAGGAGAGTACTTACTCAAATACACATTAAGCCCTTGGCTTGAAATTACATGTAATACAACAAAAGATAACCAAAACCACAAACGTCTGCCTGCCTCTAGCCTCCTAAGCGATGTCCTTGGAAGTGGCATGCTTCATGTACCTGAAAATGGTGTCCCATATAGGGTGAGCCATAGCCCAGTAGAAATACACTAAACCGACTATGAACAATGACTAAAAGATTAGCAGTTAATAGATAGTCAACATTTATACATTCGTTTACATCTTATTACGATTCCATGACAATCAAGTCTATGTTACAATTCACTTTCCATTTCTTATTCAACATTGAGTTTGAAAACAAGGCTCAGTACTCTGGCCAAAACCTTTGATGAGATTATAGTTCATCACTAGAACACTTTCGAAATCCAAGATGGATACACATTTTGGTGTTGTATCAATAACACATAAACCACTTCCATGCTTCCTAAATGATAAACATTTTAGTGCTATATCAAATTAAACAAACATCTCAATAGATAAGCATATGAGCTATATCACTACTACCACAGATAAGCATATGAGCTATATCAACACTGCCACAGATAAGCATATGAGCTACATCAACACTTCAATAGACAAGCATATGAGCTGTGTCATCATTCCAATGGGAGAGCATATGAGCTACATCCCTGGGTCTATTCCCCATCTTTCCTTAACCATTAACCGGTTTAGAGGTACATCCCCCATCTTCCCCTAAACCGTGGAGTACATCCCCCATCTCCTCCCATACACAAGCAATGCATATAAACATAGAATCATATACGCAGTCAATCAATACATAAAGTTAATGTATTTTATCAACCGTCTACACATAATGCACATAAACACATTGGTCATATGCACAATCTATCAATACATGAAGTTAATGTATTCTATCAACCGTCATACTCTATGACACATCCAATTGATTAGTTCTAGTTTGCCTAATCATCATGCATTGTCTACAACAATCAATACTACCCTCCACCGGTAGTCCAAAGCAATTATTTCTAAACAGGAAATAAATGCACAAATGGATAATATAACAACATTTCAACTAGGTGAGCAATAAATGATTCAACTACACCCTTTAGTCCCATACATTCCCAATTTCAACATTCGCAATTCAATTCCTCATTTTCTTTAATTAATTATATACATTAATTAATTAGACCAATTAGGGCAACTTACCATAATTCACATGTAACGCCCTCAGAAAATAACATTAAACCCATTAATATAAATTTGCATTTATATAAAACAGTTCCACTTTCTTCTATTTATCAGAGTTTCATTACAAAAGGTATTACATGTTAACAACAAAAGCAAATGCCCTAAAGGCTTACAGCTTTCCAAGTTAACACTTGGTTACAAAAAAATGCTAACTCATTACACATTAAGCCCTTGGCTTGAATATACATGTAATACATCAAAATGAACAAAACAACAAAAGGCTTCTCCGCCTCTAGGCTCCCAAGCTATGACCTTGGAGGTGGCATGCTACCAGCACCTGAAAATGATATTCCCATATAGGGTGAGCCACAGCCCAGTAGAAATACACTAAACCAACCATGAACAATGACAAAAAAGATTAGCAATTGATAGATGGCCAACACTCATACATCCATATAAATTACATTTTTTTGTCATACGATTTATGATTCCCAATCCCTTTTCATCTTCCCTCTTTCAATAGATAGGCCTAAAAAGCTCTATTACCATCCCAACAGACATGTATAAGAACTGTGTCCCACATTCACAGATAAGCACAAAAGCTTTATCCACATTTTCAACGGATAAGTATAAAAACTATATCCCACAATCACAGATAAGCATATAAGCTCTATCCACATTCCAACAAGATATGCATATTAGCCCTATCTTCACTTCCCAAAGATAAGCATATGAGCTCTATCTTCACTTTTCTAGACAAGCATATGAGCTCTGTCTACGGAGTTCATCCCCTATCTCCTCCCAACACTATCCGGTTTAGAGGTACATCCCCCATCTTCCCCTAAACCGCGGAGTACATCCCCTATCTCCTCCTCTACACATAATGCATACAAACACATTGGTTCTATATACAATCATTCAATACATACAGTTAATGTATTCCATCAATCGTCAATTCCATGACACATTCCGTAGATTAGTTTTCGTTAGCCTAATCATCATGCATTGTCTACAACAATCACGACTATCCTCCACCGATAGCCCAAAGCAGTTATTTCTAAGCAGAAAATAAATACACAAATGGATATATAATCAACATTTCAATTCGGTGAGTAATAAATAATTCAACTACACCCTTTAATCCCATTGTCACGACCCCAAACTGCCCCTAGTAGAATGGTGCCGTGATGGCCAGTAATCCGAGATTACCGAAGGCCAACTTACAAAGATCACACACAATCAGAGTATACATATGGGGCTAACAAGAGCGGAAGCAATAACTTAAAATACAAGTGGTCCATAAGAGCTGTGCATAAGTCAAATGAAATGGCATACATCTTTACATAACTTTACAACTTATAAAATATACATTACATTGTAACAAAAGGGCTTCTCAAGCCGACATAAACAAGGCACATGAAATACAAAGTCGAAAGCATAATCTTCATGGTTGCCGACATCCTTGATGCCGACCTAACATGCATACAAAACATCGGCACAAAACTTCTAGCTTGGAACCTACATATATACATAGAGAGGGTGAGTATGGAAACTCAGTGAATGGTACAAGTAATAAAGGGGTTAAATGAATGATTCCCGAGGTCTTGTCAAAACAATACATATATCATAGCTTGTTCAAAACATGTACTTAGCATAACTTGTATCTAAACATGTACTTATAGCGTAGCTTATTCAAACATACGTACAACATGGCTTGCATTAGAACATATTCTTGGCATTACTTGTACAGAACGTGCACTTGAGCTTATATCATACTTGGCAAGACATACCCACCCGTTCATAGACCGTCGGTGGCAAAACATACCCACCCGTTCATAGACCGTCGGTGGGGGGAAAGACTCCCAAACATGGTGATGACATTTCGAGCAAAACAAAACATAATCTCGGCATCAAGCACACCCGTTCATAGTCCGTCGGTGGCCGATATCTTAACAGGGGTGCTACTTGGGCTTAACGTCCCCTAGCACGAAAAGACGGTTCCAAGGATGTCATCCGAAACAAAACTTATACTTGATACATAAAATAAGGGTAATCATTCATACTTAACAAATACTTTCAAAACAAAGCAAAGCAAAGCCTTTATCAAAACGTATAACATAGCTTTAGTAAAAATACCACTCACATAGTTCTTGGGACGTCGGGATCAAGGCAAGGTCCAAGTCCTACAAACACATGGCAAGGTCTACTGAAAGCACATCTCAAAACAAGTCTCACATACATGCAAATGATCTCGGAAAAACATGCTAGAAGTCAAAACACTGTTTTACATGTCAATGAGACATCGCACCAACGGTCTATAGGTCCCACACCTCTGGCCGAGGTGTGGTTACTGAGGTTCAAACAAGACAAATACAAGTGATCATGCAAGGTAGGCCACGGTGAGATCGATGCTTGGCCTAAGTGTAAGGTCTAGGTAAGAATGATCTCAAGACTACACTTGAAGTGAAGTCGTTTCCACCCGTGAAGTACATGAAGGACATGAACATGACGAACATGAATATGATGAATGCCAAAATCATAACTTGCTTATACAAAATCTGAGTTTTCATGCCATGAGTTCGAAAACATGGACCTGGGTACCCATACTCGAAGATCATATGAAAACAAACACAAAAACATATAACTTGACATGAGCTTTCGGGTCAAAACATGACTTTTCTTGAAGAACACTTGAATATCATCTTCTCTCTCTAAAACCGAACTTCAAAACAATGCATGGCTTACAAATCGTGTTCAATCATGCAATGCAATAACATAAATATAAAGAACGACATGAGTAAATCAAGAATCTAACCTTAGAACACGAATCTAACGGTTTGATCTCTAGGAATCAAGCTTGGATCTCTACTCCCTCTCTAGAACTCCTTCTCCCTCTTCTAGAGCTTCTCTCTCTTCTTCCTTAGAACAAAACACAACAAATGATAGGTTTCTCTCTCTATCGGCTGACTTAACCCTCTGCTCGGACACGTGGCGTCACCGGGTTGGCTCTCCTAAAAAAGGTGACAGATTGACAAGACTTGACTCTGACAAAGCGTACTCAACAAGCTACCCAGCAAAACACTCCGGCAAGGAATGACATCGGCAAGGGTCAAGGCATCGGCAACAGAGGACAATGACTTCGGCAACTAAGGTAACAATGATCTCGACTAGGAAGGACAACACTTGACTAAGCTGTGCCACACCTCGGCCTAGATGTGCCACACCTCGGTCTAGGTCACACCATTCCAGGACAAGATCACTTCGGTACGAGGATAACATCTCGGCCCAGATAATACACATCTCGGCCTCGGCGATACACACCTCGGCCCAGATGATAATCATCTCGGCCAATATGCCGGGACAAAGGTGGAGGTCAACAAAGAGATTCCAAAATAGCTACAGGCTTAGGATGACCTCGGCGAAACAATACAAGGGAGGAACAAAGCATACACATACACTTAGGCAAATCAAATACGTACAAAACAAGGCACAATTCATGATAGCAAATCTTAACATGGCAAATCATATAACTGCATGCAAGCATGACTAAGGCACGAAATGTGGGTCCTTACACCCATACATTCTCAATCTCAACATTTCCACTTCAATTCCTCATTTCCCACAATCAATTATCCCAATCAACTATTCCATGTAATTAGGACATTTTCCATAATTAACATAACAACCCTTAAGGTCTCAATTCCTCCAATGATTTAACATTTAACCCATGTTTCTATACTAAACATGCTTCTAGGTTCGTTATGAATGAAAACCCAACTTTTGTAAAATTACACAAAAAGCCCCAAACTCTTTCAAAATTACACAACAATCCCAACATCTCAAAATACTAAAATTTCAAGACAAAATCCATAGAAAGGAGTAGGATATCCCTACCTCAAAGTTTGGGCTCCAATGGATGAGGTGACAAAACTCAAAGTGCTCCAAATCCCGAAATTTTCAGATTAAAATAAGCCCCTCGACGATCAACACAACTTTTGTAAAAGCCCAAGGCGAGCAAACAACTCCTATTAGATCAAATCTAAGAGAGAAGGGCCGGTTTAGAGAGAGAGGCTCTCAAATTTGTGTTTTGGGAAAGTAAGAGAGAGAAAGAACAAGAAAAAGTGATTTTAAAAGTCAAAACTCGGATCTTTAAACCCAGTCGCCCGCTCGAGCGCCCAAAGCCCGCCGGCGGCACTCACGAACTCCCTCGGCGGCCAAACTCCGCTCGGCGGCGGATGCACACTCAAGATCTCGACAGACCAGTCCCGCCGAGCGGCCAATCCGCCGGCGCCCAACACCACACAGAAAAAGTTTGGATGGGTGTATTCGCCGGCGCCAAAACCCCGCCGAGCGTACAAGAACAGGATCCCCGCCGGCGTCAAACTCCCGAAAGGGACGGGTCAAAATCTGGGCAACTAGTTTTGGTTTCTAAACCCAACCAACCTGTAACAAACCTGCCCAACACATCTTATAACTCATATACAAAGTAAGAAAGGATGTAAACATGATAATCATCAACTATTAACATCCACGGACACATGTCCGGATCACTGTACAACAAGGTTAAACCCGGAATCGCTATATCACAAAACAACCCTAAGGTTCCATTTCCATCAATGTTCCAACATTAATTTCATTTCTCTATGCCTAACTTGCATATAAGTTTATATAATTAAAACTCCAACTTTTGTAAAATTACACAAGGCCCAAACTTTCTCAAAAATTACCCAACAACCCCCAACATATCAAAATGCTAAAATTAAAAGGCAAAGCTCATAAGATGGAGTAGGTTATCCCTACCTCAAAAGGTGACACCCAACGAAGAAGATGAAGAAAACGAAAGTGCTCCAAATCACAAATTTCTCGAATCAAAAGATAGCCCTCGACGATCAACAACTTTTTTGTAAAGGCCAAAGGTGAGGAAATCACTCTTACTAGATCAATACCTAGAGAGAAGGTAGAGCTCTAGAGTAAGAAGCTCAACAATGGAGGTTTAGAAAAGTAAGAGAGAGAAATGGAGTTGAAAAAGTGATTTAGAAACCCGGATCTCGGTTTTATATAAAAGTAGCCCCGCTCGAGCGTGGAAACCCCGCCGAAGGCGTCACTCTGAACTCTCGCTCGGCGTCAAAATCCGCCGGCGGCGGATACACACTTCCAGAACTTTACACTGAACCAGGTCCCCGCTCGAGCGTCAAAATCTCCGCTCGAGCGTCACACACAAACTCACGCTCGAGCGTCAAAACGCCCGCTCGAGCGTCAAACACTGCAGAAGAAAATACTGGGAGATGGGAAAACACGCTCGAGTGTCAGAACTCCCGCTCGAGCGGAGAAGCAACAAAAAAGGACCCGCTCGAGCGCCAAAAACTCCGCTTGAGCGGACATGCCAAAATCTGGGCAACTAGTTTGTGTTTCTAAGCTCAACCAACCTATTTCAAACCTGCCCAACACAACTCAAGACTCAAATACAAGGAGTAAAGGATGTAAACAAGATATACACAACAACCAACTCCACGGAACCTAAGTCCGGATGCAACAATTAAAGAAAGGGAAACCGGGATCGCTATATACACTGTTATCAAAAAGTTGAATATCATTATGAACATATTATTTGTCGTCACTACATACATGATGATAATGATATTATAACGAGGTAATTTTCTTTAGGTAAATAATTGATATGTAATAATTTAAACTTAACAAGTGTTTTAATTTTTTATTAGGTATAATATTTCCTTTCAACATGTTTATTTATTTATTTATTTATTTTTTGATTAGATATCATGTAGCACTCTATACTTCTTGTTATAATGGAATTATATTTGACTCTTTGATTATCTTGATTTGGAACCTTCTTAGTCGATATTTGAGCCTTGGTTGAGATGTTGCCATAGTGGTTGGGTGAGACTGAATCAAAAACTCCAAATTAGGATAGTTGTTATTGAGTAATTTTCACTCTTTTATTATTTTCTCTCTCCACACTTTGAATCTTGATGTGAGGTTAGACCATTGGAAAGCTTACTTCCGGGACTTCAATTTGGACACAAGAATGACCCTAAAAGGAGTCAAGACGAGAGATATACCTGTTTGAAATTTGCAAATCTGTGCTGTGAGCATAGTGCTCTCGAGCGCAACTTTCGACGCTCAAGTGTACAGCACAGAATCAGATCTTTAAAAAACCACTTTTTGGATCAAATCTCTTCATTTCTCACTTCTCTTTCTCTCTCCTTCCGCTATTTTTGGTTTCTTAAGCTTTGTAGACTTGATTTCATCTATTTCTATACATCTTTGACCTCTAGTTCCATATACCAAAACGTAAAGTACAACGAGGACTTCCATTTAATCTCAACAGATCATTGTTTCGTTACCGGTGATTTCTCTGACTTGTTTCCTTCTTGCTTCAAGAGATAGGGTCTATTTCTTAAACTCAGTATGAGTTCGGTTGTGTATTTGTGGTGTATTTTAAATATATATATATATATATTCCATTGTTCTTGGATTGATTTTTGATAATTTGTTTGTATGTTAGGGTTTGTTCCAAATGGGATTGTTGAGCTATGGGTTAGCTACAAAAGTTTATTTTCCACTTATAAAGAATGTATATGAGTTTTTAAAAGTGAAAAGCCCTAATTTGAAGAAACCCTAAAATGTTTGTCTTTTTGGGAAATTGTTGGATTATCAAATTAAAATGTAAAAGAGGGGTTTCTAAATGTTTTCTTGAAAAAGGTTGTGATTTTGAAATTGGAGTTTCTATATGTTGAAATGAGCTATTTCTTGCATTGAAATGAATTTTCAAAGAGGAAGGGAGTGCTACCCTAAAATGTAATTTGTTGAGATTGTAAGGAGAAAATGGAATAAATGTTGAGAAATGTGAAATTGAAATGATGATTGAGGATGATGGTGGAGTTAGATATGTATTATCACTCCCATTTGAGATTTTGGAAAAGTGTATCTTTAATGAAATTTATTTATTTGTTTAGATATATTTTTTTTAGGCTATCGGTGGAGAATAGCTATGATTGTTGTAAAAATTGCATGTTGACTTGGCAAACTGGATTGTATATAAATCATGCATATCATGGACCATGCAATGGGTTTTGAGGATTTAAACTGTATGTTTTGGAAAGAAATTTTGAAAATTCTTGTGTTACATGAGCATTTGTTTCATTTTGAAAATCATATTTTTGATCACACTTATTGTGCTATTTGGAAAGAGTAAATAAAATAGTAAATCTGAGAAATGGTTGTCATTGGATATGACTGTGCGTTTTGATATATTGTATATGTATAGAGTTTGGAGGGAGAAAGAGGATGTACTCCATTACTGGGAAGAGAAAAGGGATGGACTCTATTGAATTAAGTTGGTTTGTGTGTCCAGGCTGAAAGTCTCGAACACTGCACGTATACATGGGCACCGAACCCACAGACGAAATTTTTGCAAAATGGCAATGGTAGTGCTTGTACAGCCTATGTTTACATGGGTCCCATTTGACGGTTTCCTGCAGACGAAATTTTCGTAAAAGGTTGTATTTGTTTTGGAGATTTACCCATTTCATTTATTATCATTTTGTTTTGGAAAGAAATGATTTTAAATGGTTTTAGCAATGTGTTTGCTGTTGGTTAACGAAGTATGAGTATTGGAATTGGCAATGGAATTGCTAGTTGGTATTGAGATTTCTGAATTGACTTGTGGAAATAGATTTTTATATCAAATTAATGTATTGAATTCAGAACACGTTTTGAATAAACAAAAAGTTTGGAAGACTGAAAAGAAAGGTTTTTTTATTGAGATAGAAAGTGAAGTTGAGAATGCATTGTGCATAGTATATATGTATGTATTGCATTCATGATCATTTACACTGGTGGAGCATATTTAGTTTTTGAAATATTTCCTACCGGGCTTTATGCTCACCCTATGTGGCTGAAAATATTTTTCAGGTATGCTTATGTGGATGTGGGCTGAGATGTTGAAGTTGTGCTTGGAACCGTGTAAGGTGGTTCCTTTATTTGCTGGCCAAGGGCCATTTATGTATTTGTTGGCCGTGTGCCATTCTTGTAAGGGTTACACCCTTTGTATATAATGTAAGCCTTTGGGCATCTTAATTTGATTTATAAAATCTTTGCATGTTTTTATTATAGAGCATCCATTTGACTTAGATGTTGTATCTAAGAATGTATAAAATTGGAATAATATATGCATTGTGTTCCTATATTGTATACATCTGCATAAGTGTTGTTAGTTATTGTATATCGTAGGGTGGTTCACTTACGTGGGCCAGACCCTGTAAATCTGGAGCGTGACACCTTGGTATCAGAGCTAACTGAGTTTAAAAACCTTGGGCTGGCAGAAAGTGGTTAGTCGTAATGGGTTTATCATGCTCGGTGAGGACATTTGTATGTTGTGTGCTAAATGACAACATGCTTATGTGTTGCATTTTATGTGGGCATGGTGTTGAGACTCATAGATATTATTTGGTGTCTAGTTGACTAACTTGCAGGTCTTATTGAAAACGCGTTTGATCAACGTTGTTTCTAATGAGAAATCTAAGCGAGTATTGGAACAAATGATTATCTTTGTAGACTTAGCGCGATTATGTGTTATGTGGTAGATAGTATGTAAATTACTTGGAGTCTTAATGAGGTTGTTTGAGTAATTGTTATGTGATTGTGTTATGTTAGTATTTTAGGTAAAGACACCAGTGTTATATATCCTAAGTTGGGTGTTTTTTTTTTTTTTTTTGAGTGAATAATAAGTTGAGTGTTTCCCTTCTTATAGAAATATTTAGGATTGAGTAGTGGACTCAGAGTGGGCACCTCGGTGAGCGCTATACTGATGATATGTTGTGTATTAGCATAAGTTGTGAGTTAGTGTTGGTTTGTCCTTAGTGACAATTAATATGTCTTTGAGAGACGGTGATATTTTGAGTCCATTGTGCTCGATGGTTGGATGGAGTTGTTATACTCATTTAAGTGATGTTGTGTAGGTTTGGTGTGGGTCGCTAGTCTGTGTACTATTATGTATTGGAATTAGTTATGACCTTGAGTGGTCAAAGGCGTGGGGTGTGTTCCCCAATTGAGTGAATTTTTTTAAGTTTTGTAACCCGTGGAAGGGGTGTTGGCAGTGTTAGAGTTTTTAGAACATGAAGAATTTGGATTGCCCTTGTAGATATGGGTAGTGTTGGTGTATAGTTTCGACTATGGTGTTGGTAACCTGGAGGTTAGTATTGTGGAGTGTGGTTGGTCGAGATGTGAGTTGTCGTGGACTTGGGAAATCTTCATTTGAACGTGTAAGAACTATAGCTTTTTGACTTGGGAATGTGAGGGTCGGAGAGCCTTATTTTGATTAGGGTTTGTATGCTATATTAAATAATTTGTGTTTGGTCAAAATTGATTTAGAATGGATGGATGGTAGAGTTAGTTATGGAAGCTGAGTACCTTCAAGGTCATTGTGACTTGTTGGGTTATTGTGAGGGTAGAGTTTTACTAGTCAATATATTCAGTTTGGTTGATGTTGGTTATTGGTTTTTTGTCAGATATATGATGATTTTGGTTTAGACTTGACCCATTTGATATTCTGGATTCGGGTTTGTTATTTTATATTGTTTTTCATGTCTTATTTCTCCTTTCCCTCATTGAGTTTGGTTTTTGGCTTGTGTTGGTTGCATTTGAAACGGGTTGGTAGCTTGTTTTTCAAAACTTTGGTTGCCCAGATTTTGGCCTCTACGCTTGAGCGTAGCTTCTCACGCTCTAGCGGTCTTTGCAAACTCGCAATACTTTTGCAGGTCTGCAAAACTACTGGAAGAGTGTGTTCTACGCTCGAGCAGTGCTTCTTACGCTTGAGTGGTCTTGGCTCGAGCGGCCCTTCTTGCGCTCGAGCGATGGTCATCTGTCTGCAAAAATTCTAGGAGTTGGTATTCTTCGCTCTAGCGATGTTTCTTGTGCTCGAGCGGTGTTGCGCTCAAGTGGTACTTCTTGCGCTTGAGTGGTCAGCTTCTGTTTATAATTTCTAGAAGTGTGGTGTTTTGGTCGCTCAAGTGGTTTGTGTCTATTTGGAACCCATTATAGGGGTGTTTGGTGTTGGAGTAATGTTGTTTTGGTGCTAAGTGAGAAGAGTAGTTAGGAAAATAAAGTGCGAGCCTTATGGGTTAGTGAAGGGTAAAGTGTTGTTGTTTATACCAAGAAGTGGGTAGACAGATTGATGTCCTTATAGCATCTTTAAGAATTCCTTATCAAGTCTTTAGGGGTTGGCAGTGTTGGTGTTACAGTTACTAAGAGTGGTTGGCAAGAGAGTGACTTGAGTTTATTTTGAGGGGCAATTATTTCTAGCCTACCGAGAGTGGTTAGTTTTGTTTTATGGAGATTGCTTTATTATAGATTCTTTTGTTTAGGATTGGCGGTATGTAGGAGTATGTTGATAAGAGATGTGTAGAAAGGGATTGGTCATGGGACTATCCTAGGAGGTTGCCTTGGTGTGGTAATATTATGCTTATTGTATTGTTGTGTGGTTTAATGTGTGCTAAGTTAAATTATTTTCGTCATAAGCGGAGGTTGTTTACGAACCTCATGTAGGAACCCTAGTGTTGGGGTGATTTTCTGTTTTGGTTTTAGTTTGAGGATGGAACTTCTAGTGGTATGGTAAGGTTGTACGGAGCGGGTAGTGAGTTGTGTAATTTTTTTATTTACTCCATTGGTCTTAGGGTGAGTGTATATTATGATCTTTGGGAGTTCGGCTCGAACTCAAGTGTGGTGCAAGGAAGTATTGCCATGTAGGCATAACTACAGGGAATGGGCTAAGATTTGAGGTAATATGGGTTAACTTGAGAAATCCGATGTGATTCAATGAGAATATAAGATTGTGTGAGGAGCTCCATCTCGAAGTTGATTTGGTTAGGTAACATGCATTGGTGTGGTGTTGAGATAAGTAGAGTTACATGGTATGTCGGCATTTGAAGGCTAGTGTGGAATAGTGGTGTTGAATAATAGATTGGTTGGCATTTGGATTGGTTGACATATAATCACCTCAGGAATAGAATGCAATTGAAGAATTGTGAATTGATCGATATCTTCGTGTGGCATGTAAATTCCATATGGACAGTTGGGAAGTTATTTTGAGTTTGAGATAACTGGTTTGGGGTTATGATTTTACTATGCTTTTGCACCATTATGTGATTGTGAGTGTAAAATTTTTGTTTCTTGTGTTATTACTTTGCTAGCATTTTGGAAATTTTTCGAGATTCTCATCGTGGAAATTTAATTTTGGTATTATGGCATCACTGTAGGTGTGATGGGTTTTGTTGGGTGACCATGTTGTGGTTCATCGAAGGAATGCTAATGAATGATTTTGAGAGATAATAATAATAATAACAATAATAATAATAATAATTCTCTTTTGATGTTGTGGCCTTGGGTACTTTTCTTGAACTAAAACAATTTTGAATTAAAATGTAAGTTTTCGGTTTAATAAAAGTTGAATCCAACAAATCAAAAACAAAATGAAAATGGTTTTGTGTTATAAATATCATCTATGGTTTTCGAAAAAATTGTTTGGAAATCTCTGAGTTTTGTTAAGGATGGTTGAAAATGCATTTAGACTGTGACGGTACGGTTTGGGTGCCTTTTGGAAAAGCAAAGTGTTTTCAGACAAATGGAAAGAGTATAAGGAATTTTCTTTTTAACTTGGATGTGGTACCTTGTGTTGTGCGGTGCATTGTGATCTAGCTTGAGTTGCTAGTTATGTGCTATGTGTTTACTTTACGGGGGTTTAGAATTTGTTTGAGGATTGTTATGCCGTACTTGTTATTCTTTAGCCGTATTTTATCTTGTGTTCTCATTCCGAGAGTTGGTCGAGAGTTTGGTGTGTGAGGAGTCCTCTTATTCTCTGTGTCTAAGCGTTTGAGCACTCGGCAATGATTTTGGTGTTGTAGGTGATTTTGGCATGGTTGACATCTTTGAGTCCGAGTAATTACCGTTGTTGTTGTTGTGGTGATTGTTGTTTCTTGTCTTATAGACCACTACGAGTCATGTGGGTCGAAGAGACATTCGTGTTTGTTCCTTGGTGTTTTGTTGTCCAGGCATCTTTGGGACCTCGAGGTGTTGAACCTAGAATCTGGCAACTTATCCCATGATGGATCTAAACATGGGTTGGTGTTGTATCCCTTGTTATCATTGCGTGGTTTTTGATTTTGGCATTACTTTAATTTTGGGGACGAAATTTCCTAAGGTGGGGAGGTTGTAGCACTCTGTACTTCCTGTTATAATGGAATTATATTTGACTCTTTGATTATCTTGATTTGGAATCTGCTTAGTCGATATTTAAGCCTTGGTTGAGGTGTTGCCATAGTGGTTGGGTGAGATTGAATCAAAAACTCCAAATTAGAATAGTTGTTATTAAGTAGTCTTCACTCTTTTATCATCTTCTCTCTCCACACTTTAAATCTTGATGTGAGGCTAGAACCATTGGAAAGCTTACTTTTGGGACTTCAATTTGGACACAAGAACAACCCTAAAAGGAGTCCAGACAAGAGAGATATATCTGTTTGAAATTTGCAAATCTGTGTTGTAAGTATAGTGCGCTCGAGCACAACTTTCGATGCTCAAGTGGACAACGCAAAATCAGATCTTTAAAACCATTGTTTGGATCAAATCTCTTCATTTCTCACTTCTCTTTCTCTCTCCTTCCGCCATTTTTGGTTTCTTAAGCTTCGTACGCTTGATTTCATTTATTTCTATACATTTTTGACCTCTAGTTCCATATACCAAAATGTAGAGCACAACGAGGACTTCCATTTAATCTCAATAGATCGTTGTTTCGTCACCGGTGATTTTTCTGACTTGTTTCCTTCTTGCTTCAAGAGGTAGGGCTATTTTTTAAACTCAATATGAGTTCGGTAGTGTATTTGTGATGTATTTTAAATATATATATATATATATATATATTCCATTATTCTTGGATTGATTTTTGATAATGTGTTTGTATGTTAGGGTTTGTTCTAAATGGGATTGTTGAGCTATCGTTCAGCTACAAAAGTTTATTTTCCAGTTATAAAGAATGTATATGAGTTTTTAAAAGTGAAATGCCCTAATTTGAAGAAACCCTAAAATGTTGGTGTTTTTCAAAAATTGTTGGATTATCAAATCAAAATGTAAAAGAGGGTTTCTAAATGTTTTCTTGAAAAAGGTTGTGATTATGAAATTGGAGTTGCTATATGTTGAAAAGAGCTATTTCTTGCATTGAAATGAATTTTCAAAGAGGAAGGGAGTTCTGTCCTAAAATGTAATTTGTTGAGATTGTAAAGAGGAAATGGAATAAATGTTGAGAAATATGAAATTGAAATGATGATTGAGGATGATGGTAGAGTTAGATATGTATTATCACTCCCATTTGAGATTTTGGAAAAGTTTATCTTTAATGAAATTTATTTATTTGTTTAGATATATTTGTTTTGGGCTATCGGTGGAGGATAGCTATGATTGTTATAGAAATTGCATGTTGACTAGGCAAACTGGATTGTATATAAATCATGCATATCATGGACCATGCAATGGATTTTGAGGATTTAAACTGTATGTTTTGGAAAGAGATTTTGAAAATTCTTGTGTTATGTTTTAAGAGTATTTGTTTCATTTTGAAAATCATATTTTGGATCACCCGTATTGTGCTATTTGGAAAGAGTAAATAAAATGGTAAATCTGAGAAATGGTTGTCAGTGGATATGACTCTGTGTTTTAATATATTGTATATGTATGAAGTTTGAAAGGAGAGAGGGGATGTACTCCATTGTTGGGAGGAGAAAGGGATGGACTCCATTAAATTAAGTTAGCCTGTGTGTCTAGGGTGAAACTCCCGGACACTACGCGTATACATGGGTGCCGATCTCGCAGAAGAAATTTCTGTAAAATGGCAATGGTAGTGCTTGTATAGCCTACGTTTACATGGGTCCCATTTGACGGTTTATAGTGATCCCGGTTTTGCCCCGACCTTTATTGTGTTTCGAACTCGGGTTCTGTGATTATCTTCGTTTTTCCCTTTTGATCCTTTGTATTTGAGTTTTGGAGCTTGTTAGGGAAGTTTGGAATAGGTTGGTTGTTAGTTGGTTTAGATTGTTGTTACCCAGATTTTGGCCTTTTCGCTCGAGCGAGGCTTCTTCGCTCGAGCAAGGTTTCTTGCACTCGAGCGAGAATTGAGAGTCCTTAGGTTTCTTTTCCAGACGTAGAATTTCTGGGAAGGTGTAGTGCTTCGATCGAGTGAGGCTTTTTGCGCTTGAGCGAGCGTGTGTTTGTAAAACTTCTAAAGCTTTGTATTCTACACTCGAGCGAGGCTTCTTGCGCTCAAGTGAGGTCACTTGTTGTGTCTGGTTGCTCAAGTGACAACTTCTTCGCTCGAGCGAAGATCGCGTATATCAGTTCGTAACAGAGCTTTTCTGCATTACTTTTTGTATCTCTTTCACCCAAAACCCTAGCCTAGATCCTTTTCTCTCTAAAATACTCTCTCTCTCTCTCTCTCTCTCTCTCTAAATGCACCTTGATTTGGGAGTCTCTCAACCCTAGTGTCTTTGTTAAAAAGGTAGAGCACCTTGAGGGCTCTGTGTTGATCCGAATAGATCATGGTGTCGGCTTGTTTGAAGTGTCTCCATCATCTCCTTTGCTCTCCTAATATTGAGGTAGGGATATTCTACTCTTTGATATAGTTTTTAACCTAAGTATTAGTCATTTTGTATAAATGGTGGAGTGGGGAGGTTTTGAGTGAAGTTAGAGTTTGGGTTTGAATTTTGAAAGAGGGGTTTTCTATATTTGGTTCCATATATGTAGGTGAGGACTTGATTATGATGTTATATGAAAGTAAATGGTGAGATTGGGCCTTGAAAATGATATTGGAAAAAAGGGGAAGGTTTTGCTCTAATTTGTGTTAAAGAACTATTTTGAATAAATAATGAAATTGATGTGGGAAAAAAATGAAATTTGAACGGTGTATAATTGAATGGTGTAGTTGGATTTGTTAAATCACTCACCTATGGAAATTTGATAAATTATCTGTTTGATGGATTGTATATCTGTTTAGAAATATTTGTTTTGGGCTATCATGGAGGATAGTTGTGATTGTTGTAGAAACTACATGAGGATTAGGTGAATTGAAACTAATCATTTGAATTATGTCATTGAATATGACAGTTTGATTAAACCATTGAATATGTGACTTGGTTAGTCATTGTATATGACAACGCTTTTAAATACATTGTATAAGTATCATTGTTCGGAAGGAGATATGGGATGGACTCCATTGAAAACTAAGTTGGCCGGAGTGTCCAGGGTGAAAGTCCCAAAATCTTGTATATATACGGGTGCCGATTCCCTCGGATGTGAATTCTGTAAAATGGCAAGAAAATAGAAGTGTTGGATTGATGAATGTATTGAATTGTGAACCATTGAGTGCAATCTCATTTCGGTTGATTGGATAATAATGAATATGGTTAATAAATTAACCCGAAATGGATGAATGGAAATGGATTGAGGTATGGTTCTCTATATTGAATGGTCTTGGAGAGGATATGTGTTGGTTATGAATATTGCACATTTATCTGATACTTATATTTTAGTTAAATCTCATATACTGTTTTAGCATATCTCTATTGGGCTTTGGCTCACCCTACTTGCGAAACCACTTTTAGGTACAGATGACATGCTGCCTCCAAGGACATAACTTGGGAGGTTTAGGGTTTGAAGGCTCTATTTTTTGTTATTTTGTTTTGTGTTAAATGTTTATTCAAGCCAAGGGCTTTATATGTATAGAGCTAGTACTCTTTCTTTTGTTGTAACCAAGTAATATCTTGGAAAGATGTAAACCCGTAGGGCATTTATTTGTTGTTATCAACTATTGTCACATGCTGTATTTTCAGAATGAACATTTATGAAAGCGTAATGCATGTAATACCTTCTGTAATATAAACTCTGATGATTGATAGTAAAACATTTTCATTATGTTCATAGATCATATGAATGGCTTATTGGTATCATATTTTGAGGGCGTTACAACTTAGTATCAGAGCGTACCGGGTTTGAATACTTTGGGTACGTGGGAAGTGGTTAGTACCATAATGGGTTTGTCTCGCTTGTCAAAGACATAACTATAGATGTTATGTGCTTATATGATAACATGCTTTTGTGGTTATATGAGTATGGAATTTGATTTCTAGGATGTTGATCGGGTCCATGGGTTTCTAGGAGTTCTGAGTTCTGTTGGAAAGGCACTTGATCACTACCGTTTCTAACTGGAACTCTAGCAACGCCACAAGACGGTTACTATTCAGAAACAAAGTTCGTATATGCTTATGTGATTATATGCTTATGTGGAGTGAATTACAATTGTCCATCGAATTAGGACGCAAGTGAGATAGTTTCGACACATTTGTAGATGTGTTAATCTCTTTTGTTATCTTTATTAGGATGTCAGGATGAGGTCGTGGTGGTAGGCGTGGTGGGCCTAGGAGGCATAAGATGCCTATATTGGATGAGATTCCAGTGTAGAAGGAAGGAGTTGGTCAGGCCAATGTGGCCAAGCCAGTAGGTCAACAGGCCATAGATGCCTTAGCTTGTGAAATGGCTGGAGTATTGCGGGAATCCATGGACATTCTCAGGGCTGAGAATCAAGTCCAGGCCCATGTAGTTGAAACAGGGCCATCGTTCTTAAAGAGAGAGTTCTTCCGGTCGAATTCGGACGAGTTTTTGGGTGATCCTAAGGAGCCACTGAAGGCTAATGAGTGGTTGGAACAGATGGTGAAGACGTTCGAGATGCTTGGCGTCGAGGATGGGGGCTTGCGAGTGACCTTGGCGTCTTTCCAGCTGAAAGGAGACGCGAGTCAGTGGTGAAGTATGCGCGGGGGCGCATTTGAGGGACTTGGGAAGCTTTTGTTGATGCCTTCCAGGACAAGTACTTACCTGCTACAGTAAGGGAGAAGTTGAGGGATCAATTCTCCAAGTTGGTACAATTGAATACACCAGTGGCTGAGTTTGAAGCCACCTTCACTAGTTTGTCAAGGTTTGCAACCGAGTTAGTGGCGACCGAGGAGCGTCGAGTTTTGGAGTTTGGGAAGAAATTGAGGACCAGACTCATGTTTAGAGTTTCCAGGTCCATGATTAGGAATTATGGACGCCTTGTGGAGGCTGTAGCCCATCTTGAAACTATCATGCATATGGAGGAAGAGAGAATGAGGGGCTCCAAGAGGAGTCAGGATGGCCAGGGGGACAGTAAGAGGCAGAGGGGTTCTTACCCACAGTAGTCCCAGGGAACGCATTCGAGGTCTACCTTTCCAGTACTGAGTTTGGGTTTTGGGAGAGGCGGTCACGGAGACATCACCTATTTCAAATGTGGTCAGTTGGGCCACAAGTCTCCAGCTTGCCTGCAGAAGGGAGAAGGGTAGCGAGCAGCTTCATTTTTGGCTCGTTCTTAGGGCTAGAGTTAGAGCAGAGGCCAACCGCTCACTTGTTATCAGTGTAGGCAGGTGGGGCACTTGAAAAGGTTTTGCCCATAGTTGGGTGGCACACCTGGTGCATCTGGTTCGAGGCAGACACAGAGTCACCAACCAACAAGATCGACAGCCTTGAGGGCTGATCGGAAGCCTCTTGGCTCGGTCGGTCTGTGATCTTAAGCTCCGAGGGGTGAACAGGTAGATTAGAGACCTACGAGGTGCGTGTATGCTATTACCACGCCAGATCTTGTACCGGCTCCATCTGTTGTGAGAGGTACCTTTTTGTTTTGCAACTCGGTTGCTAATGTGTTAATTGATATGGGTGTATCTTATTCATTTATTTCATCTGCATTAGCATCTGTTTTGGGGTTGGAGTTAGCGCAGTTAGCATCTTCTATTTGTGTTGTGTCACTTGTTGAGGGTGAGATGGTTTTGAAACAGGGGTATCAGGGCTGTGATATAGAGGTCACCGATCACCGACTTCCTTTTTCTTTTGTATTGATGGATATGATTGGTTTTGATGTTATTTTGGGTATGGACTAATTATTGTCATACTGGGCCGTTATAGATTGCTACCGTCAGAGGGTTACTGTATGTACCTTGAGAGGTGATTGTTTTCATTTCGTGGGGGATCGGATTGGTAGAGCTTTACCACTGATGTATGATTCACGGGGGCAGAGTGAACTTAGTTGTCTTCTTGCTAGCTTCCTAAGTGGAGAGTATGATGAAGTTTGGGTCGAGTTACCAAGAGTAGTTTGTGAGTATTTGTATGTCTTTCCCAAGGATCATACTAGTTTACCACCTTACCGAGAGATCGAGTTCTCTATTGATTTAGTGCCTAGCACAGCACCAATTTCTATGGCACCGTATTGGTTTTCGTGAGCTGAGTTGAGTGAGTTGAAGATTTAACTCCAGGAATTACTAGATAAGGGCTTTATTCGCCCTAGTACTTCGCCTTGGGGAGCATCGGCTCTCTTTGCTAAAAAGAAAGATGGAGCCTTGCGACTCTGTATTGATTACCGAAAGTTGAACTAGGTTAAGGTTAAGAACAAATATCCCATGCCTCGTATAGATGACCTGTTTGATCAGTTGAAAGGGTCTCGTTGTTTTTCCAAGATAGACCTAAGATCAAGTTACCACCAGTTGAGGGTCAAGGAGGAAGATATTCCGAAGACGGCATTCCGTATGTTGTATGGCCATTATGAGTTTCTGATGATGCTTTTTGGGCTAACCAATGCACCGACTGTGTTTATGGACTTGATGAACCGAATCTCCGAAGAATTCTTAGATCGTTTTGTGGTCGTTTTTGTGGACAATGTTCTTATTTACTCGCCCTCTGAGGAGGAGCACTTGTGAGTGGTGCTCGAGTTGCTTAGAGCCCATAAGCTATATGCTCAGTTCGAGAAGTGTGAGTTCTGGCTAAGAGAGGTTAAGTTCTTAGGCCATGTAGTATCTAGGGAAGGGGTGATTGTAGATTCATCCAAAATTGAGGTAGTGCAAGATTAGGCACAACCTAAGAATTTTTTTGAGATCCGTAGTTTCTTGGGGTTGGCAGGGTATTATCGCCAATTTGTGAAGGATTTCTCCAAATTAGCTTCGCCTTTGACTAGATTGACAAGAAAAGGGGTTAAATTTGTATGGAGTGAGGCTTGTGAAAAGTCATTCCAAGAGCTTAAAGTTAGGCTAACCACCACCCCAGTCTTGATTATTCTAGAGAGGGATATGGGCTATTTAGTGTATTGTGATGCCTCACGAGAGGGTTTGGTTTGTGTATTGATGCAAGAAGGAAAAGTAGTAGCCTATGGCTCACAACAGTTGAAAACAAATGAGAAGAGCTACCCTACCCACGATTTAGAGTTAGTAGTTGTGATTTTTGCCTTGAAGATTTGGAGGCACTATTTGTATGGTGAGAGATTTGAGGTGTTTTCTGATCATAAGAGTCTGAAGTATCTGTTTACATAGAAAGACTTGAATTTGAGGCAGAGAAGGTGGATAGAGTTCATAGAGGATTATGACTTCGAGTTACATTACTACCCCAGGAAGGCCAATGTCGTGGACGATACCCTAAGTAGGAAATCCATCAGTAGTGTAACCGAGTGTTAGAAGCATAGAAGGATGACTTTAAGGTAGAATTCCTCCGGTAGAAGATCTCCAGTGGGAAGGTAGAGAATTGACTGTGTATCCCGACCTGAGTGTAAGATTCTATGATTGCTTATTTGTGCCGAAGTCTTGCCGATAGGAAGTACTCCGAAAGTTCCATCATTCACGCCTTGCGGTGCATCTGAGAGGCACAAAGATGTACCACGATCTAAGTCGCCAATTCTGGTGAAGGGGTATAAAGAAGGATATGGTAGTGCTTGTATCGAAGTGCCTTACTTGTCAGCAAGTGAAGGCCGAACATTAGAGGCTAGCGGGTTTGTTGCAACCATTGCCTATAGCTAAGTGGAAATTGGAGCATGTCACGATGGATTTTGTTGTGGGCCTTCCGAGGACTCAATGGGGTAGTAACGCCATTTGGGTGGTAGTTGACTAGTTGAGCAAATCGGTGCATTTTATTCCCATATGCATTAGAGATACGGTAGATTACCTTACTGACTTGTATATTCGGGACATAGTAAGATTGCACATGGTCCCTGTGATGATTGTTTCAGATAGAGATCTGCATTTCACAGCTCGGTTGTGGCAGAACTTGCAGAGTGCCTTGGGCACTAGACTAACTTTTAGCACAACTTACCATCCTCAGATTGACGGGTAGTCCGAGTGTACTATTTAGATCCTTGAGGATATGCTTCGGGGCTATGTCCTTGACTTTAAGGGGTCGTGGGAGTGACACTTACCCTTAGTGGAGTTTGCCTACAATAACAGTTTCCAATCTAGTAATGGCATGGCACCGTTTGAGACCTTGTATGGCCGACTGTGTAGATCTCCAGTGTGTTGGGCCAATGTGGGTGATGCACCTTTACTAGGTCCAGAGTTGGTTCGGGAAACGACGGAGAAAGTGGCAGTTATCTGTAAGAGGTTGGTTACAACCTAGAGTTGCCAAAAGAGTTATGCCGACCATAGAAGGAGACCTTTGTTATTCGAGGTGGGTGATCATGTCTTTTTGAAAATATCACCTAGACGGGGTTTGATGAAATTTAGGAAGAGTGGAAAGTTATCCCCTCGATTTATTGGCCCTTTTGAGATCCTTGAGCGGATTGGGGAGGTTGCATTCCGTTTGGCGTTACCTCCGCAGCTTTCTAGAGTGCATGATGTGTTTCATATTAGTATGCTTCAGAAATATGAGCCGGATCCATCACATGTGTTTGGATTGGACCGACTTGGAGGTAGATGAGGATGCCTCATATGAGGAAAGACCGGTGAGAGTCTTGGATAGACGGGACCAAGTCTTGCGAGGTAAGACAATTTCCTTGGTCAAAGTATTGGAAGTTCGAGAGAAATATATGGACTTATTTGTTGATGTTTGAGTATATGTTGAAATTTTAGTTTTGTTTATGAACTATAAAAACATTGTATATATTTTGGATTATGAAGGCATTATAAATATTGAATATGTTTCAAAAATAAAAGTTTAATTTGAACATTGTATATGTTGTCTAAGTTTTGAAAATGCAAATTTATCATAAACATTGAATATGTTTTGGAAATCTGAGATGTACGTATTAAAATTGGTTAAATTTCAAAAGATGCATATTGGTAATATATGTTGAGATATTTATAAATTGTGACGGTGTTCTCTGTGAAGGGATGGAATGACCGGTAGGTGGGTCATGGTAACGAGAATTGAATTATGAACATTTTGAAAATTGGGTAATCTTGGCGTTTGAAACTTGTACTAAAATTTTGGGGACGAAATTCTTTAAGGGGGGAGGTTATAGCGATCCTGGTTTTACCCCAACCTTCATTGTGTTCTGGACTCGAGTTTCGTGATTGAATATTGTATCCATGTCTTGTTTTTCCCCTTTGACCCTTTGTATTTGAGTTTTGGAGCTTGTTTAGCGAGTTTGGAACAAGTTGGTTGTTAGTTGGTTTAGATTGTTGTTGCCTAGATTTTGGCCTCTTCGCTCGAGCGAGACTTCTTGCGTTCGAGCGAGCTTTTTGTAATTTGCTTCTTCGCTCGAGCGAGGTTTCTTGCACTCAAGCAAGAATTGAGAGTCCTCAGGTTTCTTTCCCAAACACAGAATTTCTGGAAAAGTGAAGTGCTTCGCTCAAGCGAGGCTTCTTACCCTCGAGCGAGCGTGTGCATCTGTAAAACTTGTGAAGCTTTGTATTCTATGCTCAAGCGAGGCTTCTTGCGCTCAAGCAAGGTCACTTGTTGTGTTTGGTTGCTCGAGCGAAGATCATGTATATCAGTTCGCAGCAGAGCTTTTCTGCATCACTTTTTGTATCTCTTTTACCCAAAACCCTAGCCCAGCTCCTTCTCTCTCTCTCTCTCTCTCTCTCTCTCTCTATAAATACACCTTGATTTGGAGGTCTCTCAACCCTAGTTTCTTTGTTAAAAAGGTAGAGCACCTTGAGGGCTCTGTGTTAATCCGAATAGATCATTGTGTCGGCTTGTTTGAACTGTCTCCATCTTCTCCTTCGCTCTCCTAACATTGAGGTAGGGATATTCTACTCTTTGATATAGTTTTTAACCTAAGTATTGGTCATTTTGTATAAATGGTGGAGTGGAGAGGTTTTGGGTGAAGCTAGGCTTTCAGTTTGAATTTTCAAAAAGGGGTTTTCCATATTTGGTTCCATATATGTAGGTGAGGACTTAATTATGATGTTATATGAAAGTAAAAAGTGAGATTGGGCCTTGGGAATGATATTGGGAAAAAGGGAAAGGTTTTGTCCTAATTTGTGTTAAAGAACTATTTTGAACAAATAACAAAATTGTCGTGGGAAAAAAATGAAATTTGAAGGGTGTATAATTGAATGGTGTAGTTGGATTTGTTAAATCACTTACCTATGGAAATTTGGTAAATTATCTGTTTGATGGATTGTATATCTGTTTAGAAATATCTATTTTGGGCTATTTGTGGAAGATAATTGTGATTGCTGTAGAAACTGCATGAGGATTATGTGAATTGAAAATAATCATTTGAATTATGTCATTGAATATGACGGTTTGATTAAACTATTGAATATGTAACTTGGTTAGCCATTGTATATGACAATACTTTTAAATACATTGTATATGTATCATTGTTTAGGAGGAGATAGGGGATGTATTCCATTGTAAGAGAGGAGATAGGGGATGGACTCTATTAAAAACTAAGTTAGTCGAAGTGTCCAAGGTGAAAGTCTTGAAATCTTGTATATATATGGGTGCCGATTCCCTCGGATGTGAATTCCGTAAAATGGCAAGAAAATAGAAGTGTTAGATTGATGAATGTATTGAATTGTGAACCATTGAGTGTAATCTCATTTCGATTGATTGGATAATAATGAATATGGTTAATAAATTAACCCGAAATGGATGAATGGAAATGAATTGAGGTATTGTTCTCTATATTGAATGGTCTTGGAGAGGATATGTGTTGGTTATGAATATTGCACATTTATCTGAGACTTATATCTTAGTTAAATCTCATATACTATTTTAGCATATCTCTACTGGGCTTTGGCTCACCCTACTTGAGAAACCTGTCACGCCCTCAAAATAATACATGAAACCCATCACATTAGACATGCATTTATATAAAAGAAGCCAACCATTTCTATTTATCAGAGTAGTTCTTACAACAGTATTACATGTTAACAACAAAAGCAAATGCCCTATGGGCTTACAGCTTTCCAAGTCAACACTTGGTTACACAAAAGAAGAGTACTATCTCTATACAAAATAAGCCCTTGGCTTGATGTACGTGTAATAGAAATAAAATAAACCAAAAAGAGTCTTCAACTCTCTTCATCATCCAAGCTATGTCCTTGGAGGTGGCATACTATCTGTACCTGAAAATAATGTCCCATATAGGGTGAGCCAACGCCCAGTAGAAATATGCTAAACACAGTATGAGCAATAACTAAGACATTGGTAATTGATAAATGTTTAATTTCCATAAATCAATTCATAACTCATTCCCATTACATGACCACTATGTCCATGTTTCATTTCATTTCATTTCCATTTCAGTTTCATTTCATTTTCATTTCCAATTCATAACCGTGGCTCAGAACCTAGCCACATACTCCAAATGAAATAATAACTTACATGAGACGTTTTCCATTTCACTTTAGATAAGCATAGAAGCTACATTATTAATTCAACAGATAAGCATATGAGCTATATCAACACTTCCATAGATAAGCATATGAGCTATATCAACACTTTAACTGACAAGCATATGAGCTGTATCAGTGGAGTTCATCCCCTATCTCCTCTCAAACAACATCCGGTTTAGAAGTCCATTCCCTATCTTCCCCTAAACCGTGGAGTACATCCCCTATCTCCTCCCACACACACAACGTATATACACATGGGTCATATACACAATCAATCAATACATAACGTTAATGTATTCTATTCACCGTCATACTCTATGACGCATCCAACTGATTAGTTTTAGTTTGCCTAATCATCATGCATTGTCTACAACAATCAAAACTACTCTCCACTGGTAGCCCAAGCAATTATCTCTAAACAGATAAATAAAACTCCAACAGATAAAATATCAATGTTTTCAAAAGTGAGTGATTAACAAATCCAACTCCACCATTTCACCATATAATGAGCCAATTTCATTATTTACAACTCAATTCCATAAATCCATAACTTTTCCAAATTTATTTTACCAACTAATATATATACAAATTAGAGCATTCCTCCCCATTTTTCAATATCGACCTAATGGTCTATATTTCATCAACCAATAACAATACCACTATTTTGAAACCCAAAATATACATTTTAGAATCAAAATAACAAACCCTCTTTTACACACTTTAAAACCCTAGATCTCAAAATCAAGCCATTTAACGAAATGCCCAAAAATCTATGTCAAAACCCATAGTAGTGAGTAGAAATCCCTACCTCAAAAGATGACATCCAATGGAGAAGATGATGAAAACGAAAATGCTCCAAATCACAAGTTTCCCGGATCAAAAGATAGCCCTCGACGATCAACAACCTTTTTGTAAAGGCCAAAGGTGAGGAAATCACTCTAACTAGATCAATCCTAAGAGAGATGTTAGGTTTTAGAGTGAGGTGCTCAACAATGGAGTTTTTGGAAAAGTAAGAGAGAGAAGAGATGTGAAAAAGTGATTTTAAAAAGTCAAAACACGGAATCTTAAACCAGTCGCCCCGCTTGAGCGTGGAAACCATCGCTCGAGCGTCACTCACAGACTCTTGCTCGAGCGTCCAAACCGCCACTCGAGCGGTGAATACACACTCCCAGTACTTTTGCAGAACCAGGTCCTCGCTCGAGCGACACACACAAACTCCCGCTCGAGCGCCAAAACCTCCGCTCGAGCGTACCAACAACAAAAGGGTCCCGCTCAAGCGTCAAAATCCCCGCTCGAGCGGACAGGCCAAAATCTGGGCAACTACTCTTGGTTCCTAAGCTCAACCAACCTGTTTCAAACTTGCCCAATACAACCCAAGACTCCAATACAAAGAGTAGAGGATGCAAACAAGATATAAGCAACTACTAACATCCACGAAAACAAGCCCGGATCACTATACACAAGGGGACAACCCGAGATCGCTATATGCCATATGCAATTAGTTTTGATTTCTTTAATTTTATAAAAAGAAAATTTAATGTAATTATATTAAAATTATAAAATGTATTATATTTTGTTTTAAATTTCAAAAGAGATTAATGTAATTTAGGTGGCGTTTAGTTTTGTTTTGAAATTGTAATTCCAATAAAAAAAATTTAAAAACTCTTTTTAAAAATTATAACTAAACACACAATTCAAAACTCTTTTCAAAACTCTATTTCAAAAACACAACTCAAAGCTATTTTCAAAACTCAAAACCAAAACTCTTTTCAAAACTCTATTTCAAAAAAAACAAAATTCAAAAAAATATTATTTTATTTTATTTTTTAAAATTCTTTTTAGAATCAGGATTTGAGTGCAGAATTGCGTTTTGAGTTATGAGTTTTGAGTTAAGTTTTGAAAAGAGAAATTTTATTTGGTTATGAGTTTTGAAAATAGTTTTGAGTTGTTTTTGAGTTTTGAGTTGTATTATCAATTTTTTTGGATTTATTTTTTTTGAATATTTAAAAGTTTTCTTAATTTTTATTTTTTAGGGTAAATATTTTATATTTAAATTTTATTTATTTATTTTAATGTGTAATGTATTTCATACATTGTGTGCTGTATTTTTTAAAATATTTTAAATATTAAAAAAATTTTAAAAATTATTTTTTATTTTATTTTATTTTATAAATATATTTTTCAATATTTTAATTTTTTAATTATATATTTGGTTACGATTTAAGTGTGGAGTTTTGAACGTAGTGTGGACTTTTGAGTTATGTGTTTAGTTATGAGTTTTTGAATTAAGTTTTAAGTTATGTGTTTAGTTATGATTTGAGCGTGGAGTTATATTTTGAGTTTAAAATATTAAAAAAAATTAAAATATTTATGTAACGCCCTCAAAATAAATCTATAAATCGTACAATCTTGACATGCTTAGACATAAGAGAATGAAGCATAATTTCATTTCATCAGAGTATTCATTACAAAAGTATTACATGTTGACATCAAAAGTAAATACCCTACGGTCTTACAACTTTCCAAACCAACACTTGGTTACAAAAATAGAGTACTAACTCAAAATACAAAATAAGTCATTGGCCTGATTTACATGTAATACACAAAATAACCACAAAAATAAACAAGAGAGTCTTCAACTCCCACAGCCATCCAGGCTAAGACCTCGGAGGCAGCATAATACCTGAACCTGAAAATGATGTCCCATATAGAGTGAGCTAACGCCTAGTAGAGATATACTAAACATAATATGAGCAATAACTAAAACATTAGCATTTGATAAATGTTTAACCCATATAAATCATTTCATAATCCATTTCAATTACATGACAAATATGTTCATGTTTCATTCCTCTTTCCTTTACTTAACCGGTTTTCGATTCATAAATATGGCTCAGAACTTGGCAAAACAATTCCCATGAGACCACAGCTCATATCAACAATACTACCATACTTCACAATAGATACACGTATTTGCTATATCAATATCACATAAAACACTTCCATGCTTCATAATAGATATACATATTCGTTGTACCAATACTTCAATAGATACACATATCTGCTGTATCAATGGAGTCCATCCCTTATATCCTCCCAAATAATATTCAGTTTAATAGTCCATCCCCTATATCCTCCTAAACTGTGGAGTACATCCCCTATATCCTCCCACATAACACAATGTATATAAACACATATCATATACATAATCAATCAATACATAAATTTGATATATTATTCCAACCGTCATATTCAATGACTTATTCAACCGATTAGTTTTAATTCGCCTAATCATCATGCAATGTCTACAACAATCAAAACTATCCTCCACCGATAGTACAAAGCAATTATTTCTAAACAGATAATAATTACATCAACAGATAATTTATCAACATTTTCAAAGGTGATTAATGAATCCAACTCCACCATTCCCTCTCATAATGAGCCAATTTCATTATTTCCAACTCAATTTTATATTTCCATAATAAATGTCATTAATTACTCTAATGACCCAAATATACCCAAATATGGTATTTTTTTCCCCTTTTCTCAACATTGACCCAAAGGTCCAAATATTATCAACAACAATCAATAACCTCCTTTTTAGACCCAAAACACATATGTTTGAATCAAAAAAACAAAACCCTTCTTTCCAATATAACACATCTCAAACACTAACTTCCCAAATCAAACCATTTATACAAAAAGCTCAACATTTAGGTTAAAGCTCATAAAAATGAGTAGTTATCCCCACCTCAAATTCGGAGCTCAAAGGAAGAAGATGACGAAATTCGAAATGTTCCAAACCCCAATATTTTCAGATCAAAATGTAGCCCTCAACGAGTTCCACACTTTTTACAAAGGCCCAAGGATAGAAGACCACTCCTACTAGATCAAACCCTAGAGAAAAGTTGGAGTTTTAGAGTGAGGTGCTCTCCAATGGAGGTTTTGAAAAGTAAGAGAGAGAAAGAAAGTGTGAAAAGTGGCTTAAAATCACCCAGCTGCTATCTGATATACGACTAGTCCACTTGAGCGGAGAATAGGACGCTCGAGCGTCAAGCACAAAAACTGGACCCGTTCGAGCGTAAGAATACCCGCACAAGCACCAAGACACAACTGCAAAACACACCTGCTCGAACTCAAAAGGAAACCCGCTCAAGCGTAGATTACCCTATTCCAGTATTTTTCACAAACATTGAACACCCGCTCGAGCGCAAAGAGCCCGCTCGAGCGCGACCTGCTCGAGCGTAAGGAAATCCGCTCGAGGGTGAAAAACGAACCTGCAGTACTTTTGCAGGGACACAAAATGCTGGAAGTGTGCAAACTCCACTCGAGCACGAAAAGATCCGCTCGAGCGGACCACCAAAAATTTGGGTAATAAGAAATGGAACCAAGACTCAATCAACCTGTTCAAAACACGCCCAACACAATTCTAAACTCAAATACAAAGAGTTAAAGGATGACATTAAGGCATATACAACAACCAACTCCACGGAACCTAAGTCCGGATACAACAATCAAAGGAGGAAGAACCAGGATCGCTATAACTTACAAAATAAAATAAAAAATTTAAATAAAAGTTATATATTTAAAATAAAAAATAAAATTTTCTTAAATATTTTTAAATTTTTTAAAAAAATAAATAAATAAAATCAAAATACAACTTAAAAATCAAAACTCAAAATACAACTTAAAACTCTTTTCAAAACTTAAAACTCTTTTTAAAATTCAAAATTTTAAATTTTTTTTAAAATACTTTTTAAAATGTATAACTAAACAAATATTTTTTTTTAAAACTCAATTCACAATTTTATAATTAAATTGTAATTATACATTTAAATTATAATTCTAAAATTCTAGAAAGGTGCCTTAATTTTTTAAAACTTGACGTGAGGACAACTCGTAGCTGACCAACTCACGATTTTTGTTTCTATCCTCCCTTATAGCTTGGTTGGTTACTTGAGCGGCCCATTCGAATGGGGCCAAATCATCTACGCTGGATCGAGTTCACATCTAACTTACTCCTATAATAATCATTCTATTTGATTTTCAGTTTTCAAAAATAAATTTTGTAAGTTTTAAATTTAAATTTTGATATTTTTAATAATATTTTTTGAATATTACAATTAATTTTTTAATTTTTAGATTCACTTAATTGTAATATGCTTTAAAATAAAAATTTATATAATTTTTTTTAAAATTCATTGAATACAAAAAAATATGAAAATATACTGACTTTTCTTTTTTGTATTTGGTGAATTTTTTTAAAATTTTCCCACATATGTTATATATTTTAAATGTATTTAAATTAGGTGTGTCTAAAAAGAATGCACAAAATGTTTTTAAAAAGTCACTAAAAACAGAAAAAAAAAGAAAAATAAAAACAAATAATTCAATTTTCTGAAAAAAAAAATTGGAATGAATTCTCTAGAACCAAAAGTTAAAACAATTTTATTAAAATAACTTTTTAACTTGATACCAAAATAATATAAATAATAAATTATAAATATATTTCATGAGATCTACTTAAAATGTACATTATTCTCTATCATTTTAGAAATCATAAATATTTATTTTTCAGAATTTGTCATTCAACCAGATGATAAAAAAAATATGAAATTCCTAACTATCCTCCTATATGATAATGAAATTAGTAAAATTATTAATTGAAATATATTAATGACTTTATTAAAATTAACAATTAGTACACGCGATGAATATGCAATTCAAGTAAGGAAAAATAAAAATAAATGATGAAAATATTAATATTATAATATGTGTATTATTCAAGTAATAAAAATTTTCTTTTTTAGGCCTTGGGTCTCGATTTCGAGTCTCGTACACTATTTATTTATTTTTAAGGAAAGAGAAATTCATTGTCACGTGACATGAAAAGAATAGAGAAATTCATGTGTCATGTGGCATAAAAAAAAAGAAAGAGTTCAGGACAACAAATCGAACTTTTACTTTATATAATAATATAGATCTTAATTGACTTAATTGTTAAAAAATTTCACGTGGCACGTGGTATGAAAAGAAGTAAAGGTTTCAAGACACCTAGCTAATTCAATCTTTATTTGATATAATATAGTATAGATGTATATAGTATAAATCTTAATTGACTTGACTAATGAAAATAGTTATTTGTTATGCGATTAAAAATATAACTGGACCAAATGTATTTTTTTAAAATTATAGGAGTAATTAATAATTTTAACAAAAATGAGGAGGTATATTTGTATTTATTCAAATTATATATTATATAAGCAAAATGGGGTTTTAATGAGAAGAAATATGAGAGTTCCAAGTGCTCAATCTAAATTTCTTGACTTTTCAATTTAAAAAAATAATTAATAAATCACACACGCAAACACTTTTTCTTTTTCAAACAAAGAATGCATTTTTCATTCATAAAATCTTCCTTCCTTACAATTAAACAAACAAAGAGTTTTATAATTAAAAAATAATAATTAATAAATCATGCCCTCAAGGAGTTTTCAAAGGAAAAAATAATAATTAATAAATCATACACTAAAAAAATATTTCACCATAAAATATTTTACATTCTTCACCATAAAGCATAAAATGATTTATATAATTAAAATTTTGCAACATATATTTTTTTTTCTTGCCATGGCCATCGCTACTTAACGGACATATCAAAACTCATTATTTTCATACATACTAAACATTTATATGTATATATATATACTAGTGTAAAACATGTGCTACGCACAGGCAACTAACAAAATGTGATAAATAATACTAAACATGTTAAAAATTAATTAAATATTATGACATTAATTTAAATGGATATTTAAATAATAGATTTGAGTGATTTCACTATGTTTATATAAATATGCAAGACTAATTTTTTTTTTTTGAAATACACTCAATCGAATAAACTCAATTAAAAATGAAGAGTAAGAGTGACATTCTATGAATAATGCAAGTTGTTATGTGTAATGTGACATGCCTCTTGAAAAGAGATGAGATTGACCGGTAATGGATCGGAATGTTAAATATTATGTAGTAATATTGTTCGAAATAGAGAAAACTTGTTTTTGAAAAACTTGTGTTTAATTTCGGGGACGAAATTCTTTAAGGGGGAAAGGTTATAGTAATCCCGGTAGTCCCTTTACTGTTCAGTTGTATTCCGGACTCGGTTCTGTGAAGTTGTTAGTGGTAATTGTCTTGTTGTCATCCTTTAAATCGATTTGTTTGGGTTTTAGGATGTGTTGGGCTTGGTTGATTCAGGTTGGTAGAGTTTTGGCTCCCATTGTTGTTGCACAGTTTTTGGATGGTTCGCTCGAGCGGGTCTTATTGCGCTCGAGCGGGATTGACACTCTTCCAGTATTTTGTGTCCTTGCAAAACTTCTGCAGGTGTGTTTTCTACGCTCGAGCGGGTTTCCTGTGCTCGAGCGGGTCGCGCTCGAGCGGTCTTATTGGCGCTCGAGCGGGTGGTATATTTTTAGTGTAAGTTCTGGGAGGGAAAAAATTGTGCTCGAGTGGACTGGTTTTTCACGCTCGAGCGGATGTGTTGTGCCTTGTGTCTTGGAGCTCGAGCGGGCCTTTTTGCGCTCGAGCGTACCTAGTTTTTTTGTTCTTGACGCTCGAGCGTTGTATTTTCCGCTCGAGCGGGAATGTCGTATATCAGAAGTCAGTTAGGCTTTTTGAAATCACTTTTTACATTCACTCTCTCTCTCTCTTACTTTCTAAAAAGACATTTTTGAGAGCCTCTCTCTCTCTAGAAACTCCTTTCTCTCTAGGGTTTGATCTAGTTAGAGTGTTTTCCCTTCCTTTGGCCTTTGTAAAAGTTGTCTTGATCGTCGAGGGCTTCGTTTTGATCTGTGGATCTTAGAGTTTGGAGCATTTTGGTTTTCTTCATGTCCTTCCTTGGGCTCCGAAATTTGAGGTAGGGATTCCTACTCACTCTTATGAGTTTTAACCTAGATATTGAGTTTTTGTATAAATGGTTTTGAGTTTTGGAAACTAGGGTTTCAAATGTATATTTTTTAAAAGAGGGTTTTTGATAATTTTGAACCATAAACATGTATTTGGGCTTCTAAAATGGGTTGGTTGATGTTGTTGGTAATATTGGGCTCTTGGAGTCAATGTTGAGAATAAGGGGAAATATGCCATGCATGGGTATGTTGGGGTCATTAGTGTAATAAATGACTTGGTTGAGAAAATATGGAATTGAGTTGGAGATAATGAAATTGGTTCATTACATGGTAGAATAGTGGAGTTGGATTTATTAAATCACTCACTTTTGAAAACATTGATATTTTATCTGTTGGGACTTTTATTATCTGTTTCGAAATAATTGCTTGGGCTACCGGTGGAGGGTAGTTTTGATTGTTGTAGACAATGCATGATGATTAGGCAAACTAAAATTAATCAATTGAACATGTCATAGAGTATGACAGTTGATAGAATACATTAATGTTATGTATTGATTGATTGTGTATATGACTTATATGTATATACATTGTGTGTATGTGTGAGAGGAGATAGGGGATGTACTCCACGGTTTAGGAGAAGATAGGGGATGGACCTCTAAACCGGATGTTGTTTGGGAGAAGATAGGGGATGGACTCCGCTGATACAACTTATATGCTTGTCAGTTAATGTGTTGATACAGCTCTTATGCTGATCTATGGAAGTGTTGATACAGCTCTTATGCTTATCTGTTGAAGTGTGGATACAGCTTGTATGCTTATCTATTGAAATGTTGATATAGCTTATATGCTCATCTATCGAAGTACTGATATGGCTTGTATGTTTATCTAGCGTAAAATGGGAAACGTTTAATATGAGTTATTGTCTCATATAAGTTGTTGGCCAGGTTCTGAGCCGGTGTTGCAAATTGTGAACTTGATAACAAATGGGAAATGAAATGAAACATGAATACAATTGTCATGTGATGAAAATGGTGTATGAATTGATTTATGGGGATTAAACATTTATCAATTGCTAATGTCTTAGTTATTGCTCATACTGTGTTTAGCATATCTCTACTGGGCGTTGGCCACCCTTTATGGGACATCATTTTCAGGTACAGGTAGCATGCCACCTCCAAGGACATAGCTTGGATGATGTTGAGAGTTGAGGACTCTTTTTGGTTTATTTTGTTTGTATTACATGTATATCAAGTCGATGGCTTATTTTGTATAGAGTTAGTACTCTTCTTTTGTATAACTAAGTGTTGACTTAGAAAACTGTAAGCCTATAGGGCATTTGCTTTTGTTGTTAACATGTAATACAGTTGTAAGAACTACTCTGATGAATGGAATTGGTTGATTTCTCTTATATCAATGCATGTCTAAAGTAATGGGTTTTATGTATTATTTTGAGGGCGTTACAAGAAAAATGGGTAGTTACTAAGTAGTTATGGCTGTATTTTTTCATCTATAAATAGCCATCAATAACTACATTATAAGAGATCCAAAACTCAAATCAAAGACAATTGATTTAATATTTCTTGTCATTTATATTTTCTGCACTTCATTTTTGAAGCATAGGAGTAGAGGTAAGTTCTCTGCACTTTATTTCATGCACTTCCTTTTCGAAGCATAGGAGTAGAGATAAATTAATGGTTAGCTTGATTGTTCACTCAATCATCTTTCTCCATCTCCCTCTTTCTTCTTTTAATTTTTCTTTTCTCTACACTTGGCAATTTTGAAATCCTCTTCGTTGAGGCAAAAAAACCATCAACGTAATCGCTTGATAATTGGCTTGAATTTAATCTGTAAGGATTTTTCAATCCTTGCTGGTGCGCTCGCATTTATGATATTTTCCTTCGTAAGAAAAATAAGCCAACAATTCTGAAGTTACTAAATAAAATAAACAAATAGCATCACTTTTCTTTTTAAAATCTCAATAAGTTTCATTTTAATTTTATTTTGTGTCAATAACTTACAAATTTTAGCAATTTTTGTATTTTGAAGCGACTAAATAAAAATAAAAAAAACCCTCACTTTTCTTTTTAAAATATTAGTTAGTTTTATTTTTACTTTGTGTTAAGAGCCGATAAAGTGGTATTGGTAGTGCTATGCATGAGTATAAATAAATAATCAAAAATTAGTTTCAAAATTAAATAATAATATAAAATTTCTCTAAAATATGTAGTAAAAATTATTTATAATTAATTAAATTTTATTCATGTTTATTAGAATTACGCATAAATGACTTTTATATTTATTACAATGTGACATTCACCTAATCATTAAAAATTGTTTAGATCTATATCCAACTTATGAATCATTTGACCTATTTATTTATTAAATTGGTAAATAAATATTTATAAGTATTTTTTTTAAATAAGAAAAATGAATATGTCTTATGCATATCTACTAAAAAATGTGAACATAGGTAAAAAATTATATATTTATGTTAACACGAAATGAATAGTTACATATTTTCATATATTAAAAAATTATCTAAGATAGAGCCGTCTTAAATTATATGTCATATTTTAGCTTTAATCTTAGTAAAAATATTTGATAATAATAAATTTAAATATTATGTATAAATTATATCATAATTTATCGATTCGTGATCGGTATGAGCTAGTTTGAGGGTTTTAATATTGGATTAAACATTCAATGGGCCAATTTTTTAGCCCCGTTTTGATAATCTGAATCATTCACATTTTAGAATTCGTCGAGTATATCATCCCTGAAAAAAAAAATTCAAATTGATCAAATAACGGAAATCACGTGTTTAGATCAATTTTGATGAACCATTTATTTTATGACTATCCCTTTTTTTTTTCATACAAAACTAACACAACACATGGTTACCATTTGATCAACTTGATTTTTTTATAGGAATTATGTACTCGACGAATTCTAAAATATGAATAGTTTAGATTATCAAAATGGGATCCAAAAGTGAGCCCACAAGGCCCAACAACACTTCTTCAATCCAATAAAGGACCGGAGAGAAGCCCATGTCATGTTAAAGAATCAACAATGTTTAAATTTTAGGTTAAAAAATTAATTATTTTTTGGTATGTGTATGTATGAATGTATCAAAATTATGCATTAATGCAATCTTAGGGGTGCAATTTTGAAAATAAATTTGGTATGGTAAACAAAAATTAAGGACGTAATTTGAAATGGTAATTATGGTAGTATAATTTAAGGGTTTAATAGAAAACTCCATGCATTAATTAAAATGCAACACATAATGACACTTAGTATTTTTATTATTAAAAAAAATTGAGTTGATTTTATTTTTATTTATTTTTTTTTGAGAGCTAGAGTTGAGAGTTTGAACCTTAAAGAAACCCTATGAACATTTACTGTGTATGAAAATAATAAGTTTTGATATATATGTTAAGTAGTAATGGCCATGGTGAGAAAAAAAAAAAAAAACATGGTACAAAATTTTAATTATATAAATTATTTTATGCTTTATGGTGAAGAGTTTATAATATTTTAATAGAAAATATTTTACGATGAAATATTTTTGAGTATGTGATTTATTAATGTTTTTAATTGAAAATTTTCATTTTTAAGCGTGTGATTTATTAATTGTTTTTTCTTAATTGGAAAACTCCTCCCTTATTTGATGGTAAGGAAGGAATGGTTTTAGGAATAAAAAGTGCATTCTTTGTTTAAAAAAGAAATTTTTAGTGTGTGATTTATTAATTATTTTTTTAAATTGAAAAGTCAACAAATTTGGATGGAGAGCAACTCCAACCACACTCTCTACCTTTTACTAGCTAAAGTACAAAAAAGTATACTTTTTATTTTACCTAATTACTTTAGCTATTGTGTTCTCCAATCACACTCTTTATTTTAGCCAATCATTCAAACTAACTTAATTAATTTTTAAAATAAAAAATACTAATTGCTGATATTTTACTAATGTAAATTTGCAATAATAATAAATTTGCATATACAAACATACGAAACTTGTAGAATAATTTGGAGTAGAAAAAATAAATATCCAGTTTGCAAATTAGCACATACCCATTACTTGAAGTGCTACTTCCACCAAACCCTGGTATCAAATCATCCAAATCTTGATCATTTTGCTCCATTTCTCCCAAATTCTCCCTCAACCCATTGGATCCAAACTCCATTCCACCAAAATTTTCTACCAAATACGTTGTCAAAGGCATCAAAATCAGTTAAATTCTCGGCTTTCCGATTGTTATTGAATCGAAAAATTCCATCAAGATCACCATCGAAGGACCCAGTAGTTGAATTCCAAGTATATACTGATTTTGATTGATTTACTGATGTAGGTTTGAGGTCAAAATTGGAATTGATTCTGAAATTTCAAGAATCGCCATTGTTAGTGTTGGTTTTGGTCTTGAAATTGGCTATTGGGGTTGATTTTCCCTGTGCTTTGGGCCCAATACTTTCAACCAAAATGCCAAACTCATCCATTTGCAAGGTCCCAAGTTCATATCGATACTATGTGTTGATTGAGTTGTGTAGAGAGAGAATCGAGTGATGAAGAAAAGCTAAAAGAAGAAGATGATTTGCCAAACAATACAAAATCAATAGCTCTATGTTCTCCACCAGCATCGCTAGAGAAGAATCGCCGGAGCCATACAACATGTTCACAGGATCGCATTGATCAGACGTGAATGGTAATGATCTCGCGGGAAAAAGGGTGTCGGTTGATTTGGAGAGTGATTCATGCTCTTCAAATATAGCATTTCTAGTTTTGACCCATCACTTACTGTATTCCGGAGTCGGGTTTGTGACGACTAGGTGTATGATTCGCTCCTTATCCTTTTGTTTTCATTGGGTTTGAAGTGTCTGAAAGTTTTGTTCTCAAACATATTCTTGTTCTCGTTTATTCGGTTTCAAATTTCACCTGTTTCAGAGAGTGAGAGGTCAGGTCCGAAGTGCCTAAAATGGAGCTAAGAAAATTCTGGGCAGCTGGGCCAGAGCCTCACGTGCTAGGTGGGGCTGCACGTGAGGGGGATGAGGCCACACGTGCGAGGTAGGCCAGCTATGGAAGGTTGCACACTGCCTAAAAGACAGGTGTCACGCCCTCAAAATAATAACATTAAAACCCATCAATTTAGACATGCATTGATATAAAAGAGAAATATTCTTCTATTCATCAGAGTAGTTCATTACAATGAGTATTACATGTTAACAACAAAAGCAAACGCCCCACGGGCTTACAACTTTCCAAGTTAACACTTGGTTACAAAAAGGAGAGTATTAAGTCAAATACACATTAAGCCCTTGGCTTGAATTTACATGTAATACATCCAAAAGATAACAAAACGACAAAAGTTTGTCTGCCTCTAGCCTCCCAAGCTATGTCCTTGGAGGTGACATGCTACCTGTACCTGGAAATGATGTCCCATAAAGGGTGAGCCACAGCCCAGTAGAAATACACTAAACCGGCTATGAACAATGACTAAAAGATTAGCAGTTGATAGATGGTCAACATAGATACATCCACATATATCACATTCCGGTTTCATGACATTAAGGCCATGTTACATTTCATTTCCCATTTCTTTTTCAATTTTGAGTTTGAAAACAAGGCTCAACACCTAGCCAAACAACTTAATGAGATTAAGACTCATCTTTAAAAACACTTTCGAAATTCATGATGGATACACATTTTAATGTTGTATCGATAACACATAAACCATTTCCACACTTTACGAAAGATACACATTTCAGTGCTGTATCAACATAACATAGAATCATTTCTATACTTCACAATTGATAACGATATACATTTTAGTGCTATATCAAATCAATTCGAACACTTCCATAATCAACACTTGATACACATTGTAGTGCTGTATCAATGTCACACAAAATCCGGTTTAGAAGTCCATCCCCTATCTTTCCCTAAACCGTGCAGTACATCCCCTATCTCCTCCCACACAACACATGTATATAAACATAGATCATATACAATCAATCAATACATAAAGTTAATGTATTATTCCAGTCGCTATATTCGATAGCATACTCAATCGATTAGTTTTAGTTTGCCTAATCATCATGCATTGTCTACAACAATCAAGACTATCCTCCACCGATAGCCCAAAGCAGTTATTTCTAAACAGAAAATAAATGCACCAAATGAATATATAATCAACATTTCAACTAGGTGAGAGATGAATGAATCTAACTACACCCTTTAATCCCATACACATCCAATTCCAACATTCTCAATTCAATTCCCCTTTTCTCCAAATTAATTATACAAATTAATTAAACTTTGTAATTAGGTCATTTTTTCCACAAGTTACATAACAACCCTAAGGTCCCATTTTCATCCATAATCCATCATTGATCTCATTTCTCTATACTAAACATGCATATTGGTTTATTATCAACAAAACCCCAACTTTTGTAAAATTACACAAAAGACCCAAACTTTCTCAAAATTACACAACAACCTCCAACATATCAAACTACCAAAATTCAAAGACAAAGCTCATAAAGAGGAGTAGGATATCCCTACCTCGAAGTTTGAGCTCCAACGGAGATGAAGCCAAAGACCAACGTGTTCCAAATCCCAAGTTTTTCAAATTAAATCAAAGCCCTCAACCCACTCTATCTTTTTAACAAAGAACTAAGGCTAGAAACTCACTCTAGATAGATCAAACCTTAGAGAGAAGACAAGTATAGAGAGAGAGAGAGAGAGAGAGAGAGAGAGTCGGATCTAGGGTTTGCAAAAAGAAAGGAGATGAAAAAGTGATGTTTTCCCCGCTGCTGCCTACTAATATAAAACAGGCTCGCTCGAGTGAAGGATTGGTCGCTCGAGCGACCAGACACAAAGAATACTCGCTCGAGCGAAGAAAGTCTCGCTCGAGCCAATAACTCGAAGCTTTAGGTCTGCAACCCAGAAGCATGCTCGAGCAACAGAATGCTCGCTTTAGCGAGGAAACTCAAAACATACACCTCGCTCGCTCGAGCCAAGAAACACAGCTCTCAGGTCAAAATGAGACACAGATGCATGCTCAAGCGCAAGACTTCTCGCTCGATCCACCAGACACAAAACTCAACTCTCGCTTGAGCAACCAAACCCTGGCTCGAGCGAAGGATCCAAAACAAAGAGCTCGCTCGAGAGACAAACTTCTTGCTCAAGCGAAGGACCAAAATTCTGGGCAGCAACCATTTGCTCCCAAACACAACCAACCTATAACAAACCTACCCAACACATCCTATAACTCAAATACAAAGTATGAAAGGACGTAAACAAGATATATACAACTGCAAATATCCACGGAAACACGTCCGGATCACTGTACACAAGGGGTAAAACTCGAGATCGCTATAGCAGGTGTAGAGTAAAGGGCAGTAAAGGACCACCACACGTGCAGGGGTGAAGGCCGTACGTCCGAGGGAGGCACTCCACACGTGCGGGAGAGGGCGCCGTACGTGCGGCATTCTGGGCAGTCCGAGAGCTTTGTTTTTTCTTTCTTTTGGGGCTAAATGTGTCTCATTTTTTTTACTTCCCCCTCTCTCTAAAAACACTTTTGCTCCTCCTTCTCTCTAAAAACCCTCATCAAACACTAAGAATCTTTGATTTCTTGCAATCATTTGGGTCTAGATTCATCATCTCTCACAAATCTTAGAGATCAAAGCTAGAACTTCACATTGTGTGGTGGAAATCGAAAATCTCTCATCTTGGCTCTAGGGTTTCATCTCTTTTCTTCATCAAACATTGAGGTAGGGTTTCCTTTGAGTTATATATATATATATATTTATATATGTTTGCAATGATGGTGTGTTTTGAGGGTTTTCTTGAAGATATTACATTGCCCTTGATTTTGTGGTTGAAAATGTAGAGATTTTCAAAAGTGGGTTTAAATCTCAATCCTTTTGTTAATCCTTGAGGGTTTCACTTTCATTTATTTAAGAAGATGATTTTGGGGGGATTTCACCAAGGAAATGGGGAGGTGTTTTGGTTTTTGATGAAGAACCCTAGAAATTGGGGCTTTTGGAAAGAAAAATATGGAAAAGCCTATGGATTTCTTTCTTTTCTTGTGTTAAAAGAATGAATAAGTGTAGATTCCATAATAGGTTTTTCAAAATGGCAATCTTCTTAATATATGAGAATTTATTTTAAACCATTGTTAAATGCATGAACATGTATAGTTGTGGGATGACAAGTTGTTGTGTACCATGAATTATGAGAATTGTAAAATCTTGGTTATTGATGTTTGAAACATTACATATAGTCTTGAAGAGACTAAATTGTTAAGAATTGTGCATGAGGAGGAAATATTGCTATGTGTGGTTAGCCTTGGTTGTGTACATGGTTATTTATAAAATAACATTAGGGGGACAAAAATGGAGAAATGTTATAAGGCATTATTTCTTGCAGTACATACCCATTCAATTTACTATTATTATCATGCACTTTGTATTGAGTTTAAAAATGCTTACATTGAGAAAAGAACATTTTGAATGAGAACCATTGAAATGTAGTGGGGTAAATACATTGGTAAGTCCGGATAGGAGATGTAGATGAAATTGTTAAGTTGGCCTGAGTGTCCAGGGTGAAAGACCAAAAACATGCACGGAGAAGGTACCACTTCCCTTCCGGTTAGCAACCAGTAAAGTGGGGTTATTGGTAGTGCTAGTTGAGCTTACTTGCAGACACCAACCTAGGGATTACCTTAGTCGTATTTACCGCCCCCATTGAAGAGAACTGTAAATTTCAGAATTTTTTTTAAGATTTTCCTAATGTTGTTGAAAAGGGATGATATTTTGAAAGAGCATGTATATGGAATACTGTTGTTTAGCATTGCATGACATGTGCATTGAATATTTGAAACCTTGCACAATTGTATATACTTTGTTAAGAATTCTCTACTGAGCTTTATGCTCACCCCTATGGGATTTTGATGTAGGAAAAGACGTGGTGATCCCGCCAAATTGAGGGCATGGATATGTTGTGAAGAGTAATAACTCTATTTTTGTTATGATTTAAATGCTAGCCAAGGGCTAGTCATGTATGGGTCCGAGAGGCCATTTTTGTGTAATCGGACTTAAGCCTTGAAAATTGTAATCCTATAGGGAGGGGGAGGGGGGGCATTTTATTATTTTGGAACATGATGTTCTACATGCTATAGATTCATGTATTTCTATACGATTGAATGTATAATTCGCATGTGGGACTTTTGTATAAACCTTGTTGATTAATGGTGCAAAGATTGAAGTATTGTTATTATTGTTTAGTAGACGTGGGCTGATGTGTTATATTTATGTTGGATATTTTGAGACGTTACAACTTGGTATCAGAGCTACCGGGTTTGAATACTTGGGGCTCACGGGAAGTGGTTGTTTTGCCACAGTGGGTTCATTGCGCACGATTAGGATGTGTCTTACATTTTGCGATTATGTGATGACGTGCTTATGTGACTATTTGGGTATGAGATTGGACTTTTGGGATGTTATTCGCGCCTATTAAATTTCTTGAGGTCTTATTAGCAGGGCACCTAATCAATACTCATTCTACTAAGCATTCGTGATTTTTCATGGAACGAATCTCATCACAAAAGGATAGTCTGTATGTGCTTACGTGACTAAGTGCTTATGTGCAGTGACTTAAATTATTTGTGTGTTAGAATATATATGATTGTTGTAGTTTAACGTGTGAGGCAAGTTACGAGCATATTTTGAATTATGTGCTAAATTGGTTTATCTTGATTCTCAATTAGGATGTTAGGAAGGGGTCAAACTTATAGTGGTAGAGGTGGAAGGCGTGGTCAAGGTCGTCGGGGTGTGCATAGGGTACCAGCCCATGAGGTTCCGGTTCAAAAGGAGGGGTTAGACTAAGCTAATATGGCCGAGCAAGTGAGGCAAGCTGAGATACCAAGGTAGGCGGGTCAAGCTGCAATGGGGGCCCTAGCCAGAGAAATGGCGGAGGCCTTGAGGGAGTCTATGAATATACTAAGGGCGGAGAACCAAGCTAGGGACAACACTGTAGAGACAAGGGCAAGCTTCCTCACGAGAGAGTTTTTGCGGGCCAAGCCAGATGAGTTCTATGGTGGCCCCGAGCCTAAGAAAGTGGATGAATGGCTCAAACAAACCGTGAACACTTTTGAGATGCTTCACATAGAGGATAGCGAGTTAAAGGTGACTTTTGCTAGTTACTACCTCAAAGGGGACGCGAGCCAATAGTGGAAATATGCCAAGGGCCGAATAGAATCGACATGGGAAGAATTTATGGTGACTTTCCAAGACAAGTACCTATCTCCCACTGCTAGGGAGAGGTTAAGGCAGGAGTTCCAAGACCTTAACCAACTCAATATGTTCGTGGCCGAGTTTGAAGTGGCCTTTTCTAGTTTGTCCCGATTTGCACCGGAGTTGGTAGCGACGGAAGAGCACCGTTGCATTGAGTTTGAGAAGAAACTTAGAACCAAGATCTTGTTCAAGGTTGCCGAGAATATGATTCAGAACTATGACCGTCTTGTAGAGGCGGCTGCGCATGTGGAGATTACCGTGGAGGCTGAGGATGAGACTTCGGAGTTCGAGGTCTAGGGGCCAAGGGTTGCAAGAGGACTATAGGCCCAACAAGAAGAGTAGAAACACTCTTTCATCATAGCCTCAACTACAACAGTATAGATCTACCTTTCCCTTGCCTAGTGTGGGCTCGGGGAAGAGTGCATAGAGTGGGTTTTCCTGCTTCAAATGTGGCTAACCGAGTCACAAGGCCTTTGCATGTCCACAGAAAGAAGGAGGACAGCAGATGTGTGATAACCTTGTTTCGTATTGTGCTAATTGATCCTTATTATGAATGTGATTATGTGTCTGATATGATTTTGTGTGCCATTTATGTATATATATGTGGTTTTGAATTTCTATCTGTTCACTGTAGGAAAATCTGTTTGACTTTTTGCTTTGGAAATTAAATTGAAGGTCTTATCGGCCACAAAACCCGAAATTGATTACGCCATTGTGATTGGCATAATTTTTAGAGCTTATGGTGAAATTTAATTGAAAATTGATTCGGACCGAATTAAATAGATTAAATTAGTCCAATTATTTAATATTAAAATAATGTGATTTAGAGGAACTTATAAGGGCCCACTACGCTCTCATTTTGTTGTTTTGGAGGCTCAAATCAGATTTTATATCTTAGGAAGAGAGTGAGGCCGGCTTAGAGAGAGAGAGAGAGAGAGAGAGAGCTCAATTGAGGTTTTGATCTTGGAGCTTGAATAATTTGAAGAACAACTCAAGGTTTGACCATAAATTGGGAAGATTGAAGCTCCTAGGCGAGTAATCAACCCTTGATTTATGAAATTGAGTTTGTAATCATGTAAGCTCAAGTAATTTTGTGACCAAGAATAAGAATTTAGTTGTAATTGATGAATTCGAAATCAATAGGTGCATGCATGTAAGAAATCGCTATGAACTTCCATGTTTGAGCATAAAGTGTGTAATCCATGTTAAAATTTGATTGAAGTCCATGTGTTTGATCATCTCTTCACCAACTAAATTGAGAATATTGTGTATATCCTATATGCAAGTACAAATCATGGAGGTGTGAGTCTTGAATGTTTGAATTTAGTATGTTGGTGATGAGTTTGGGACAATTTGAGTCATGCATGTAATTGATTCATGAAATTGAGCTTCATAATGTAATGAATTTGGTGTTGGATCATGTTAGTACATGTATATGTGAAGTTTGAGCCATAATATGCAAGAGTGTGCAAGATGTGTTGATTTGAATATTGAATTTGAGCTCAAGAACAATTCTAGATTTTCCAGAATTTATGATGTCTGCTCGAGCGTGGGAACCGCCGCTCGAGTGGGAAATACGAGCTCCCAGTATATTTAGTAGACATGATGTCTGCTCGAGCGAGGAAGTTCACGCTCGAGCGAGGAGCTATGTAGGATGACCTTCCACTTGAGCATTCGAGTTCGCGCTCGAGTGTAGAAATGATGTAACTAGTACTTTTGCAGACCTCATGGGTCCGCTCGAGCGGGGAAGTCCACGCTCGAGCGGGGACCCCTGTTTCTGAAATTTTAAAAATGCGTTATGTGTTTCATTTTCTATTCCCTTTCACTTCTAAGTACTCTTAGGCATGCATTAAGCATTGTAAATGAGTTAAAGGATAAGAATGAAGCCTAAAGAGAAATATGTGAATTAAGAACAGATTGAATTGTTTGTGACCCTTTGTGTTCATGGAATGTGTAGGGTCGAGCTCCAGGGCAAATCATCCAGCCGATCACTGTGAGTAATATCTTAATAAAGATATCTGAAATATGCTATTTGTCCAATTGCTCACCTTCCTATAAGTCTGTCAATTTGAATTGTGGACAAATGTTCGCTATGCCGAAAACATGAAAGTCTGATTGGGCCAGAGGCCAGTTTGACATAAAAGTCTGAATGGGCCAGAGGCTAGTTTGATATGAAAGCCTGAATGGGCCAAAGGCTAGTTTGACGTGAAAGTCTGAATAGGCCAAAGGCTAGTTTGACATGAAAGTATGAATTGGCCAGAGGCCAGTCTGACATGAATGAAAGAATGGTTGGGCCAAAGGCCAGTCTGACATGAATGAAAGAATGGTTGGGCCAAGGGCCAGTTTGATATGAATGAAAGATAGATGGGCCAAAGGCCGGTTTGACATGAATAGATTGGGCCCGAGGCCATTCGATGCGTTTGGGACCATAGTTACTTGACCTACATATGTATATATGTATGTATTAGGTAGAAATATGAATTGGGCCCAAGGCCGTTTGATGTATATTGTTCCAATGTATTTTCTTTATTTAATCTTATTCACTGGGCTTTCCCTCACGCTCATTCGTGTGTCTGTAGGTGAGCCAAGGGAGGTCCAAACCTAGCCTCAGTGAAGTTTGTGTGGAACGACCAAGGTTTTGAAGAGTCAGCCCTTACGTCTCACGCACGAGACTGGTCTTCACCCTTTTGCCATTTAGTTTTGTTTTGTCATACTGGCGAGGATTTTGGTTTGTGATTGTATATAGTTTTGATTGGCTGACCTAGACTTGAATGATCTTGTCTGTACAGAACTTTAGGTTACTGTATTTTCTGATGTGAGTTATTAATATGTATATGTATGGTTTGTTATGATGTGCCATGTAAGCACAGCTCTATGGACAAAGTTTTAAATTTTTCTTCCATTTGGCCCCTTTACTCTGATGAGTTATGTTTGGTTTGGTTTGAGGCCGTAGATAATCTCAAGATTATTGGTCGGTTACGTCCTTAACTCATGGGGGCGGGTTTGGGTCGTGACAAGATGTTGCCACCACCACCAACTAACCGATCTCAAAGTTGGTCACAAAGTAAGGCATAGGGGCCCACTTGCTATGAGTGCGGTCAGTCAGGGCATATGAAGAGAGCTTGCCCGCAGTTAAGAGGTGCATCTGGCGCATCGGGGTTGAGGTAGACTCAGAGCCACTAGCAGGCTCATTCAGTTTAGACTTCGTGAGTTAATTAGGGAGCCGCTTCGGCTCAGTCAGTGCAACAGGCCTATACTCCGAGAGATGAGCAGGTTAAACAGAGGCCACAAGGGCGCGCGTATGCTGTTACCGCACTAGAGCAGTTGCCGGGATCCTCAATTGTGAGAGGTATTTTTGTTGCGTGTAATTATTTGGCTAATGTGTTGATAGACACGAGTGCGTCTCATTCATTCATATCCACTGCATTCACATCTGTATTGGGGTTAGAGGTTGCACGGTTAACGTCTCCACTTAGAGTAGAGTCACCAGTTGGGGGTACAGTTGACTTAGACTGGGGGTGTCATGGTTGTGAGATAGAGGTTGCTGGGCGTCTACTCCCATTTGCTTTTGTATTGTTAGACATGTCAAGTTTTGATGTTATTCTAGGCATGGATTGGTTATCTTCATATCGAGCGGTGATTGATTATTTTCGTCAGAGGGTCACAGTGTGCACCTCGAGTGGTGATTGTTTTTACTTTTTGGGAGAGCGGGTTGATAGGATCTTGTTGCCAGTTTTTGACCCTCGTAACAGAAACAAGCTTAGTGGCCTTCTAGCTACTCTCTTAGATAGTGAGAGTGACAGGACTCGTGTTGAGTTGTCAAGGGTAGTTTGTGAATACCTAGACGTATTTCCTGAGGATCTTGTTAGTTTGCCACCCCACCGGGAGATCGAGTTCACCGTTGACTTAGTGCCTGGAACGTCGCCAATTTCTATGGCACTATATAGATTTGCACCTGCAGAATTTCATGAGTTGAAGATTCAACTCCAAGAGCTTTTAGATAAGGGTTTCATTCGCCCTAGGACATCGCCTTGGGAAGCTTTTGCTCTCTTTGCGAAGAAGAATGATGGGTCGTTGCGGTTGTGTATTAATTATCGTAAGTTGAATCGGGTTACCGTCAAGAACAAGTATCCCTTACCTAGAATAGATGACTTGTTTGACCAACATAGAGGGTCGTTTTGCATTTCAAAGATAGATTTGAGGTTGGGGTACCATCAGTTGAGAGTCCAGGAGGAGGACATCTAGAAAACAGCCTTTTGTACGCGTTATGGCCACTATGAGTTCCTTGTAATGCCGTTTTGGTTGACTAATGCACCGGCTTCCTTTATGGACTTGATGAACCGAATCTTTAGGGAATACTTGGACCATTTTGTAGTCGTCTTTGTGGATGACATCCTAATTTATTCGACTTCTGAGGAGGAACACGAGGCTCACTTGAGGATAGTGCTTGATTTGCTTAGGAAACATCAATTGTATGCCAAATCTGAGAAATGCGAGTTTTGGCTCACAAAGGTGAAGTTTTTGGGTCATGTGGTGTCAGGAGAGGGAGTAAGTGTAGATTCTTCAAAGATAGACTCTGTGCAGGATTGGGAGCAACCTAAGAATGGTTTTGAAATCCGGAGTTTCTTGGGTTTGGCAGGGTACTATTGACGTTTTGTAAGGGATTTCTCTAGACTAGCCACGCCTTTGACTAAATTGACTAGAAAGGGGGTTAAGTTTGTATGGAGTGAGGCTTGTGAAAAGTCTTTCCAAGAGCTTAAAACTAGGCTGACTATTGCACCGGTGTTGATAATTCTGGAAAGAGGTTTGGGCTATACCGTTTATTGTGATGCGTCTCGAGATGGGGTTGGTTGTTTTTTGATGCAAGGGGGAAAGGTTTTAGCCTACGGTTCACGGCAATTGAAAACTCATGAGAAGAATTACCCTACCCACAACTTGGAGTTGGCAGTAGTAGTGTTCACCTTGAAATTTTGGAAGCATTATTTGTATGGTGAGAAGTTTGAAGTTTTCTCCGATCATAAGAGTCTAAAGTATTTTTTTTCCCAAAAAGACTTGAATTTACCTCAACAAAGGTGGATGGAGTTTTTGGAGGATTATGACTTCGAGTTACACTATCATTCGGGAAAGGCCAATGCAGTGGCCGACGCCTTAAGTCAAAAATCTGTGAGTGTGGCCATTCGGGAGTGGGTTATATTGGGTGAGATCGGCAAGTTTGAATTTCACTTGGGTGAGTCCAAAGAGGGTGCAACATTGTTTACTTTAAGTTCTCAACCTACCTTGATTAGTAAAGTTATAGAGGCACAACGAGGGGATTATGAAGCAGAGTTGATCCGTGATAGAATCTCCAACGGGAAGGAAGAGAAGGGTTTGAACATCACTCGGATCAAAGTGTGTTATCTAGACCGTTTGTTTGTACCCGAGTCTTGTAGAGAGGAAGTGCTACGGGAGTTCCATCACTCACACCTTGTGGTACATTCGGGAGGCACAGAAATGTATTATAACCTTAGCCGTCAGTTTTGGTGGAGGGGTATGAAGCGAGATGTCACATCCTTTGTGTCGAAGTGCCTTACTTGTCAACAAGTTGTTGACACCCCATTTTGACCGACCTTAAGACTTAGACGTCATCGTTTGAGCACTCGGTGATTGCGCATGTTGTGCTCGTTTCGAGGTTTCGGAGTTCTTGGCTGAGAGCCTCGCCTCCGGACCTCGGGACCCTTTGTACTTTGACTCAGCCCACAGACCCAGTCTCGTTTTCTCTTCTCAGAGGGAGGGAGAGGTCTTGTAGAGCATCTCTCAGTGGTCGTAGGGCACTGTTCCCATTTGGAGACTAGTTTCCGATTTTTGGAGTCGTCAGCCGTACGCCTCAGCTCGGGACCGCTTTACATTCTCCGTTTGGCACGGTTTTTGGAACACACCTTGTTTCCTCTATCTAGAGGGACACTGTGGTGCGGGAGACCACTTTTGATGCTCGGCAGCTGGTTTTCGGGGCTCCCGGCCGCGCCTCTTGCCTCCCGAACCCTCGTCTTGCATCCGTTTTGGTTTGTCTTGGGTACAAGCCTTACTTTCCTTGTTTGGGAAGTGGTACAAGGGTGGGAGACTAGCTTTTATCCTTGGAGACCACTTTTCTCCCCGCCAGACGGTTTTTTGGTTGGGAAACTGGTTTTCTTGGTCTTTAGGCCACATTTTTTGGTTTCCCACCCCACCATTGGCTTGCTTTCAGTGTGGAGACCACCAATTCCCCCTGCCGACCACTTTTTTACCTAGGAGACCACTTTGGGTGGTCGGCTGACCACTAAAAGTAGCAGGCCGACCACCTTTTCTGGTCGGCAGCTTTCTTTCTATTTTGTCAGACTGAATGGATGCCAGCTGTGCCAGCTGGAGGGCACAGATTGTATCCTCCATAGATTTATCCAAGCTCTAAGCTTCTCCAAGAAGCTTTAGCTTAGGCTTTTCTATAAGAGAGAAGCTTCCCCTCCCTTCTCTAGGTTGGATTTTGGCTGAGAGCATAGGCTTACACTCTCTCTATATCCCTCTCTTTCTCTCTCTCTATATTGGTGCTTTGCTTCACACTTGTACACACAACCTCATAGCCAAACACTCTTACCTTGTTGCTGAGTTGTTGGAGGGTCTTGAGGGAGCTCAAGAGTTGGTTTTGGCTCAGAAAATTTGCTAGTATTGCAGTGCTTCAAGGGTAACCTTCTTTTCCCCCCTTTTAGCTCTATTTTGATCACTCTCTTAGCCATATTTGCATGCTTCTCTTAGCTTAACTTTAAACTACAAAAAGCTTTATTTTTGAGTACTTAACATGTTTGTTTGAGGCTCCTTGGGTGTTGGGGATGTTCTACCCCCTTTTGTGCCTTGTTTGGCCTTGTTTTGTGCCATGCCTTGAGGCCTTTGAATTATTCTTTGCTTGGCCTTTTAACCACTGAAATCCAGTGGATTTTCAGTGGTAGGCATGTGGTTTTGAGGCCTCAAATCAGAGGGGGGGTGATCCCCTTTCTTCTTGTTTTGTTTGCTGCATTATTAGCCTATCAAAGGGGCATGTGTTTCTATCATTTTGAGGCTTAGTTCAGGCACTTTTCTGTGACTTCTAGGGCCTTCCTTGACTCTTTCCATGGCTGGTTCAGTCACCTTTTGCATGCTTCTTGTATGTGCAGTGTAATCCCATTTGTGGCTCATCAAAGTAACATGTCTTTCTAGCATGTATTGGCTCCATTTCAGTGGGTTTTTGGCCATCATTTGACATGTCATAAATCTATTTTGGGTTGTTTTGATGGCCCCATGCATGCTCTATGCACTTGTAGTGCATTTCCATGAAATAGCCTAACATGCATCATGGTTCGACATGTCATTTTAGCATGCTTTTGGCTTAGTTCTGAGAAGACTTTGTTCATGTTTTAGCATGCTTAAGGTCTGATTTATGTTATTTTGGTCATGCATGCCATGCTTTGTATAGCTATAGTGCATTTTAGCTCACTAGCCTTGAGTTTCCAAGCCACTAGCATGCATTACTTGGACTATTTGCATGATTTAGCATCATTTGGAATGATATTTGAGAGCTTATCTCTTTGTCATATTCTCATGTTTATCACTCCTTCAATGTGTTTGGAAGTTGCACCTTTATGCCTTGTTTGTGAGCCATTGCATGAGCCTCATTTTCTTGCCTTTCAAGCTATCATCTCAGTCCATTTTGGCTACTATTTTGGCGGGACTGGTTTGGCCATTTGAGCATTGTCTTGCATGCCTCTAGTGTAATACACTTCACTAGCTTCAATGATTGAGCCTTTCAACATGCATCACATGGGTTCTTTGCATAATTCTAAGTCATTTTGTGTGCCATTTCAGTGCTGGAACATATGCCATTGTACTCCATGTTTCATCCTTTCAATGCCTTTGGAGAGTTGTATTTTGTACCTTGAGCTTGGGCCAATATGCATGCATGCATGTTTGTATAGCATTTTGAGTTTCTATCTTAGCATGTATGGCCACTGATTTAGGCATGGCTGAGGTCAGTCCATTTTGGTTTAAGTCCATCAAGCATTGTGTATGCCATATGGTTCATTGTGTTGTGTATGCCATGTCCATTCGCATTGTGTATGCTAGTTGTTGTTCATATTGTTGCATGCTTATGTTGTCTTGCATTGAGTATGCATGCATTAGCATAATTTGCATGTCATTAGCTTTGTTGAGTTAATCATGTCACATTACATTGAGTGGGCCATGTGGTTCTTAGCACTGTGCATTGTGCATGCCATTAGCATTGAGTATGCTAAGTTACATTGCATTGCATGTTGTTTGCATGCTTGTTTAGTTGTATTGCATTGAGTTGCATGCTTGAGTCGCATTGGGTATGCCATGCTTGCTTTGCATTTGTGTTTGGAATAGGTGTTAGTCCAAACAAGGGAAACGAAGGACGTTTCATACTTGAAGTGATGAAACACACCTCAATTCTCGGTCGCCGACGCTCTTGATCATACATGATAGAGTTTTAGGCTTTATGTGTTTACTTGTGTATTCATTTCCATATTGAATTGTGCAACTTCGCTTTTCGGCCATCATGCATTAAAATGCGTGATTGATGGCCTGAGGGTCGAGAACTGCACTCCCTTGAGCTTATGAAATGATAGGGAGGGTGGTTGTGCACACATATCTTGCAAATACATTGCCATGCCATTTCTTGCTCTCTGTTGTAGCAAATTGAATTCTGGCAGCAGAAACTGGTCGGCCAACCAGGTAAAGTGGCTGGTCGACCACTTTTTCTGGTTTTCAGCACAAAAAGTGGTCAGTAGGTGGTCTCCAATGCCAACAATTGGTCTGCAGCATCCCTACAAGTTTCCATGGTGGAGTTTCAGCCTTCTGGAGCCTTGTGCAGTGTTCTGGGACTAGTTGCAAACAAAGGCAAATCGGGGCATCGCGATGGATTTCCGAGCGAGGCGATTCAAGCATGCATGCATCCCTCGTCATGAGGCCATTTCAGTGTTTTGTTAGCTTAGAATGTATATTTGTTTCAATTTTGGTTGTGTAATAATTAATTAGCTAGAATAGTTAATTAATTAGTCGGTTCTGTATTATTTATTCAGACCCTCCTTCGAAAGGGCAATGTTGTAAATAAGTGTGCGTGTGTGTAATGCATGTCTTCCAACCCCCATTTCTTTCTCCCTTTTATTTACTAGCTTACGATGGTTAGTTTTAGGGCATGTTTCAATTAGCATCCTTATGCTCACATTCATTTGTCTTGCATGCACCGGGCTCGGCGCATCATACTTACTACATTGTATTTCAATTCCTATTTGAATACATGTATCAAGTTTAATTTCACACGACATTTTAGAATAGCTGAGCCTATCTTAATTGCATTTTGCATGTGTTGCATTAGGCATTCTTGATATAGCTAGGATCATGCATGATTACTAACTATCTTCTGTTTTGGCTTGGAGTACTTTGTGAGTGTTTATGCTTTAGCATCCTTGCATGTGTGTGAGTGACTGCCATGATAGCATGCTTGCCATGAGACTATTTGCTTATGTGATATAATTGCCTGAATGCCTGTGGGTGAAGGTTGGATTACCTAAATTGGAACAATTCATTGATTGCAAGTTTTAAGCCCACTTGAGAGTGGCAAATCACCATGTTTTCTAAGCCCACTTGAGGGTGGCAAAATCCGCATTTTAGCCTATTTGCGAGTAGCAAACCGCTTTCAAAAACGAACATGAGATGTTTTGCTCCAACTTAGGCGATCCAGTCTATACTTGTATGCTGTGCACATCACATAGTAATTCTAGGTTAAATGACCAGAATAAGAACACATGTGTTTTCAAAAACAAGGTATCATGTTAGTAAAGGCCGATCTTTGATCAGGTGAGCGGGGGTGCTCATTGCATGACCTTCCCCTCTCGTACCCAAGTTCCCGAGCCGAGGCAACTTTGGTGATGATGGACATGTGGCCTTAGGCACGAGTTAGGGTTTCCTAAATTTCTCAAAAAATAAAATATTTAGGTGGTGACTTTGTATCTGGCAAAGCAGTCCATGTTTTGGCACTTCTTTCTAAAAATTAGTTTTTCAAAACGATTTGCCAGATTTGGACTCTTTTGGTGATTTATCAATCTCGCATTGCACTTTGCAAGATTAGATTAAGAACCGTGACATTGAGTCCGAACTGTAGTGAGCCCAATGAACAAAACGGGATTTTCTTGGGACATTCGGGCATGTCCACACAAGTGAAGGCCGAACACCAAAGACCAGTGGGTTTGTTACAACCCTTACCAATAACCGAGTGGAAATGGGAGTACGTTACCATGGATTTCATAGTTGGGCTTCCTAGAATGCAGTGGGGCAACGACATCATTTGGGTGATTGTTGATAGGTTGACTAAGTCTACACATTTCATTCTGATGCGTACCAGCGACTCAGTTGAACACTTGGCAGAGTTGTACGTTAGAGAGATAGTTCGACTTCATGGGGTTCCAGTAACCATTGTATCGAATAGGGATTCTCGTTTTACTACCCGATTGTGGCACGGCCTTCAAGAGGCATTGGGAACCAAGTTGACTTTTAGCACCGCTTATCACCCTCAAATCAATGGGCATTCAGAATGTACCATTCAGATTTTGGAGGACATGCTTAGAGCTTGTGTCCTAGATTTCAAGGGGTCTTGGGAGAGGCATTTACTATTGATTGAATTCGCTTACAATAATAGTTATCAAGCTAGCATTGGATAGCACTGTTTGAGGCCTTGCATGGCCGACCTTGTTGATCACCAATTTGTTAGGCTGAGGTAGGGGATGCACCGTTGTTGGGTCTGAAAATTGTTCAGGAGACAACTAAGAAAGTTGCTCTCATTCGAAAGAGTTAACGACAGCCCAAAGCCAACAGAAAAGTTATGCCGATAAGAAGAGACAACCTTTATCTTTTGAAATAGGTGACCATGTTTTCCTTAAAATCGCACCTAGGCGAGGTTTAATGAGGTTGGCAAGAGTGGAAAGTTGTCTCCAAGGTTTATTGGCCTTTTCAAGATATTGGAGAGAATTGGGGACGTGGCATATCGGTTAGCTTTACCGCCACAACTTTTGGGGGTTCACAATGTGTTTCATGTGTCCATGCTTAGGAAGTATGTACCCGACCCATCTTATGTACTAGATTGGGTTGATTTGGAAGTAGATGAGGATGCCCCTTACGAAGAGAAACCGGTTCAAATCTTAGATACACGAGAGCAAGTGCTATGGGGCAAAACCATACTGTTAGCAAAGATGTTGTAGAGACACCACGAGGTTGAAGAAGCAACATGGGAAACGGAGGCGGAAGTCCGCTCCAAGTATCCAAATTTGTTTGAAAATGCTTAGTTGTTTTATTTTAATTTGTAATGTTCCCTAGTGTTGAAGGGAAAAAGTGTTAAATTGTTGATCACATGTTGTTATATGTATTGTTAATCTGAGCATGAGATTGTGAATGAATGATATTTTTCTAAAGATGTTTTATTTCGTATGTCTAGTATAAGCAATTATTGTTTTGATGAAATGATGATAAAGTGAATGGTAAATGTTGGTTGAGCATTGATATTGCACCTTGAAAATGTTGTTAGAATGGTCATAATTTCTAGAGCCCTTTTTTTTGGTTGGTTTGTTTAAATTTTTGGGACAAAATTTCCTATGGTAGGGAGGTTGTGACGACCGGGTGTATGATTCACTCCTTATCCTTTTGTTTTCATTGGGTTTGAAGTGTCTGGAAGTTTTGTTCGCAAACAAATTCTTGTTCTCGTTTATTCGGTTTTGAATTTCACCTATTCCGGAGAGTGAGAGGTCAGGTCCGAAGTGCCTAAAATGGAGCTGAGAAAATTCTGGACAGCTGGGCCAGGGCAGCACGTGCGGGGTGGGACTGCACGTGTGGGGGATGAGGCCGCACGTGCGGGGTAGGGCCAGCTATGGAAGGTTGCACACTACCTAAAAGGCAGGTGCGAAGAGAAGGATGGTAAAGGACCACTTGCGTCACGAGGGTGAAGGCGCGACGCGGGGAGGCGCCCACACGTCAGAGAGAGGCGCCCTGACGTCGGCATTTTGGCGCAAGAGCTCTGTTTTTTCTTTCTTTTGGGGTTAAATGTATCTCATTTTTTTTACATCCCTCTCTATCTAAATACGCTTTTGCTCCTCATTCTCTCTAAAAACCCTCATCAAACACTAAGAATCTTTGATTTCTTCCAATCCATTGGGTCTAGATTCATCATCTCTCACAAATCTTAGAGATCAAAGGTAAAACTTCACATTGTGTGGTGGAAATCGAAAATCTCTCATCTTGGCTCTAGGGTTTCATCTCTTTTCTTCATCAAACAGTGAGGTAGGGTTTCCTTTGAGTTATATATATATATATATGTTTGCAATGATGATGTGTTTTGAGGGTTTTCTTGAAAATATTACATTGCCCTTGATTTTGTGGTTGAAAATGTAGAGATTTTCAAAAGTGGGTTTAAATCTCAATCCTTTTGTTAATCCTTGAGGGTTTCACTTTCATTTATTTAAGAAGATGATTTTGGGGGGATTTCACCAAGGAAATGGGGAGGTGTTTTGGTTTTTGATGAAAAATCCTAGAAATTGGGTGTTTTGGAAAAAAAACAATATGGAAAAGCCTATGGATTTCTTTCTTTTCTTGTGTTAAAAGAATGAATAAGTGTAGATTCCATAATAGGTTTTGCCAAATGGCAATCTTCTTGATATATGATAATTGAGAATTTATTTTAAACCATTGTTAAATGCATGAACATGTATAGTTGTGGGATGACAAGTTGTTGTGTACCATGGATTATGAGAATTGTAAAATCTTGGTTATTGATGTTCGAAACATTATATATAGTCTTAAAGAGACTAAATTGTTAAGAATTGTGCATGAGGAGAAAATATTGCTATGTGTGGTTAGCCTTGGTTGTGTACATGGTTATTTATGAAATAACATTAGAGGGAAGGAATGGAGAAATGTTATAAGGCATTATTTCTTGCATTATGTACCTATTCAATCTACTATTATTATCATGCACTTTGTATTGAGTTTAGAAATGCTTACATTGAGAAAAGAACGTTTTGAATGAGAACCATTGAAATGTTGTGGGGTAAATATGTTGGTAAGTTTGGATAGGAGGTGTAGATGAAATTGTTAAGTTGGCCTGAGTGTCCGGGGTGAAAGATCGAAAACACATGCGGAGGAGGTACCATTTCCCTTCTGGTTAGCAACCGGTAAAGTGGAGTTATTGGTAGTGCTAATTGAGCCTACTTGCAGACACCAACCTAGGAATTACCTGAGTCGTATTTACCGCCCCCATTGAAGAGAATTGTAAATTTCAGAATTTTTTTAAGATTTTCCTAATGTTGTTGAAAAGGGATGATATTTTGAAAGAGCATGTATATGGAATACTGTTGTTTAGCATTGCATGACATGTGCTTTGAATATTTGAAACCTTGCACAACTATATATACTTTGTTAAGGATTCTCTATTGGACTTTATGCTCATCCCTATGGGATTTTGGTGTAGGAAAAGATGTGGTGATCCCGCCAAGTTGAGGGCGTGGATATGTTGTGAAGAGTAATAACTTTGTTTTGTTATGATTTAAATGCTAGCCAAGGGCTATTTATGTATGGATCCGAGAGGCCATTTTTGTGTAACCGGACTTAAGCATTGGAAATTGTAAGCCTATGGCGGGGGCATTTTATTATTTTGGGACATGATGTTCTACATGCTATAGATTCATGTATTTCTATACGATTGAATGTATAATTCGCATATGGGACTTTTGTATAAACCTTGTTGATTAATGGTGCAAAGATTGAAGTATTGTTATTATTGTTTAGTGGACGTGGGCTGATGTGTTATATTTATGTTCGATTATTTTGGGGCGTTACAGGGTTGGTATGGTTTAGAATGGTTATTCATATCTTGTTTCCCTTGTCTTCCCTTTATTTTGGTTATTGGGTTGTAATTGTGTGTTTAAAATAGGTTGGTTACTTGTGTTTCCAAACTTATGATGCCCAGATTTTGGCTCTTTCGCTCAAGTGGGCATTCTTGCGCTTGAGCAGGCTTCACAAATTTTGCTCCTCTGCTCGAGCGGAGATTCTTGCGCTCGAGCGGGATTTGTTAACTCGCAACATTTTTGCAGATCTGCAAATGCTGAGAGAGTGCATTGGACGTTCGAGCGTCTAGTCTCACGCTCGAGCGGGGACCTTCGTCGGCAAAACTTCTGGAAATGTGTATTCCACGCTCAAGCTTCGCTTCTTGCGCTCGAGCGAACCTTTGTGTTTGATGTTCGAGCATCACTTTCCACACTCGAGTGGACTGAGTGTATAACAATCCGTGAAGATGACATTTTGAATCACTTTTTCCTCTTTCTCTGTCTCTAAACCTTTCCAAAAACCTAGATCTACACATTTTCTCTCTAAAACTCACACTGCCTCTAAGATTTCATCTAGATCCATTGGGATGTCCACCCTAGTACCTTTGAGAAAAAGGTAGAGTGTTTCAAGATCTTCATTTTGATCCGAATAGAAGTGCGTTTTGATGTTCTCGGTGTTTCACTCTTGCTTGGTTCGTCTTCACTCATTGAGGTAGGGATTTTCTACACTCTCATATGATTTTTAGCTCAGTTATTTGTTATTGTGTTAGTGGGATTTGGGAGTAGTTTGATCAAACTTAGGGTTTAGGGGTGAAATGAAAAAGAGGGGTTTTTGGTGAATATGAAATAAATGAGTTCAAGGACTGAAAATATGTTCATGCTGTGTCAAAATGGTGGATTTTGGTACTTGGGTTGATATTTGGAAAAATGGGGGGTTTTGTCATAATTGAATCAAATTTTTATTTTGTATAAATAATTGACATTGTCATTGAAAATGTGAAATTGGATGATCTTTGATATAAATGGTGGAACTGAATATGTATTATCTCACACATTTGGAAGTTTTGAATGAACTATTTGTTTGAGATTGAATATTTGTTTAGAGATAACTATATTGGGCTATCGGTGGAGGATAGCTTTAACTGTTGTAGAAATTGCATGTGGATTAGGTGAATTGAAACTAATCTTTTGATGGTTGTCATTGAACATGACTGTGTTTAAATACATTGTATATGTATGATTGTTTGGGACGAGAAATGGGATGGACTCCATTATAATTAAGTTGGCTGGAGTGTCCTGAGTGAAAGTCTCGAAATTATATATGGGTGCCTAGCCTGCGGACAAAATATCCGTAAAATGGAAATTGTAGTGCTTGTATAGCCTACGTTTACATGGATCTCGTTTGACGGTTGCTCGCGGACGAAATATCCGTAAAATAGCAGTTGTAGTGCTTGTATAGCCTATGTTTACATGGGTCCCGTTTGACGGTTGCCCGCAGATGAAATATCCGTGAAATGGAAGTTTGAAGTGTTTACGTATATTTGTTGTATGATTTGAAGACCATTAAGTTGTAGCCTCAATTTGGTTGTTGAGAAATAATAAAGTTGACTCATGAATTGAGAAAGACAAGTGAACGAAATATGAATTGAAGGAAAATAGGTTAAGATTTGAATATGGTATCTTTCAAATATATAAATTTGTGAATGTTTTATCCCAAGGCATTGTATATGCACTTTGTACTTATATCTCTGCTAAACCTTATATATTGTGTTAGATGATTCCTACTGGGCTGTGACTCACTCTATTTGGGAAAAACATTTTCAGGAAATGATGGAATGCCTCCACCAAGGCAATAGCGATGGAGAGATTTTCGGGAGCAAGAGCTTCTTATTTTGATTGTATATTTTTGTAAAGCCAATGACTTAAGACGTAATAAGCGAAGCTCACTTTTGTTGTAACCAAGTCAAGGCTTGGACAAGTGTAATCCAATAGGGCATTTATTTATATCAAACTCTTTTGTATCATTAACTTCATGTAATGAAAGGATTATTTACTCTGATTTATGCGATTATTAATATATGTTTTGGGTTGTATCTATTGTGTATTTTGGGGGCGTGACATCAAAGGTAGCTAGCGGGGAAGATGGATGGTAAAGTAGCCAATGTTTTAGCTAGTCTGTTGGAGGGCCGAACATGAGTTGTGGTTGGCTAAAATACTTAATAGGCCTCTTTTAATCAGCCCTTTGGAGTTGCTCTTAGAGTTCTCATAGATCTTCTCACTAAAAAATCCCTTTTCCTTGTATAATATATAGATAGATGTATGTATGTAGAGATTTACATATACTATGATGGAGTAATTTATATTTATATATTTTTAATTTTAAATAATCTATATCTATATTATATATAATTACAATTCAATAGGGTTTCTTTAAGGTTCAAACCCTCAACTAATTTTTTGAATAATGAAAATACTAAAACATTAGTATATTAACAAATGTAATTTACTACTAAAATTACAAAACATATAAAACGAAATATATTTACATTTTATCATAAATATAATTTTTGTAATTTATTATTTAATTTTTATTAATTAAATTATGACATGTATTTAATTGATTATAAATCATTTTTACTACATATTTTAGACAAATTTTAAATTATTATTTAATTTTAGAAAATCAATTTTGATTATTTATTTATACCTGTGCATAGCATGTGTAATATGCTAGTATATATATAACGATAGGGAAATTCTAATATACACCCCTTTAAAAATAGTATACTATATACATCCCTAGTTATGTCATTTTCTTCTTTAGTTATGACTAATTTTCTTCTTTGGTTATGACATTTTTTAGTTATAACTCATGAGTTCTTTAGTTATATTTCATGTTGTGTTTAGTTATGATATTTTTCTCTTTTTTAGTTATAACTTAGAAAATTGAAATTTTGTTTTTCCTTTTTATTATAAGGTACATATGATACACACTTTTAAAGGATATGCAACATAGTGTTTCCCATAACAATATCATTCCAATTGTTTTCATATTATTGCACAACTCACTCATTTGAATATATTTTTCCGAAAAACATATTTAGAAATTATAGTTGTCTCTTGCTATGTGACAAATTTGTCTTCATAATATCTCTAGTTGAGCACACAATTAGAAGGTATGTTTGTTTGTTTTTCTTTTCTTTTTATAATTTTTATGAAGGTATAATAAAAAAATGACTTTAATTCAAAAATTTGGAAACATCTTTAAAGATGTTCTTAACGTGTCAAAGAAATTTATATTGTCCTTTCATATAGCAATCCTGGCTTTGACCCGACCTTTATTGTATTTCGGACTCGGGTTTCGTGATTTAATATTGTTATCCATGTCTTGTTCTCCCTCTTTTGTCTTTGGGTTTGAGTATTGGAATGTCTTGTGCATGTTCGGAGCAGGTTAGTTGCTAGTTGTTCAAGTTGTTGTTGTCCAAAAATTAGCTTCTTCGCTCGAGTGAGGCTTCTTGTGTTCGAGCGAGACTTCTTGTGCTCGAGAGAGCTTTGAGTGCTCTCAGTATTTTGCCCAGATGCAAAATTTTTGAGAAGGTTGAGTTCTTCACTCGAGCGAGACTTCTTGTACTCGAGCGAGGGTGTGCGTCTGTAAAACTTCTGAAGGTATGTATTCTGCGCTCAAGCGAGGTCACTTGTTGTGTCTGGTTGCTCGAGCGACAATTCCTTCGCTCGAGCGAGCCTCGCGTATATCAGTTCGTAGTAGCTCATTTTTACACAAAAATTTTATATCTTTTTACGCCGAAACCCCAATCTGGTACTCTCTCTCTAAAACACACTCTCTCTCTACAAATACTCTAATATCTAAGCATCTCTCAACCTTACTCCCTTTGATAAAGGGTTAGAGCACATTGCGGGCTTTCTCTTGATCCGAGCAAAGTCAAATTTGGGGCACTTTTGAGGTTCTTCTTTATCTCCTTTGAGTTTCTACACTTGAGGTAGGGATATTCTACACTTTAATATAGTTTTTAACCTAGGTATTTGTCATTTTGTATAAATGATGGAATTTGAGCGGATTTGGGTGAAGCTAGGGTTTGAGTTTAAAATTTGAAAGAGGGGTTTTCTGCATTGAGTTCCATAAACATATATGGGGTATTGAATATGAGGTTACTTGGGTTAAAATGGTGAAAATTGGCCTTGAGGTTGAGATTTGGAAAATAGGGAAGTTTGCCCTAAATCGTGTTAAATAATTATTTTGTATAAACAATGAAATTGGTATGAGAATTGTAAAATTGAGAGGATGTACGAATGAATGGTGTAGTTAGATTAATTAAATCACTCATATATGGAAATTTGGTAAATTAATCTATTATAAAGATTGTATATCTGTTTAGAAATATTTGTTTTGGGCTATGAGTGGAGGATAGCTATGGTTGTTGTAGAAATTGCATGAGAATTAGGTGAATTGAAACTAATCATTTGAATTATGTCATTAAATATGACGGTATAGTTGAAACATTGAATATGTGTTGTCGATAGTCATTGTATATGACGATGTTTTGGATACACATTGTATATATATAATTAATTGGGAGAAGAAAGGGGATGTACTCCATTGTTTGGGAGGAGATAGGGGATGGACTCCATTTAAAATTAAGTTGGCCGGAGTGTCCAGGGTGAGTCCCAAAATCTTGTATGTATATATGGGTGTCGATTCCCTCGGATGAGAATTTCGTAAAATGACAAAGTTGAAGTGTTTGAATAATGGATGTCATTGAACTGTGAATCAGTGAGTTGTAGTCTCATCTGGGTTGTTTAGATAACAAGGAACTATATTTATGAATTGACTTGAAACGAATGAATGAAAATAGATTAAGATGCGAATATCTATATTGAATGGTCATGGAAAGAGTGTAAATTGGTTATGAATATTGAACATTTGTCTAGCATTTAAATCTTAGTTAAACCTCATATGTTGTGTTAGCATATCTCTTCTGTGCTTTGGCTCACCCTACTTGGGAAACCATTTTCAGGTACAAGTGACATGCCTCCTCCAAGGACGTAGGTTGGGAGGAATTAGGAGCTGAAGGCTCTGTTTTATTATTTTTGTGTTAAATGTTTATTCAAGCCGAAGGCTTTGCATGTATAGAGCTTAGGACTCTTTTTGTTGTAACCAAGTGATATCTTGGAAAAATGTAAGTCTGTAGGGCATTTGTTTTATTGTTATCGAGTGTTCTATGTTATAGTTTCAGAATGAATATTTATGAAAGTGTAATGCATGTAATATTTCTTATAATATAAACGCTGATATAAAAGTTTAACATTATCATTATGTTCATAGATCTTATGAATGGTTTATTTGTATCATATTTTAGGGGCATTACACTTCATTTGTCCAATTATTCTTTTTGGGTGAATGTCCACGTAATCTAATGTCAAAACAATTCTACCTATGTGTAGACTCGACTTTCTTAGTGCACCCCCTTTCGAAGAGGCGCGAATTGGTCCTACAGTTCGGACTCCTGTCACGGTTCTGAATCTAATCTCACAAAGTGCAATGTGAGACTGATAAACACCAAAGAGTCTAATCTGACAAATCATTTTGGAAAATCAGATTTTGAATCAAATAATGCCAAAATTGGACTGCTTTGCCAGATTACAGAGTCGCCACCTAAATATTTTGTTTTGGGAAATTTAGGAAACCCTGACTCATACCAAAGGACACATGTCCGTCATCACCAAAGTTGCCTCGGCTCGAGAACTTGGGTACGAGAGGGGAAGGTCTTGAAATGAGCACCCCCGCTCGCTTGATCAAAGATCGGCCTCTAATAAATATGATATGTTGTTTTATAAACGCAAGTGTTCTTATTCTGGTTATTAGCTAACTTACTATGTGATGCGCATAGCATACAAATATAGACTAAAATCGCAAGAATTTGAACAAAACAACTCATGTTTGTTTTTCAAAAATGGTTTGAAAGTGTCACCCTCAAGTGGGCTAAAATGCGGATTTGTCATCAAACATGATGGGCTTAAAACATGATTTTGCCACTTTGCAAAGTGGGCTTAAAACTCACATTTGATGAATTGCTCCAATTCAAGTAATAAAGCCTCCATCCACAGGCATTCATGCAGTTTAACATTTAAGCAAATAGCCTCATGGCAAGCATGCGAATCATGGCATCACTCACACTCATGCAAGTATGCTAAAGCATAAAACTTACAGTGTACTCTAAGCCAAAACAAAATATAGTTAGAAAGAATGCATGATCTTAACTATGTTAGATGCTTAATGCAACACATGAAAAAATGCAATTAAATAGGCTCAGCTATCTAAGATGGCATATGAATGCAACTTGATAACATGCTTTGAAACACGTATTCAAATAAGTATATTGAAATACAATGTAGTTTGAATGATGCGCCGAGCCTCGGTGCATGCAAGACAAATGAATGATGCAAACATGCAAGCATAAGGTATGCTAATCGAAACATGCCCTAATCTAACCATCGAAAGCAGTTAAATAAAAGGGAGAAAGACGTGGGTTTGGAAGACATGCACACACACACGCACGCTTATTATAACATTGTGCCCTCGTGATGGAGGGTCTGAATAAATGAGCTAAGCTACACTAAGCTAAGCTAATTATACAACTAATTAACTATTCTAGCTAATTAATTATTACAAAACAATTGAATAACTAGACATGCTAAGCTAATTAAAATATTACAAAATAGATTAAACTAATTAATTACAACACATGTAATAATTAGCTACCACGAGCTAATAAAGCAATAAAGTGGCCTCGCGGGCGAGGGAGATATGCATGCTCGATTGCTTCCCCTCGAAAATCCATTGCCTTGCCATCGATTGCCTTTATTTGCACTTGTTGTGATCTCTGAACACTGTACAAACTTCCAAATTGCCTCTGCTCCAACACATGAAGACATTGGACAACCTTTGAACTGGTGGCCGGTTGACTACTGTAGGTGGCCGGTCGGCTACCTCACCTGGCTGGTCGGCTAGTGTAAGTGGCCGATTGGCTATTGCAAGTGGCCGGTTGACCACACATTTTTCCAGGCTTCTGTTTTTGCTGCAACAGAGAACAACAGAGGCAAAGCAATGCATTTTTCAAGGAATATGTGTACTGCCACCCTCCTTATCATTTCTCAAGCTCAGATGAGTGTGGTACTTGGCTCTCAAGCCACCAATCAAGCATTTTCAATGCATGATAGCCAAATAGCCAAGCTTGTACAATGTTAATGAATGCACAAACAAGACTCGAAGAACCTCCACCCTATCACGCATGATCAAGGGTGTCGGTGACCAAGAAACGTGGCACGTTTCATCACTTTGAGTATGAAACGTCCCACATTTCTTGTGTTTGGATTAACGTCCGATCCAAACACATGCAATGCAACGCAAATGCTTATCTTGTTCATGTTTTACTTTGCTCATTTTGTTTACACATTTTACATTACCAATTAATCCTTTAACCGATTAAGTCCAATGTGAAAGTCCTCCAAGTGGAGAGGGGTCAACCAAAGGATGGTTTAAGATATGAGAAAGCTCATGCCTTTGGCTAGGAGGAACCCTCAAAAGAGGGTTAAAGCCATTGAACACAAGCTCTAGCTCAAGCTTAAACACAATCATAAGATCAACCAACCCTCAAAACAAATAGAAAAATGAAGAAATGAGGAAGGTTGCAGACTTTTTAGTGCTGAAATGGCATGCCAAAGAATACTACAACATGCAAGCAACTCATGCACAACATGTTAAGAGCCAAAAGCATTAAACTAGTGAAGAGCATTACACTAGAGGCATGCAATATCAAGCTCAAATGACCAAACCAGCTCCGAATAGAGCTAAAACATGCCAAAACAGTGGCTAAGTCATGCTGGAATTGAAGCATAGAAAGTAAGAAAACATGCTCACATATTGGCTCGCAAGCAAGACTCAAAGCACAACTCTCAAAAGCAATGAAAGAGTGGAATATGTGAGAGTGTGATAGAGATATATGCACTGAAATCATGTATAAAATGATGCTATGGCATGCAATCATCTCAAGCAAGACATGTTAGAGGCCTTAAAACACTAAACTAGTGAAGACATTTGCACTATAGCTATGCAAGATGAAGCTCATATGACCAAGACCACCCAAAACAGTCCTAAAACAACCTAAATAGAGTTCTAAAACATGCTTGAAATAAGCTAAGAATGGCAAGACTTAGAGGCCAAAACAATAGCACATGTTGGCAATTTAGCACAATTGCACTACAAGCATACAAAGCAAAGCTCGAGTGATCAAACCAACTCAAAACAGAGCTTAAACAAGTCAAATCAGTAGCTAAAATATGCTGAAAATAAGCTAAGTTAAGCTACAAAAACTTGCTAACATATAAAGCTAACTAGGCATGAAAACTAGACACAAGGATGGGAGGCCAACCCCTCCTATTTTGGACTTCAAAACAAAGTTTTTACCACTAAAATAACTCTGAATTTCAGTGGTTTAAAGGCCCAAAAAGTTTGATTTAAAGGCCTTGAAAGATGGCACAAAAAGCTTAACAATTAGGCAATAAGAATGGTAGACTACCCCTTAGCACAAAAAGGCCTTAAACCACCATTTTAAGGACTGAAAAATGGAGTTCTTTTCAGTTGAAAACCAGCTCAAAATAGAGGATGAAGATGGCAAAATAAGTGTTCAAAGCAAGCTTAAATAAGGTAAGTGTTATACCTTTGAAGCAAAGCACCACTTAGGCACAAAAGAGGCACCAAACCAAGCTCAATCCTCCTTTAGAGCTCAAACAAGGTCCCAAGGAATCTCAGCCCAATGGTGGTCAAGTTTGATCAAGGATGTCTAGGCAAAGGAGAGGTGTATCTCTACTTCCATGCACACTCTCTTCTTGTATGCACAAAAGGGCAAGAGAGAGAGAACTCTAGAGAGAGAGGAATGTAGAGAGAGAGAGAGGATTTTTAGAGATAGAGGCTTCCAAAATTTGGTAACCTTGCCAAATGAGAGATATGGCCTTCATATATAGCAATATAAGAGCTCAAGGTCGAAATATCTGAATTAGGACAACTAGAGCTTGTGTAGAACAGCTGGAAGGAAAAGATCTGCAAAATATTTGAGTTTGGGACCTTAGTGGCCGACCGGCCACTTTTCTGGCCGACCAGCGACCCCTGGTGGCTGACAGCCCACATTTGTGGCCGACAGCAAAAATCTGCTCTACAGGCCCAACTTCAAATAGGCATATCTCCTTCATCTGGACTCCTTTTCAGGTCATTCTTATGTCTAAACTGAAGCCCTAGAAGTAATATTTCCAATGGTGGCAGCCTCACATCAAAATTATAAGTGTGCAAAAAGTTATGCCCCTTTTAGTGAAGACTACTTAGTTTCGGTCCAACCGAATTGATGCCTAACTTCAACCAGCCATATCTCCCTCATCTGGCCTCGGCTTGAGGAGATTACTGAGTGCAAAATAAAGCCCCGGAATTCCAATTTCCAAATGTGGTGGCCTCATAGCTAAAATCCAAATGTACAAATGGATAGGCCCGATTTAGTGTGGGCTGCTCGACTTTCTCTCAACGATTCATGCCCATCTTCTTCCCCAACTTGGCTTCTTCCCTCTCCTCTTCTTTTCTTCAACTCCAAACCTCTAAACAAGATGTTTTAAAGATTTTTTTTCAATGAGTTCACCTCTCCTTCACTTATTCCACTTTGTCCTTGCTCGGTTTACCGAAAAGCATAACATTTAACGAAATGCAAGCCTCAGAACATCGTAAGAACTCTGTTTCAAAAATATTTTGAAATAGAGGGTTTTAAGGTCTAAAATCTATTTAGTCAAAAGGCTTTGGTCCAAAATAGGGTGTAAGGTTAGGATTTGGAGCTCTTCATGCCGAATAAATCAAGCCTTTGCACTGCACAACTTTCATCACCAAGTAAGCAATTAGGCGCGCCCAAGTCTTAAAGGCGGTCAAAAATGGGGTGTCTACAGTTGCCCCTCTTTGACAGAGCTTAGAGTCATGAACTGACGTAAGTGAATGTCCAAACCCAGAGCCAACCCATTTTTGACAAGGCCGAAGACTTGGACAAATAAACAAAATGCAGATGTAGAAACAAATGGTTACGCCCGTAGGTTGTCTACGTATCCCTTGGCAAGGAATCAAACCTGCGTAGTTCAGGGACAGGATGCAAAATAATACTCAATATAACAAAATAATCTAAATGAAATATAGTGCAATGAAACAATCAAATCACAAGCAGTGCAAAACCACACAAATATCATAAAGGGATGAAGATGCAAAATCAAACTACGTTCAACAGAGAAAAGGTGCGAGAGCCCTCAAACCACAATTCTCTTAGTGGAATAGGCATGTGCACATGCAGAACTGTGTGTTTCACAAAAAAAATACAAGTAATTGGGTGGCATGATATAAGCGAGGAATGATCTGCTGTGGAAAGATTGTGATCCTACATACTGAATGTAACAAAACAAAGTACAATGCAATGATAGAGGAGTGAAAGCCAAACTACGTTTGACCTAGAAATGGCATGAACACAAAACAAACTGCATCTAACATAGAAAAGGTGCCGAAACCCTCAGATCACAATTCTCTTAGTGGAATAGGCACGTACACATTATCACAGAACCATGCTTCAACAAAGGAAATGTATCAGCACATGCCAAACGAAGCTTAACATGGAAAAGATGCAGGCAATAAAATAGATAAGATGCAATAGATGTAACAGATAGTATAGTAGATGCAAAAGGGGTCATACTCCAACCACGCTGGAATCGTGAGGGGGAGAAGAACAAATCCTAAACACGATGAAACCGTGTGAGGAAATGAACACTCAAACCATGCTGAAACCGTGAGAAGAGGTTCGAAAACAACACTCAGGGGCACATTCCACACGTCCTGAGATAAATTCCAAACACACTGAAATCGTGTGAGGAAGGGGGACACTTAAACCATGCTGAAATCGTGAGAAGAGGTTCGAAGAAAAGCAATTAGGATCGCGCTCCATGCGTCCTAAGATAAATTCCAAACACGCTGAAATCGTGTAAAGAAAAGGACACTCTAACCATGCTAAAATCGTGAGAAGAGGTCCAAGAAAAAAGCAATCAGGAGCGTGCTCGACACAACCTGAGATAAATTCCAAACACGCTGAAATCGTGTAAGGAAAAGGACACTCTAACCACGTTGAAATCGTGGGAAGAGGTTTGAAGAAAAGCAATCAAGAGCTCACTCCATACATCTTGAGATAAATTCCAAACATGCTGAAATCGTGTGAGGAAAGAGACACTCTAATCACGCTGAAATCATGAGAAGAGGTTCGAAGAAAAGCAATCAGGAGCGCGCTCCACACATCCTGAGATAAATTCCAAACACGTTGAAATCGTGTGACGAAAAGGACACTTTAACCACGCTGAAATCGTGAGAAGAGGTTTGAAAACAAGCAATCAGGAGTGCGCTCGACGTAACCTGAAATAAATTCCAAACATGCTGAAATCATGTGAGGAAATGAACACTCTAATAACGCTGAAATTGTGAGAAGAGGTTCGAAAACAAGTAATCAGGAGCGCGCTCGATGCAACCTGAGATAAATTCCAAACACGTTGAAATCGTGTGAGGAAAGAGACACTCTAATCACACTGAAATCATGAGAAGAAGTTCGAAAACAAACAATTAGAAGCGCGCTCGACACAACATGAGAAAGTCCCGGAGGACAACGATCCTAAACGCTGCTCAGCGTAAAAGGATAACTAATGCAAGATAACACAAGATGCAAATAAATGCAATACGTGCAGTGACATGATACATGTTACAAGCAATGTAATGCATGATATGTAGGAAATGCAATAAACAAACAAAGTGGCACTTTAGAAAGCACCTCATGGGGCGAGTGGCGATGAACCACTCTACTCTAACGAGGATCTCCCCTTGTGTTCTTCGAACTCTTACCTTTAACTCACAGTACAAAGGTCTTGAAATGCCGAGAAGGGTTCTTCATGTAGGAGCCATGGATGCTGCTTTTCTTCCCGATCATATTCACAACTTTCCCTATTCTCCAACGGGGTGACAGACTAGGTTGGTTCAGTATCCAGAATTGAGGCGCATACACGCTACCTCAACCTATGGGGCTGCCATACTGTAGACCGCCCCCGAGAACTTCCCGCTCTCCACGCTGCGAGGGTACAAATTCCGTTTTGTTCTCTAGCTACTACAGTTCGGACTCAATGTCACGGTTCTAAATCTAATCTCGCAAAGTGCAATGCAAGACCGATAAATCACCAAAGAGTCCAAATCCGGCAAATCGTTTTGGAAAACTGATTTTAATAAAGAAGTGCCAAACATGGACTACTTTGCTAGATACAGAGCGCCACCTAAATATTTTATTTTGGAGGAAATTTAGGAAACCCTGACTCGTGCCTAAGGCCATGTGTCCGTCATCACCAAAGTTGCCTCGGCTCGGGAACTTCGGTACGAGAGGGGAAGGTCATGCAATGAGCACCCCCACTCGCCCGATCAAAGATTAGCCTTTACTAAGCATGATATGTTGTTTTTGAAAACACATGTGTTCTTATTCTGGTTATTAACTTAGAATTACTATGTGATGCGCACAACACACAAGTATAGACTAGATCGCCTAAGTTGGAACAAAACATTGCATGTTCATTTGTGAAAATGATTTAGAGGTGCTACTCGCAAGTAGGCTAAATCACGGATTTCAATGAATTGTTCCAATTCAAGTAATCCAACCTTCACCCACAGGCATTCAAGGAGTTAATCACTTAAGCAGTTAGCCACATGGCAAGCATGCTAACATGGCAACAGACACATCTCATGTAGTATGCTAAAGCGTAAACACTCACAGTGTACTCCGAGCCAAAACAAAGAACTAGTTAGAAATCATGCATGATCCTAGTTCATGTTAAAATGGCTAATGCAACACATGCAAAGATACAACTAAGATAGGCTCGGCTATCTAGAATGGCATATGAATGCAACTTGGTAACATGTATTCAACTTGGGATTGAAATATAATGCAATTAGTATGATGTGCCGAGCCCGGTGCATGTAAAACAGATAAATGAATGCACACATGTAAGCATAAGGTATGCTAATCAAAATATGCACTAGAACTAACCATCGTAAGCGGTTAAGTAAAAGGGAGAAAGAAATGGGGGTTGGAAGACATGCATCACACACACGCACGCTTATTACAACAATTGGCCCTCTCGACGGAGGGTCCGAATAATGAGCTAACTAGCTAATCTAAGCTAATTAAACTAATTATTACATCACAAAACTAATTAACTAACAAGCTAATTAATTAAGCTATTATAACACAAATCGAATAGTTAAGCGCATTAACTAATTAGGTACAAAACCAAAGCATAAATTAGCTAAGTAAAGCAGTAAAGCAATTCCTCAGAGGGATGTGGACACATGCCCGGTCGCTTCGTTCGGAAATCCATCGCGATGCCCCAATTTGCCTCTGTTTTGAATTGTTCTCAAAACCTGGCACCAAGCTCCAGAAAGCTTCTAACTCACCTTGGGGACCTGTGGGAGGGTCACGACCGCTTGTTGATGCTTCCACCATCGTCGACCACTTTTTGTTGTCAGACTGTAAAAAGTGGTCGGCCTAGTTTTTCTAGTCAGCTAGCCGACTTTTCTTGTCAGCTTCTCTAGTTTGCTGCAATAGAGAGCAAGAAAGGGCATGGCAATGTATTTGCAAGATATGTGTGTACAACCACCCTCCCTATCATTTCATAAGCTCAAGGGAGTGCGGTTCTCGACCCTCGGGCCACCAATCACTCATCTCGATGCATGATGGCTGAGAGGCGAAGTTGCATAATTCGATATGAAATGAATGCACACATAATCACATAGAGCCTAAAACTCTATCATGTATGATCAAGAGCGTCGGCGACCGAGAAATAAGGCACGTTTCATCACTCTAAGTATGAAACATCCCTCGTTTCTCGTGTTTGCACTAACACTTAATCCCAAACACAATGCAAGCAACAACATGCACAACACAATGCAATGCAATATCAAGCATGCAAACATGTAATGCAAGGGACAAGTATGCAATAACATGCAATGCAACATGGCAAACTCAATGCAATGAATAACATGGCATACTCAATGTAATATGATTATGGCATACACAATGCGAACAAGAACATAGCATACACAATGCAAACAACAACATAACGTGCACAACACGATGTAACATGGCATACACAATGCTCAATGGGCATGATCAACTTAACAAAGCTAATGACATGCAAGCAATACTAATGCATGCATACATAAAGCAAGGCAATATAAGCATGTAACAACATGACAATGTAAGCATGCAAATAACATGAAAGCAAACATGCTCAATGGACTTAAACCAAAATGGACAGACCTCAATCATGCCCAAATCAGTGGCCATTATGATGAAACTAAGGCATGAAGTACAAAGTAAATGCATGCACAATGCAAAGGCCCATTGACCGGGCATAAGAGCACAACTCTCAAGAGTGCTCAAAGAGTGACAAGCATGGAAGTGTGACAACACTAAAGGCTCTGAAATCAAGTGTGAAATGATGCCAAATCATTCAAACAACACAAGTAAAGCATGCAAGAGGGCCTAAGGCACAAAGCCATTAAAGGGACTACACAAGGGGCATATAATACATGGCACAAATGCTTGAACCAATCATGGACAGAGCTCAAATAGGTCTAAACAAAGACCAATATGCTGAGATGAGGGCTCAAGGACCTAGGCAAGATGGCAACAATGCATAACACTCAAAGGCACTTAAAAAGTGAATGAAGTGGGAACATGGCAATGCTACATGCTCTGAAATGTCATGTTAAAGGATGCCAAATCATGTACACAACACAAATGAAGCATGCTATGGTACCGAAAGCTTGAAGCAAGCATAGGCATTTGTACTACAGCTATGCAAAACATGAAGCATATGGCAAGGGCAACCCAGACAGTCCTAGAAAATGTCAAAATGAGTCTAAAACATGTATGGAAGGAAGCCAAAACAAGCTAGCATGAGGGGCATAAGGCATGGAATATGCAGGACAAATAAGGTGGATTACACTACACCTACCAAGACCAAACATGAGATGACTTAACCAACAAAAATCAGAGTTATATCATGTCAAAATAACCCCAAAAACATATTGAAATGATAGCTCACAAGCTTAGGCATGAAGGCATACGCAATGATTCATGTTTAAGGCATAAAGGGCAAACCCTCCAACGCATTGATTGAGCGACAAATGCAAGTGCATGGCAACATTACATGGACTGAAATCACATGACGAATGATGAGAAATCATTCAAATAGGCCAAGCAATGCATGCTAGTGGACTTGATACACAAAGCTAACAAGTTGGAATGCATTATAGCTATACAAAGCATGGCATGCATGACCAAAACAACACAAATTAGAGCTAGAACATGCTAAAACATGGACAAAAGCTTCTCAAAGTTAAGCCAAAATCATGCTAGAATGATACTCTAAAGCATGGTACACATCAGGCTAATTTATGGAATTGCACTACAAGTGCATGGAGCATGCATGGGGCTATCAAACCCAACCTTAATAGAGTTATGGCATGTTAAAACAACACCAAAACCTACTGAAATGGAGTCAACATAAACTAGAGAGACATGCTACTTCATGAAGCATACAAGACTAGTTTATGAAATTTACACTACAAGTGTATTAAGCATGCATGAGGTGATCAAGACCACCAAAAACAGTGGCATGCCATCTCAAAATAACCCCAAATACATGCTAAGAACAAGACAACACAAGCTTAATAAACATGCTCAAACATAAGGCATATGAAGCAAGTATTCAAAATACAAGGAGAGGGGATGACCCTCTCCTATTTGGGACCCCAAAGCCACCTTTCCACCACTGAAAATCCTCTGGATTTTAGTGGTAGAAAGGTCATGCAAAGGCTAGAACAGGAGCCAAAAGGGATGGCTCAAAACAAGGCCTAACAAGGCCTAAGAGGGAGTAGATCACCCCCAACAAAAAAGTGACCTTAAACAAACATTTTAAGGACTGAAAAATAGAACTTTTTGCAGTAGGAAGTTAAGTCTAAAACACCATGCAAATAGGTCTAAAATCTTAAGCAAAACAAAGGATTAAAGGGCTAGTTGACTCACCCTTGTAGAACACCTTTAAAACCACAACTCCAGCAGGTTTTTTGAACTCAAACCAACCCAAAAACTCCAAAACAAACCTCAAGAAGCCTCAGTAACAAAAGGATGGTGTTTGAGTGTGTGTTTGTGTGTTAAAGTGTGGTAAAACTACACTTTTAAGGCATAAAATGAAGAACAAGAGCAAGATAGAGACAAAAGTGTATCTATATCTTCCAAGCTCAAAAAACTGAACTTAGAGGAGGAGGGGGGAGGTTCCCTCTTATAGAGAACAAAGCTCAAGCTTGTTGGACAAGCTTAGGGTCCAAGGCCATCCCTCCATACATGTATGGAGGATGGCTTTAGTGCCTTCCAGTTGTGCCAGGTGGATGAAAATATCTCCAAAAAGGTGATGAAAAGCAGAAGAGGTCGGCCAGCTACTTGAAGTGGTCGGCCGACCACCAAAAGTGGTCTCCCAAGAAATAAACTGGTCGACCATGGGTAGGAGAAGTCTACACACTGAAAGCAAGCCAATGGTGTGGTTGCCGACCAGAAAAAGTGGCCCAAAGACCAAGAAAACCAATTTCTCGACCAGAAAATTGGTGGCGATAAGAAAAGTGGTCTCCAAGGGGAAGAACTGGTCTCCCACCCTTGTACCACCTTTCAAACAAAGAAAACAAGGTTTGTACCAAAAACAAACCAAAAAGGATGCAAGACGAAAGCCCGGGAGGCAAGGCACGCGGCCGGAAGCCTCGAAAACTAGTCTATAGGCAACAAAAGCGGTCTGCGACCACAAAAGTGGTCTCCTGGACCAAAGTGTCCCTCTAGGCAGAGGCAACAAGGTGTGGTTCAAAAACCACGCCAAACGGAGAACATTAAGCGGTCCCGAGTCAAGGCGCGCGGCCGAAGGCTCCGAAAACCAGAAACTGGTCTCCAAAAGAGAAAAGTGGTCTACGACCACAAAGAGGTGGTCTACATGACCTCTCCCTCCCTCCAGGAAAGAGAAACAAGATTCGGTCCACAAACCAAGCCAAAGCACAAAGAGTTCAGAGGCTTAGAGGCAAGGCTCTTAGCCAAAACTCTGAAACCTCGAAACGAGCACGACATGCACTATCACCGAGCGCTTAATCGATGACGTTTGAGTCTTAAGGTCAGTCAAAAATGGGGTGTCTACAGTTGCCACTCTTTGACAGAACTCGGAAGTCATAAGTGACGGGAGTGAATGTCAATGCCCAGAGATGACCCATTTTTGACAAGGCCGAAGACTTAGACAAATAGGCAAGATAATAAAGAGATATGCCCACAGGCAGGGGCAAAATGCAAAGGACATGCACAAAGCTGAACACAACTTATGATCATGCAAAGAAAGCTGTAATGAAGCAATTATACACAATAAATGCAACAGTTTAAGCAAGCGAATATGAACCAAACTACATTACATGCAAGAAGGATGTAAGAGAATTATACAATTCTCACTGCGTCTCACGCAGAGTAAATACAATACCGTCTGGTCGCGCCAGCTTCAAATGAACCATACATACAATATCGTGCTTGCAAAAGAAAGAAACTCGATAGGTGCAATATAGTTAGAAACACATGTTCAACATTACATCAAGATACAATCCTAAGATAAACGCGTGCACATATGATGCTAATGGAAACGTGCATAGCAATGCAAGTGAAAAGTGCATAATAATGCAAGTAGAACGTGCGTGACAACGTAAGTAAAGAGTGTACATAACAATGCGAGTGAAAGAGGTGCATGACAATGCAACCTAAGTGTGCGCATAATAATGCGGAAAGGGGTGCATGACAATGCAACCTAAGTGTGACGCATAACAATGCGATAAAATGCATAACAATGCAAAAGGAATGCAAAACAAATGTGAGCAAAATGTGCGTGACAACGCAAAGAAAGTGTGCCTGACAATACGAGAGAAACATGCATAACAATGCGACGAGTGGTGTGCATAACAATGCAAGAAGTGATGTGCATTACAATGCATTTGAAATGTGCAACTCCAAAAATACGCTCGAAGCAGAATACTGAAAAAGGAGATACAAGTCTTAACACGAGCAATTCAATCGGAACCTCTGATTTACCTCTCGGAGGGGTCACAAAGTACTCAAAAGGATACACCTTGCTCTTGATGAGTAATGATGAGCCACGCATCGAAGACTTGAATCGAAATTCCCGCAGGGACGATTTTGAGCCGAAAAGTGTACTTTCCTTGCACTTTCTCGAGAGCCGAGGACTCCAATCATCACCAAAACACAGAGGGAGGACAATGGGACCTTGGAGACCACCCAGGAGGGTGGCCAACCACCTAGAACAATGGCCGATCACCTGTTGACCACCAAAGTGGTCGGCCGACCAGTTTATGAAAACAGCGACAGTTTTGTCATTTCAAGGCCGGATCTTTAAGTACATAACTCTAAATCACTTTTCCTCACAAACACAAGGCCGAAACACATTCTCCTTTGCTCCTAGACCCTTTTCCCTCTTAGATCTGCACTTTATACGCGTTTTCCAACGCCCCACGCGAAGTTGTTTTGTGAAAACTTTCGATTCTCTTCGTTTTGAACTGATTAGAATTTGTTTTTGGAGCTTCTTTCTCCATTTTCACCACTTGAGGTATGTTTGTCTCAAAGTTTAGCACCTTTTCTCGGGCGTTGACTTTTGTTGACCTTTTCTCTTCTCGAGAGTTAACTTTTGTTGACTTTTTGCAATTTTGGCTCATTCCGCCCATTTTTGCTCATTTTGCATCTTTTTTCAGATGGCTGACGATATTCCATACGGCGGAGACTTCTCGAGAGTAGAGGATGAGCCCAATGTTATACCGTTACCACCGAGGATACAGCCATTCGACCCGGAGGGATACCACCCGCAGGAGCACATCCTACCTCCTTGCACCTTTCATCATTTTATCGACTTTGCGTGACGGGCGCCCGTAGACTTACTGCTACAAGAGCCTGAGTCTCATCTATTTCATCATGCGCGCGAGGTACGTACTTCACTTTTACATTTCCTGCGAAGTATTTTGCATTTCTTGCACATTTCATGCTTCTGCTATATATTTTATCTACTCGTTCCGAACACATTCACATACATAGTACTTCTGCATGTTCTGAACAAAACTTGCACACAGCATCCGGTTCATACGGGCACACAGCTCTCAACGTAACACTTTGTTCGTTTGGCACACAGCACATTTGGGCACACAGCTCATTTGGGCACACAGCTCGTTTTAGGCACAGCTCAAAACACAACGTTTTGTTGATTTAGCACACAGCTCGTTTGGGGCACACAACTCATTTGGGTACACAGCTCGTTTTGGGCACACAGCTTGTAATACAATATTCTGCTCAATCTGAACACACAGTTCATAACGCAGCCTTTGCTCACTCTGAACACACAGTTAATAACACAGGATTTGCTCAATCTGAACACACAGTTCATAATGCAGTTTTTGCTCAATCTGAACACACAGTTCATAACGCAGGATTTACTCAATCTGAACACACAGTTCATAACGCAGTTTTTGCTCAATCTGAACACACAATTCATAACGTAGTTTTTGCTCAATCTGAACACACAGTTCATAACGCAGTATTTGCTCAATCTGAACACACAATTCATAACGCAGGATTTGCTCAATCTGAACACACAGTTCATAACGCAATTTTCTTTTTAATTTGCACACTGCTCATAACAAAACACTGCTCAATCTGAACACACAGTTCATAACACAGCATCCTATTCAATTTGCACACGGCTCACAACATTGCTCAATCTGAACACGCAATTCATAACACAACATTCTTTTCAATTTGCACACAGCTCACAACACTGCTCAATCTAAACACGCAGTTTATAACACAGCATTCTTTTCAATTTGCACACAGCTCACAACACTACTAAATCTGAACACATAGTTCATAACACAGCATTCTACTTAATGTTGCATACGGCTCATAACACTGCTCAATCTGAACACACAGTTCATAACATAGCATTCTACTTAATGTTGCACACGGCTCATAACACTGCTCAATCTGAACACACAGTTCATAACACAACATTCTATTTAATGTTGCACACGGCTCATAACATAACACTGCTCAATCTGAACACACAGTTCATAACACAACATTCTACGTAATGTTGCACACGGCTCATAAAACTGCTCAATCTGAATACACAGTTCATAACACAGCATTCTATTTAATGTTGCACACGGCTCATAACACTGCTCAATTTGAACACGCAGTTCATAACACAACATTCTACTTAATGTTGCACACGGCTCATAACACTGCTTAATCTAAACACAGAGTTCATAACACAGCATTCTACTTAATGTTGCACACGGCTCACAACATAACACTGTTTATCTTGCAACTGAATACAGCTGTTCATTCTACCTGCAGGTATCGTCCCATTTCACACAGGGTTACGGGTCAATCATTGCTAGGGAGTGGTATATGGAGCTCCCAAATGCCGTTCGGCATATTGTGGATGAGGCAGGGTTTGGCCCATTTTGCGCGGGGTTGTCGCGTCATCCGGCGAGCAGGACCCTTCTGGGCGCATTAGTAGAGAGATGGTGGGACACCACCAACTCCTTTCATTTTTTTGCCACCGGGGACATGACGATGACCCCGTATGACTTCTCCATACTGACGGGCCTCGACGTGGTGGGCCAACCGATCCCATACGATGCAACTTGGACTTATCTGCTCGGAGCCCATCTGCCGATCGATAGATCATCAGGCAGGGTCAGGTACACCAGGTTTGTAGAGCAGTATAGGAGGACTACGCCCTAGACTTTTGAGGCCATACAGCAGTATGCCCGAGGATTTTTGATGTTCTTGCTCGAGACCACTCTGTTCTCCGATAGGGGAAACATAGCTGGGCTTTATCTGCTCAGTGCTCTGGTAGACCTATCACAGGTCCGGCACTTTGATTGGCGTGGCACTGACCTCGCTACCCTTTACTGCTACATAAGCGCGACCTCCCGTGAGCAAGGGACCATAGTAGGTGGCCACTAGCGAGACTGGGAGGTACATTCAACCCTCTTGATTTACATTTCTGCTTTTCATTATCTGTACACTACACACAGCACACATTGCACATATTACATTCTGTACTCTACATTTTGCACTCAGCATTCTGCATTTTCTGTACATTCTGTACTTACATTCAGCATTCTATATTCTGACAACCACTGTCTTGCCTTTCACAGTTTTGGGTTTACGCATACTTCTCGACACTCGCCCCTGAGCTCAAGGTTGAGGCACCTCTTGAGATCCCTTATTCATGCAGATTTGAGGGTCAGTGCTGGTCCAAGCCCTGGGAGACTCTGCCGTATCTTCGGCAGTACTTTGACACGGTGCGGGCGACCGAGGTAAACCAAAACTCTCAGTTCTTCATACTTTTAATTTTGACTCATCTTGCATATTTATGACATATAATCAGTTTATGCACTTCCTATCTGCAGATCACTTGGCAGCCTTGGCTGGAGATGCTCGGATATGCTCGGTTCCAGTTCCCTGGGGCATGGGGCACCTCTCGTTACAGGGTTTTGTTTGAGGGACCAGCCGGCAGAGCCTGGTTTCTCAAGGACCGCTTCATGCGCCAGACGATAGGCAACCCCGTTCAGGAGATCCCCTCACTGCCTCCACTGGACATGCGGTCCACGGAGAGTCTCACTCCCCGGGAGGTTGATGACCTTATGCTGGGTGTCGACACAGTTCTTTTCCTGGAGGAGGGGGAGTACGTGACATACCGCCATACATACTTGATGCCTCCACTAACAGGTGTCCATACTCCGACGAGGAGGGCGGCTGACATGCCGTCATCGAGTCGAGCCCGAGCTACAGATGTCCCTTCGACTAGCAGGGCCGGTACATCGAGGGGTAGGGCTAGAGAGATGCCCTCAACTTGCCAGTATGCTGGGTGGCCAGTTCTTTAAACCGAGCTGATGGGCTGGTAGTATGGGATATCTTACCCGATTCCACTGGAGCCTCAATTGCCCGATCAGCGATACGTCAGTGACCCTGACTCACCACCAGTATGCTCCGCAGTTTTCATTTGTCACTCAGATATTTAGTCATTCATTCATTTGCTGATGACTTGTATTTGCATTTGTAGCCTCCTAGAGAGTACACAAAGGGGTTGCTCGAGGTGGTGGCCTTACTCGAGAGCATGGTCTTGCGGAGGGAGATGATACTGTACGCTACCGGCATTCTGGTACTTTTCAATTTTCTTGTATTTATCATACTTCTGATGACATATTGAAACTGAATATTTCACTACATTAGTTCATTGCATGTGTAAAACACATCTGACACATCACATTCACATACTATATCTAGATGCACACACTCTATGTATCATACTTGTATCTGTATCTGATATACATACTCTGGCTGATGTATTCAAACTGCCCTTTTCAGGTTCCACTGTCATGGCCCAGGCCATCCAGGCCTTCTCGAGCAGCTAGGAGAGAGAACTCGACTCGCGGCCGAGGAGGACGTAGAGCACCTGTCAGATATGACGAAGCGTCCAGTGAGGAGGAGGAGTAAGCACATCCACAGTCAGAGACATCTACATGCAGGGATGATGACTCCGGTTTTGGTTCTGATGACGGAGGTGGTGCCGAGGAGGATTCTGAGGACGGTGACTCTGATTCAGATAGTGGTGCTGGCGGCGGTAGTGCAGAGACTACTCAGCCGAAGAGGGTGAAGAGGGCCTCTCGGTTGTGAGCTCGATAGGACTAATGTAGATGTTCCTGCTTTATTTTTCTTTTTACATGTAGTTGTAGCACATTGTACAGCTCAGGCAGTTTTATTCTCTTCAAAACTTGTACCCTTTTGTAAAATGTTGTAAAAAGAGACCATGATGGAATGAAACAGCTTTTTGTTCAAAAAGTGTTGTATTTGTATTCTATGCATCGCATCGCACCATTTTGCACAAAAATGAGATTGAATGGAAATTGAACATCGTGTATTGCCAAGTCAGGTAGTGAACCAACGTAACAAACAAAACAACTTAACTCACTAAGAAACAACAAAACCTTAGCAAGTTTACAACTCGATAAGCAACGAGCAACAACTCGATAAACAAAGAGCAACAACTCGATAAGTAAATGCATTTTGGACAAACAAAGCGACGGAACGCATCCGAAACAGAGGTAAACTCAGACCTCGAGCACTCCCAGTACACAGGAAGGCTAGAGACTCTCTTCTGGTGACAAGAAAAAGCTGTAGACCACTTTTTTGTACATGGCCGACCACCATAGGAGCCTACCGACTAGTTTTTTGCTCTGCAAACCAAACAAGTAGCTGGCCGAGTAGAAAAACTAGCTGACTGACCAGAAAAAGTGGTCGGTCGACCACTTGGCCTGGGGACCTCTAGATTTCTGACACTTATCCTCCAAACAGTGCCTTATCCTTTATAAAGGTTCCAGCTTCGTGGTTCCCTCATGTTAACTCAGTTTTGCACCAAAATGGAAGCATTTCTTGTCTAAACTCTCACAAATTTGATCGCCAACTTGGATGGCTCGGAAAAGTTGAATTTCCGGGGCTTCAGCATAAATGCACTATTCACGTTGAGTCGCACACTGCTGCATTTTCCGTTCCTTTATGTCGCGGCAAGGTTTTGGAATCCGATAACACATGTCTTTAGCTTTGATGGACAAGAGATGTGTCCCACCTTCGAAGATTTCCAAGTTTTGATGGAATCCGAGGGCAACGAAGAAATCTTGCCCCAGTTCTATTTCAGCCACGTCCAAGCCTTAGGACGGATGTGTGGGTTTACTTTGCATGACGTTCGGTCATTGATTTGTGACAGAGTATTGGACATTCCGAGCTTGGTTCGTCAGTTTTCTGATGCTGACGACCGCGACAACCATGACTAGCAGGGTTTCCGGTGACATGCACTTTGCTTGTGTATGTTATCACATTTCTTGCTTGCCCTAGGCTCTGGTGGGTTTAGCGCCCGTTTGATTGAGGCTACTGAGGGCTTGAAAGAGGGCAAGAGCTGTATTGCCATGACACTAGCTGAGACGTTGATGGATTTGAACGCTTTCCATCGCCGAGAGACTACTAGATTCGCGGGGAGTCCACTACTGTTGCAAGTAATGTTTCCCACCCCATCACATATATTTCTCATATCACTCGGCCCTTAGGCTCGGTTTTTCTCTCAAAACCCTTTTCTTACTTTTCTCTCAACGTATGCCTCTCTATTCTTTAATCTTTCATTTTTCATCCCTCCCCAGATATGGTTGATGGATAAGTTGAAGGCTATGGACTCATGCCCAGCATATTCAGCTCGCAACTATTTCTTCCGATGACGTCTAGTCGATGCCCCTGATGAGGGATGATGGTATGAATGGATGCGCAGTTTGACTGCTCTTGACATTGCTTGGCGCGGCCCCTAGCTTAATCTACCGGTGATGAGCTACAGCATAACTCACCAGCCTGGGATTCAGTTGATCGGGCTAACACATTGTGTACTTTACTTCCGTTCCGGTTCTGGCGCTAGTTCGGACATGATCAAACTTACCCGGAGGAAGGGATAGAGTACCCTGCTACATTTCTAATCCGAGGCGCATAGCTAGCTCGGTATGGCACAGCATGGAGGACGAGAGAGCTTTTGGCCCCTGCTCTCACTTTCAGTTACAGTCTCTCTAATGAGTGCATAGCTTGGCTTGATGAAGAGGCACATATTGGGCCTACCTTGGCATCAGAGGCTTCCACAAGCTCTGGGAGGAGATGCAGGAACACCTGACTATGCCCCGAATTTATTTGCTTTAATCAGTACTTTCAAGTTTTCTTTATGAATGTAATAAAAAGCAACTTCAATTTGTATTCAAGAGTATGAGAACTCTGTATTGAAATCAATGTAATTGAAGGTTGTGGGTACTGAAAATTTTTCGTTTGGTCCAAAAATGATGTAAGTTGTAAAAAGATTAATTTGAGCAAAATCAACTTTTATTAAAACTTTTCAAAACCATTTTCAATATGGATCACAACTGGACACACCGGAGATCTATCACTGAGATGTACAACCCCAGATCCTCAGCAACTAGAAAGTTGCCCCTAGTCTAAATATCACTGCACTGGAGATCACAACCGAGCTCTTGAATGCAGAAAAGACAAAGATGACCAAACATGATCACATGGACAAAGTTGATCGGGGAAGTGTGTACGGTTGGACTTTAGAATGAAGTTGCCTACATATCCCAAAGATGGGAATCAAGCCTTACGTAGTTCAGCTTAGGTTCACTCGTGTATTAACACTCTCCTTTTGCGCTCTAACTTTTGCCAAGGCCGCCCTTTCTAGGTTTTTAACTGTGCGAGCTCAGTTTTTATTATTTCAAATTTTCTATGCTCTAATTTTTGCCTAGGTTGCCCTTTCGGGTTTTCAGCCTAGCGAGCCTCTCAGGGATAATATTTCTTCAACTTGTCCATGTTGATCGGTTGGGAGAACTCTAGGCCATCTAGGTCCATCAAAACGACAGCTCCACCCAACCAGATAGACTTGATGATGTAAGGGCCAGTCCAATTAGGTCTGAACTTTCCCCTAAGGTCATGGATGGGAGCTCGGTTGTCTTTGAGCACAAGATCCCCTTCTTTCAAATTCCTGGACTTAACCTTCTTTTTGAAAGCCCTGGCAATTCTTCATTGATAACCCTGAACATGATACAGTGCTTTCAGCCTTCTCTCGTCAAACAGCATGAGTTCTTCGAACCTGCTCTTCTGCCAATTTGCCTCAGCTATCTGACACTCAGCCAATACCTGCAATGACAAAACCTCAACTTCGATAGGGAGAACAACCTCCATCCCATAAACCAAGGAATACAGAGTTGCCCCAGTAGAAGTTCGAATTGAAGTCCGGTAGCCCCACAGAGCAAATGGCAACTTATCTGGCCAATCCCGGTAGGTTTCCACCATCTTCTGCGGTATATGCTTGATGTTCTTGTTGGCGGCCTCAACTGCTCCGTTGGTCTGCGTCCAATATGTAGATGACTTATGAAAAGCCAAGTTGTACTTCTCCAACAAATCGATCACCTCCTTCTTGAAGTGGGAACCATTATCCGAAATAATCTCATTTGGAACTCTATAGTGACAGATGATGTTGTTCTTGATGAACTTAACGACATGCGATGCCTTCAACACCGCGTAAGATTCGGCCTCAACCCATTTCGTGAAGTAGTCTATCGCTACCAGAATGTACTCATGCCCGTTAGACCCCTTTGGAGTAACAGCCCCAATCACATCAATCCCCCAGATTGAAAACAGCCATGGTGAAGTTATATTGTACAGCTTCGACGGCGGAATGTTCATGCAGTTTGCATGGATCTGACATTTGTGGCATCGCTGAACAAAGCCAATACAATCCTCCTCCACGGTGGACTAGTAATAACCCTGTCTAAGGATCTTCCAGGCTAGCATCACCCCGTTCATGTGCGCTCCGCACTCTCCTCCATGGATGGCCTTGTAGACACCCCATTTTTGACCGTCCTCAAGACTTGGACATCACCGTTTGAACACTCGATGATCATCCATGTTAGTGTTCGTTTTGAGTTCCCGAAGGTCTCGACTACGCGCCTTGCCTCAGGACCTCTCAACTCGACTCTTCTGTGTTCGGTTTCGCACCAAACACTTCTATTTTGTTTCTGGGGGTAAAGAGTAGCTTTTTAGCTACCCCTGGCACCCACCGGCCGTGGCTTGAGGCCACTGGCCGTGTTTTGAGGCTACCGGCCATTGGTGAAGTATACCATTGGCCGGTCGGCATTTAGTGTGGCTGGTCGACCATAGTTTTGGCCGATGGCCCCCTTTTCTGGCCGAGACCTCTTTTTAGGGAGGCTTGAACCTTTTGAACCCCTGTTTTAGCTTCTTGAGGAAGCTTGAACCTTTTGAACCCTCAGTTTTAGCTTCTTGAGGAATCTTGAACCTTTCAAACCCTTGGGTTTAGCTTCTTGAGGAAGTTTGAACCTTTTGAACCTTTGTTCTAAGCTTCTCCAAGAAGCTTGAACCCTTTGCTCCAAGCTTCTCCAAGAAGCTTGAACCCTTCTAAGCTTCCAAGAGAAGCTTGCACCTTTTGCACCTTTTGTTTTAGCTTCTCCAAGAAGCTTGAACCCTTGTCAAGCTTCTAAGAGAAGCTTGACCCCTTTGCTTAGCTTCCCTTGGAAGCTTGCCCCCTTTGACCCTTTTTGTGTTAGCTTCTCTAAGAAGCTTAGCACCTTGTCTTGCTCTATATATAGAGGGCCTCTCCACCATTTTCAAGGGTTAGAAAAATTTGATATATATCACTCTCTCTATATATTCTCCCTCTCTCTCTCTCTCTACATTTGGGTGTGTTAGAGGGTTCAAAAGGGGCTAGTTCTTGCACATTTACACTACAACTCCTACCCTAACACCTCCATCATCAACCTAAGGAGCTTGGAGGCCATTTTTAGAGGCTAAGGGACTGGTTTTTGATCCAAGAAGCTGCTGGTTTCGTTGGTCTACAAGGGTGAGCCTTTAACCCTCTTTTATTCCCCGTTTTTTGCACCAGCTTTTAGCCTGTCTTGATTGCTGTTTTGAGCTTTGTGTATAACATAAAAAAGTTCTATTTTTTTGTTTTTAAGATACTTCATTAAGGACACTTTTGTGTTTGGGGTCGTTTACCCCCTCTTAGGCCTTGTTTGGCCCCATTTTGTGCTATTTTTGGTGAACTTCGGGACCACCTTGTTTGGGCCTCCTCACCACTGAAATTTTGAGGGATTTCAGTGGTGAGGATGGTGGTTTAGGGTCCTAAGGAGGAGAGGGCCATCCCCTCTCCTTGTTGCCTTCAATATGTGCCATTTTAGCCTCATGTGTGAGCACCATCCTTAAGTGTATGTTAGCCATGTCTTAAATGTTATTTGGTAGTATTTTGCCATGTATTACCTCTGTTTTTACTTGGTTTAGACACACCATTCTTGCTTTGCATACTTGTCTTGTAATGCCATGAAATTACCTTAACATGTATCTAGCATTTAGACCACTATGCTTACTTGTTTTGGCTTAGCTTTGTGAAGCTTTTAAGCTTGTTTTAGTATGCTAAGGGACTTTTTTTGGTCATTTGAGTCATCCATGACTTGCTTTGTATAGCTACCATGTAATCCCCCTCATGAACCTTGAGTGTTAACCCCTCTAGCATGCTTTATTTGCACTATTTCAGTGATTTGCAGTCACTTATAATGTCATTTCAGTCCTCATGGTATGCTTAAATGTTTGCATTTGATGCTCCTTTGATGCTTCAAGAGGTTGTGCCTTATGCTCCATGTTTAGACATTTGTGTATGCTTCCATGTGTAGGTCATTTAGATGCTATCTAAGTGGTTTTTGGGGCTTACTTTGACATGATTTGGGACTGTTTTGATTCACTTTGATCATTTGCTTCATGTGTCATGTGATCATGGTTTAAGTCCTTGGGCTAATCCCAAGCTTCTATGCATGCTTTGCTTGTTTTGTTTACTTGGTTTGGCACCATTTATGACATGATTTCAGAGCTTATAATGCATGCCATATGCCCATGTTGTTCCTCTTTTAAGTGTGCTTAAGAGTTGTCTCTATGTGCCTAAGTATTGGACATTGCATGCATGCCTATTTGTGTGTGTTTTGGCTTCCATTCTTGAGCATATTGGCCACTGTTTTGGACCTAGTAGAGAGCTGTCCAAGTTAGTGTAAGACCATCCTTTGCATGTTAATGCATGCTCACCTTGTGTGTTGTGGCACACTTGTGTGTTGTTGCATGTTTAGGCTGCTTAATATGATGCATGCCTAGCACACTTGCATGCTTAGATCACATCTTGTATGCTTGTCACTCCCATTATTATTCCATATCTTGCATGCTTGCTCAGTTAGGTTGTGTGCCTAACATGCATTGTGCATTACTTGCTTGCATGCCCATGTTGCATACTTAGTTAACATGCCTAGGTCGCATTGCATGAGCATACATGCCTTGCCTCTTGAATTGAGTATGATAGAGGTTGGGTTTCACTTATTTGTTTGATGTGCATCTTATTTGAAATCAAAGTGCATACTTGGTTTCTTGGGCCATCACGCATTGAAATGCGCGATTGGTGGTCCGAGAATCGAGAACCATGTCCCTTTGAGTCACCAACATGATAAGGGATGCGTTGGTGCACACATTTGCTTGAAATGCATTGCCATGCCATGTTTTGCCCTCTACTTCTGCCAAAACAGGTTTCTGCAGGAAGTTTTGGCCGGTCGGCTACATGGAGTGCCGATCGACCAATTATTGACGGCCGATAGCTCAACAAATGCCCGATGACCATCCGAACATGGCCGGTGGTGTTCCCACTTGGTCGGTGGCACTCCACAGTGTGCAAAGAGCATACCTTGGGATTTGTGCAAATTTCAAAAGAGCAGAGCAGGGAAAATAGAGGCAAACTTGTGCATGGCGATGGATTTCCGAGCAAAGCCGAGAATGCATGCATCCATCCCTCTTCCCGAGGCCTTTTACTGTTTCAATAGCTTAATTGATTTGTTAATTAATTAAGTGGTCTGTAATTATTTAATTAGCTTGTTAGTTAGTTAGTTAAATTGTATTATTCTTTTGGTCCCTCCGAGCGAGGGCGAATTTGTAATAAGTGTGGGTGAGTGTGTGTATGTCTTCCAACCCCCACTTCTTTCTCCCTTTTACTTACCTGCTTTCAATGGTTAGTACTAGGGCATATATATATTTTAGCATCCTTATGCTATGCATGCATGCATCATTCATCTGTACTGCATGCACTGGGCTCGGCGCATCATATTAAACTGCATTGTACTTCAATTCCAAGTTGAATATGTATTATTTGTAGCATTTCACATGTCATTGTAAATTGGCCGAGCCTATTCTAGTGACATTCTGTATGTGATGCATTAGCCATTTTTAACATGAACTAGGATCATGCATGATTACTAACTAGTTTCTGTTTTGGCATGGCGTACTAGGTAAGCTTTTATGCTTTAGCATACCACATGCGTGTGAGTGTTGCCATAATAGCATGATTACCATGAGGCTAGCTGCTTATGTGATATAACTGCTTGAATGCCTGTGGATGGAGGTCAAATTACCTAAATTGGAATAAATGCATTAAAACCGAGAAGTTTAAGCCCACTAGATAATGGCAAAGCCATCTTTTCCAAAGCCCACTCGAGGGTGGCAAAACCTGCATTTTAGTCTACTTGCGAGTAGCAAACCGTTTTCAAAACAAACATGAAATGTTTTGTTCCAATGTAGGCAATTTGGTCTATACTTATTTACTGTGCGCATAACATAGTAAATCTAGGCTAATAACCGGAATAAGAACACATAACGTTTTCAAAATTGGATATCATGGTTAGTAGAGGCCGATCTTCGGATCGGGCGAGAGGGGGTGCTCATAGTTGACCTTCCCCAATCGTACCCAAGCTCCCGAGCCGAGGCAACTTTGGTGATGACGGACACGTGGCCTTTGGCACCGAGTCAGGGTTTCCTAAATTTCCCCATTAAAAAATATTTAGGTGGCGACTCTGTATCTGGCAAAGCAGTCCATGTTTGACACTTCTTTTCTAAAAATCTATTTTCTCAAAACGATTTGCCAGATTTGGACTCTTTGGTTCAAGATTAAGAACCGACAACAAATCGAGTCCGAACTGTAGTAAGCCCAATATGAACAGAACGGGGGTTCATTCTCCCGGGACGTTCGGGGACGTCTACAGGCCTCCATCTGGCACTTGGATTCTTCAGCATCAACACATAGTTTATGCATCCCGAGATGACCTCTCTTGTACATTTTACCCCCACAGACGATGAACTGAGCGACCATTCGTCGAATTGCCCTCTTATCTTTGGCATTTGCCCCTGGTGGATACGCGTCTTTTTCCAAGAAGTTCCAGACATCGTAATACCAGGGATTCTCATCTCGTACCTCATCTATGGCAGCAATCAGCTCGTAGGCCGGCACGAATTTCTGTTCAATAATGATCGGACACATCTGGACTCCGAAAGGGATGTCTATTATAGAAGATAGAGTTGCTAATGAATCAGCAAACCTGTTGTTCTCTCTTAACAGATAAGCAAAATTCAGCTTCTCAAACCAAGGATTTAGCACGTCCAAGGTCTGGCGATAGATTCTCATATTTTCTTCTTTAACTTTCCAATCTCCTTTAGCCTGAGATACAACAAAGTTCGAGTCCCCTATAACATCCAACCGTTTTGCCCCCAGTTCTAGGACGGCTTCTAAACCAGCAATACATGCCTTATATTCTGCCTCCTTGTTCGACACTCTGAACAGGAGTTTGAATGCCAGAGGTATGCGGGAATTGTCGAGTGCTATCAACAACACCCCTATCTTATACCCGTATTGGTTTGACGTTCCGTCAAAGTACATCGTCCAAGTTTCTTCTTCAACATGTAGAATGGCCTCGTCTGGGAACAAATACTCAACTACTTCATCCTCGTCTACTGGGTGATTGGCTAGGAACTCCGCTACCGCTCTCCCTTTCACTAACTTTCGCGTAATGTACTTCAGATCAAATTCGAAAAGCAGAAGCAACCAACGGGCTAGCCTACCCGTAAGTGTTGGTTTCTCGAAGAGATATTTGATGGGATCTAATCTCGAAACCAGTATTACGGACTGAGCTAACAGGTAGTGCCGCAGCTTCCTGGTAGCCCATACCAAGGCCAAACAAGCCTTCTCTAGCGGAGTGTAGCGGGTCTCATAATCCAGCATTTTCTTGCTCAGGTAGTAAACAACATTCTCCACTTTGTCCTCAGACTCCTGCGCAAGTATGCAGCCCATTGTAGTTTCAGTCACTAAAAGATACAGAATCAACGGTTTTCCCGGCTCAGGCGGTGACAACACAGGTGGGTTCTGTAAATGTTGCTTGATCTGCTCAAAAGCAGCTTGGCATTGGCCGTCCCATTGGAACTTCATTCCTTTCTTCAGAAGACCAAAGAGTGGTTCACAAGTCAAGGTTAATTTCACAATAAACCGTCTTATGAATTGCACTTTACCCAGAAAGCCTCGCACCTCCTTTTCAGTCCTCGGTGGTGGCATTTCTAAGATGGCCTTGATTTTGGAAGGATCAACCTCGATACCTCTCTATGTGATCAAGAACCCCAATATTTTCCCTGATGTAACACCAAACGTACATTTCTGAGCATTCAGCCGCAGCTGATACTCCTTGATCTGTTGGAAGAATTTCTGCAAGGTGGTGTAGTGGCCCTCTTTTTCTTTGGACTTGACAATCATGTCGTCCACGTACACTTCAACCTCTTTATGGATCATGTCATGCAAAATTGTGGTCGCAGCCCGTTGATATGTTGCCCCAACATTCTTCAGCCCAAACGGCATCACCCTATAACTATAGGTTCCCCACGAGGTGGTGAAAACAGTCTTCTCCCGGTCTTCGAGTGCCATCAGAATCTGATTGTAGCTTGAAAACCCATCCGTGAATGAGAGCAACGCATGCCCAGCAGTGAAGTCCACTAACTCGTCGATATGCGGCAAAGGAAAGTCATCATTCAGACTGGCTTTGTTCCAATCCCTGAAGTCCACACATACCCGAATTCTGCCATCCTTCTTCGACACTAGAACTATATTGGCCAACGAAGTTGGGTATTCTAATACCAGCAGGAACCCTGCGTCAATTTGCTTGGTGACCTCTTCTTTGATCTTGAGAGCCCAGTCCGGGCAGATCTTTCTGAGCTTTTGCTTAACAAGGTCAGGCCTTTGGGTCAAGAGGGATCTAGTGCTGTACAATCTCAGGATCGATTCCAAGCATGTCTTCGTAGGACCACGCAAAAACATCTTTGAAATCTTTTAACAAAGCGACTCAGTGCTCGCGCTCCTCCGAAGACAACGTGGACCCGATCTGGACCAGCCGCGGGTTCTTCTCAGTACCAACATTAATTTGGGTGATTTCATCAACCAAGGGTTTTATAAACCTCTCCTACTCTTAATCAAGCAAATAATGCAAAACCAGAGAAATTTCTTCCTCGTCATTTTCATCAAAATTTTGAAAATCCTGATTAATGCAATAAATTAAGGGTACAGAAAAGTACTCGAAAGCCACAGCAATTCCATTCTTATTAATCACTTCCAAATCGCCTGATTCCTCTGTTACAACAGACTCAAAGGAAAAAGAAAAGGACGACCTAGACAGGACTGTGGCATCCGAGTTTTCACCTTCAAGAATACCGGACTCAGACTCAAACGAGCTGGAACCTGATTCCGACTCCACAGACTCAATGAAATCGGATTCCGGCTCACTACCTGACCCGGTGCTGCTCGATAAGAATTCCTCCTTGTGTTGCCAGATGAGGGAGGGTGTGATGGATGCATCCAGAATGTTTGAAGATGGGTTCACAGCCGTTTCATTCCTGATCATGGACACTGAGAAGTTATCCCCCAAGCACTCATATACGATCAGAGGATCTAAAAGTAGACAAGCTAGTGCTCTCCCCATTTCAAACTCTACGTTCTTGGAATCCTCCCCCTTGCACTGTTCAACCTCAGTTGGTGGGTCTGTCTGCTCCTCAGCAAAATCATCCCCAGACAATTGCAAGTCAAAGAAAATCTCAAATCCCGGCAACCGCCGCCTCTCTGCATTTAGCCACAGCTCTGGGAAGCCACAGAACGGGAAGTCTTCCCCCTCTTGGATGAAGCGTCCGTTCAGGGTACCCTGGATGGGCTGGTGCACCAATGCTTTTCGGTTTGCTTTGCTCTGGCCCTTTCGACCATCTCTTTTCCTTTCCTCACCCAATCCTCCTTGGTAGGCAGATAACCTAAACCACAGGTATATGGGTTATGCGGCACTTCAGCTGATGCTGCTACATCTTTCAGGCCACTTCTCCCTAATCCCATCCCGGGGATGTGCTGGAGCTTGTTCATGAGGTACACAAACTGTGCACCGACATATAACCCCTCATCAATAGCCAGTATGTTCTGTACAACCCGGGTCTTGGCTAGGGTAAATCCTGACAAGAACACATCCTCCGCGCCATGTTCAATCTCTAGAACTGGTGTGGAAACCTCTGGTGGCAGATGGATTGAAGAATTCCCAAAAACAATGGCTACCCCCTTCCCGTGGGGGTATTTCAACATTTGGTGCAAGGTGGAAGAGACTTCCTTCACCTGGTGCAGCCACGACCGCCCTAGGAGTAGATTGAAGGTTGCGGGAACGTCTAAGACATGAAAGTCAATATCCTGATGTCCTGGACCGACTTGAGACTGAATCTGTACAGTCCCTATCACTTCTCTACTGGTATTGTCGTAGGCCCTTATCACCTGGGTAGTAGGCAAAAAGTCCGCGGGCTTTAACCCGATTGCATATGCCGTCCTCGACGGACACACGTTGATAGTAGATCCTGTGTCAACAAGAACTACTGGTATCCATTTATCTCTATATTCCACAAAGATGTAGAGTGGTTTGTTGTGATCTGAACCCTCAGGTGGCAGTTCCTTGTCAGTGAAGGTCAATGTTGAGAAAGCTCCTCCCGGAAAGACCAGTCCCACCAACTGCTCAGGCGTGGTATCGATTGATAGTTTGGCCCTATCCATCACAGAAAGGACAGCCTGTCTATGAACTCTTGAGGCCATGAGCAGTCCCCAGATGGAGATGTCTGCTTGGATTTTCTTGAGCTAATTCAGCACAACCTCCTCCTCGAGTAACTTTTCTTTCTGGCTCTCTGTCTCCTTGTCCTTCCCGGACACCTCTGGTTGATCCAGGTGTGGGGGCTTGAAATACCACCCACTCCTGGTCATGTGGTCTACCTCTCCTACATACTAGGTATCATCCGGTTGGGTCTCACCCCAATCTTCATCGGTGTGGGCAAGACATAGGTCGTCATCTTCCCACCACATACCATTGACCATCGACAAGCAGCTATCTGGTTCCGTTACGACTGCTTCTGTGCACATAGCACCTTCCGTCCCTTCAAGGGCTTTGGCATTTCTAGCCCTTTCCAGATCTTTGATCCTTTCTTGCTCAAACTGTTTCAATGTAGTCTGCTGTTCAGCATCTTCTATACTCAAAATGCTCTGATTCCGAGCAAAATTCTTAACACCGGTGCTCTCCGGCGGTCCATTCTGGTTCCTGGCCATTCCGGCCACTGCTGATGTCCCCGTCTCTGACGGACCCTGTTCTGGCTGAGGCTGCTCAATGACATCCGGCTCGTTGCTAAGCCACCCAGTAGCTTCTACTGACCCTTCCAGATCAAACCAATTGACAGTCACATCCACTGAGTCCTGTTCATTGAAGAATTGAAGGTTGGCTATATCCTCTTCCAATTCCGCTAGGTCATCTAGCCCCGTACTACGCTGATTTCTGCTCCCATTGGCAATTCTACCCCTAGCTTAAACTGATCCGTTGGTGTGATTTAATCGCTCGGGTCATACTCAAGACTCGCAGACCCCTTTGGCTCTGAATCCTCATTCCTCTATGCTCCCAAAGTGATCCCTGCTCTATCTTCAGTAGTCACCACCACCGGTTGTGGTTGGGTTTGGGAAATGTCCAACATGCACAAGTCCGTGCTGTCAGGAATGAACACCTCCGGCTTGGGTAGGTGGGAAGGGGTGATTTATGTGCTAGGGTCGTATGACACAACCCCAATTTGGATTAGGTTGATGCGTTTGGGAGGTGGAGCTTGGTTATGTGGTGGGAGTGGGTTGGTTGTGACATTCGATTTCTCTAGAGGCACGATCACCCTGTTGTCAATGAGATCCTGAATCTCATGACACAATCGAAAGCACTGGTTGGTTTCATGACCATGCTGTTGGTGAAAGGCACAGTACTTCGCCAGGTTATGGGAGGGAGGAAGCTTTTCTGGTAAGGACCGCGGCTCTAGGTGCTTCAAGTGCCCTTTCTTGATCAAAATCCCTAAAGCTTTGGACAAAGGCATGGATAGTGGGGTGAAGGTTCTTTGGCCTCAGGGTGTGTATCTGGCTGTTTGTGAGCTACTTCCGGACGCACCAGTAAAGGGTGTAGCTGCAAGGGTTTTTGGAGTGGTGGTGGTGACCATTCTTACAACTGAAGTTCTGGCAGTTGCAACACTGTTTGTACCTGCATTCGTACCACGGTTGAATGCCCTCTTGGGCTGCTCTCTTTGATGGTCAATCAGACCCTATTTCATTGTGTCCTCGATCTGCACCCCGATCTCATGTAAGTCTGCAAATGTGGGTAAGGGGAGGACGATCATCTTTTGCATAAGCTTGGGTTGGAGGTTGTGCACAACCATCTGAATCTGATCTTTGTCAACCGGCCTGATGGTCATCATCGAGGCTTTAGCCCTCCAACGGGTCACAAAATCGAAGAAGCTCTCCTTCGGCTCTTGCCTGGTTGTCTCGAGATCACGAGTTGTGACCTCGATCTACATGTTGTAGGAGTATTGAGCTATGAAGGCCTCAACTATCTCCTCCCAGTTCCTCTCAACAGAGTCCTCCAATTTTGCATACCAAATAGTCGCTACACCCGACAAGGTTCGGCCAAATAGGGAAAGCTTCTGTAATTTGGAGAGGCCCACCCTATACTAATGCACTACGCCTAGCTGATCTCCGTCTAATAACCGGGGGTAATGAGTAGTACACTGGTTGTCCGTCTATCAGATCCTCGGATTGATGAAGTCTGCGACCTCTAACCCAGAGTGCTTGGGAAATATCTGCCTAATCAGATGCAATCGTGCTAAACTACCTTGCAAAAAGATAAATAAAGCATAACAAGGAAACAATGAATAGAAAAACGGACAACATAATGGCTTAAATAAAGACAACACACAGTTGGCACTTGTAAGCTGAATACACCGTTCTCAAACACTGTTTACTGTACCCAAATTACTACCCCGAAACTGATACCCTCAGGCGAAACTAATTCTTCAAATACTGACGCCCGCAGGCCTAATACCCAGACTTGCAAACTGATACATGCATTCTGATAGAGGCACACTCTAAAAGCACATAGCAAACAAATGAGAGCCAAAACACCCCTATGTTGGGGCAGGGTTTCCCTGTCCTATTTTGTCAGGAGCTAGGGTTTCACTACGTACGCAGCGGTTTCAAACAACCTATAATCGGGTAAGCAACCTGTCCTAGTTTGGAATAGTTACTATGGATTCTGATATGCACTAGGTCGAATGGTCAAAAAGGGTGCCCCGGTAAAAACCGAGGTTTGTGTTCTCGTCGTGGCAGAGCCCACAACCGGTCAACCTTATGGCACACTTCTCAAAGCAAGCCTTTGGCAAACCGTTCAGGAATAGCATACGGCAAACACGGTGTCCTAGGCACACCAATGCAAATGCAACGCAAAGAGACACATAAGTGTAAACAAAACAAGATATCATGAGTTTGAGTCAAGTTCTCTAAATCTCCAGCAGAGTCACCAGAAACTGTAGACCGCCCCCGAGAACTCTCCGCTCTCCGCGCCGCAAGGGCACGAATTCCGTTTTGTTCTCAAGCTACTACAGTTCGGACTCAATGTCATGGTTCTGAATCTAATCTCGCAAAGTGCAATGCAAGACCGATAAATCACCAAAGAGTCCAAATCCGGCTAATCGTTTTGGAAAACTGATTTTAATAAAGAAGTGCCAAACATGGACTACTTTGCCAGATACAGAGTCGCCACCTAAATATTTTATTTTGGAGAAAATTTAGGAAACCCTGACTCGTGCCTAAGGCCACGTGTTTGTCATCACCAAAGTTGCCTCAGCTCGGGAACTTCAGTACAAGAGGGGAAAGTCATGCAATAAGCACCCCCGCTCGCTCGATCAAAGATCGGCCTTTACTAAGCATGATATGTTGTTTTTGAAAACACATGTGTTCTTATTCTTGTTATTAACCTATAATTACTATATTATGCGCACAGCACACAAGTATAGACTAGATCGCCTAAGTTGGAACAAAATTGCATGTTCGTTTGGGAAAATGATTTAGAGGTGCTACTCGCAAGTAGACTAAATCACGGATTTCAATGAATTGTTCCAATTCAAGTAATCCAACCTTCACCCACAGGCATTCAAGCAGTTAATCACTTAAGCAGTTAGCCACATAGCAAGCATGCTAACATGGCAACATACACATCTCATGCAGTATGCTAAAGCGTAAACACTCACAGTGTACTCCAAGCCAAAACAAAGAACTAGTTAGAAATCATGCATGATCCTAGTTCATGTTAAAATGGCTAATGCAACACATGCAAAGATGCAACTAAGATAGGCTCGACTATCTAGAATGGCATATGAATGCAACTTGGTAACATGTATTCAACTTGGGATTGAAACACAATGCAATTAGTATGATGTGCCGAGCCCGGTGCATGTAAAACAGATGAATGAATGCACGCATGCAAGCATAAGGTATGCTAATCAAAATATGCCCTAAAACTAACTATCGTAAGCGGTTAAGTACAAGGGAGAAAGAAATGGGGGTTGGAAGACATGCAACACACACACGCACGCTTATTACAACAATTGGCTCTCTCGACGGCGGGTCCGAATAATGAGCTAACTAGCTAATCTAAGCTAATTAAACTAATTATTACATCACAAAATTTGTTGAAGGTGAAACAAACTCAGATGCTCCAAATTTTCTCTCTTTTCTTTTACTTGGAAGTCTGGAACCTATATAGCTTCAATTAGGTCCTTGTTCTATTGTTCTCACATGACCTAGGTTAAACCCTGTACTTTATGAATGAAAGAATTCTGTTTTGTACAAATGTGGAGAATGGCACGGCACTCTGAGCACAAAACGATTTATTTTTGAAATTGAAATCGAGAAAGAGTTCTTAACCGGGTATTGAGCCTACGACTGACCACAGTCAAAATGACTCAACAAAGGAAAACAAAGGTAAAACAACCTAAACACATCTATTGACACTCAAAACGACTCAAAACAAGAAACGAGACAAAGAAAAAAAAAACAACAAGCACAACACTCAGATGTGTTCCAATGGTGAGAGACCTCTTAGTTCATGGGGAGCCCACAGCTTCTCCAGGTATTGTTTCCCACCCTTTCTTATTTCTGATTCTCACATCACTCTGGCACTCAATCTCCAGTTTTCTGAAAAAGCCCTTTTCTCACTTTTTCTCTCAGTGCACACCTCTCTATTCTTTAATCTCTCTTATTTTTTATCCCTTCCCTGGGTGATTGATAGATAAGCAGGAACTTGTGGGCTCTTGCCCCTAGTGTTCCACTAGATTCTCTTTCTTGACATTAATTGACGATGCGCTTGGCCAATTTGGATATGAGCAAACCTATCCAAATGAGGAAGTGGAATATCCTGCTCCATTCCAGTTCATGCTTCGCACATGGCTTGATACATCACTACTTGGAGGATGAAAGAGCTTTTGGCCTTTTGCTGTTAGCTTCAGTTGTGCCCTTTCCGGCAAGTATGGTGCCCTTTTTGGCAAATATGGTGCCCTTTTTGACAAGTATGTTGACAATGGGGAAAAGACAGAAAACCTGACTCAACTGTGCCCCTAGGTCATCATTTTGACCATTTTTTATTTTTTTTGGCTTTCCACTAAAATAATTTTAACCAACATGAGAATTAGATGAACATACTTGTTCGATTTTCTGATTTGAAATCATGCAAGTCAGGTTGTGAGCACTGAAAATTTTCCTTTCTTTGGGTCCAAGAAATGGTCCAGTTTTGAAAAAAAAAAAAACAGAATAATTTTTGAGAAAAAATAGTCAACCTCATTAAAAATTCTCAAAAACTATTTTTGCAAATGGCCATTGCTCGACCAACATAGAATTTACTCTTGAGATCCACAACCTCAGATCTGAACTTGAATTGCCTTGAAGCTGAATCTTCTAACAGGGTAAGACAATCTGAATTTGAACGAAGACAAGCCAATTTGCGCATGGAAAAGATAGTTGAGTTTGAACAAGGATAAATCAATCAATATGGATGAGCCAAGCAGGCTGAAAATGATTGGGGCCGAACTTCAGGATGAAGTTGCCTACGTATCCCAAAGACGGGAATCAAGCCGTACGTAGTTCCGGGTTAAGGTGCACTCGGGTATTGACACTCTCCTTTTGTGCTCTAACTTTTGCCAAGGCCGCCCTTCCGGGTTTTCAACCTTGCGAGCTCTGTTTTTCTTTTCTTTTCATTTCTTTTCTTCTTTTTTCTTTTCTTTTCTTTTCTTTTTCTTTTCTTTTTTTCTTTTCTTTTTCTCTATTCTTTTTCTTTTCATTTTTGTTCTCTTTCTTCTTTTTCTCCTGCTCTAACTTTTGCCTAGGTCGCCCTTCCAGATTTTTAGCCCAGCGAGCCTCTCAAGGATAGAAAAGTGTAACTTGTCCATGTTGATCAGTTTGAGATATTGAAGCCATCTGAATCCAAGAAAATGGTTGTTGTTCGCTGATGATGTAGGAGTCCATCCAATCGGGTCTAAATTTGCTCCTAGTGTTGTGGATAGGAACTTGGTTGTCCATCGGTGAAAATTTTCTTCTTTTCTCCATTCTGGGATTTGGCTTTCTTGCCAGTCTTCATTGACTTGTGGAATGACCCATCTTTGAATATTTGAGCACATCTGACATTTTGCCCCTAGTTTAAGGGATATTTCTCATTCAGCTTTGCAAGCTTCCTTTGATCACATCTGACCTTCTTGCCTCTAGTTCGAGGGCTGCTTCAAATTTGGCTTGGCAGGCCTCCTTTGATGTCATACGACCTGATTGCCCCTAGTTCAAGGGCTGCTTTAAATCTGGCCATGCAAGTCTCATACTATGGTTGATCGTCGAACATTCTGAATCCAAGTTCAAGGTTTGAAAGCAAGGGGGTCGAGTCTCAAGGCCGAGAGTGATCCTATGCTGCACAATCTCAAGATCAATTCCCATGCATATCTTTGTAGAACTATGCAAAACATTTTTTGAAATCTTTTCAGAAAGCGACTAATCGCTCACATCGAAGACAATGTAGAACCAATCTGGATTAAGCCAGGATCCTTCTCAGTACTCACATTAACGAACATGATCTCATTCATTAAGGGCTTAGCATGTCTCTCTTTCTCTCAATTGATCAATTTTTTGCAAATCCCGAGAAATTCCTCCATCTTTGTTTTCATCATCGTGTTCGTAAAGTTTTGAAAAACTTAGGTCAATACAATGATTTCAAGGCACAAAAAAAGTAGGTGAAAAATCTCCGTCGTTTCATTCAGAACTTCTGGCACAACTGGCTCCAAGGCAGAACAGACTCAAAAGAAAGCGAAAAGACAAACACAAAAAGATAGTGATGTCCGAGGTAACACCCCCAAAATCACCTGACTCTAACACAACAGGACTGACTCAATACAACAAGACAGACTCAATACAACACAACAAAACAGACTCAATACCCAAGTTAGAAAGTAAAATAACCAGCATTTGCACATTGCTCAACATTGTGCCCTCGCGAAAAGGGATCCGAATAAATAAGCTAAGCTACACTAAGCTAAGCTAATTAATTATTACAAAACAATTGAATAACTAGCTATGCTAAGCTAATTAAAATATTACAAAACAGATTAAACTAATTAATTACAACACATGTAATAATCAGCTACCACTAGCTAATAAAGCAATAAAGTGGCCTCGCAAGCGAGGGAGATATGCATGCTCGATTGCTTCCTCTCGAAAATCCATCGCCTTGCTATCGGTTGCCTCTGTTTGCACTTGCTATGATCTCTGAACACTATACAAACTTCCAGATTGCCTCTACTCCAACACGTGAACACATTGGACAACCTTTGAACTAGTGGCCGGTCGGCAACTGTAGGTGGCTGATCGGCTATCTCACTTGGCCGGTCGACTAGTGCAAGTGGCCAATCGGCTATTGCAAGTGGCTGGTCGACCACCCATTTTTTCAAGCTGCAGTTTTTGCTGCAACAGAGAACAACAGAGGCAAAGCAATGCATTTTTCAAGGAATGTGTGTACTGCCACCCTCCTTATCATTTCTCAAGCTCAAAAGAGTGTGGCACTTGGCTCTCAAGCCACCAATCAAGCATTTTCAATGCATGATAGCCAAAGAGCCAAGCTTGTACAATGTTAATGAATGTACAAACAAGACTCGAAGAACCTCCACCCTATCACGCATGATCAAGGGTGTCAGTGACCAAGAAACGTGACACGTTTCATCACTTTGAGTATGAAATGTCCCACATTTCTTGTGTTTGGATTAACGTCCGTTCCAAACACATGCAATGCAACACAAATGCTTATCTTGTTCGTGTTTTACTTTGCTCATTTTGTTTACACATTTTACATTACTGATTAATCCTTTATCCGATTAAGTCCAATGTGAAAGTCCTCTAAGTGAAGAGAGGTCAACCAAAGAATGGTTTAAGACATGAGAGAGCTCATGCCTTTGGCTAGGAGGAATCCTCAAAAGAGGGTTAAAGCCATTGAGCACAAGCTCTATCTCAAGCTTAAACGCAATCATAAGATCAACCAACCCTCAAAACAAATAGAAAAATGAAGAAATGAGTGAGGTTGCAGACTTTTTAGTGCTGAAATGGCATGCCAAAGAATACTACAACATGCAAGCAACTCATGCACAACATGTTAAGAGCCAAAAACATTAAACTAGTGAAGAGCATTACACTAGAGGCACGCAATATCAAGCTCAAATGACCAAACCAGCTCTAGACAGAGCTAAAACACGCCAAAACACTGGCTAAGTCATGCTGGAATTGAAGCATAGAAAGCAAGAAAAACATGGTCACATATTGGCTCGCAAGCAAGACTCAAAGCACAACTCTGAAAAGCAATGAAATAGTGGAATATGTGAGAGTGTGATAAAGATATATGCACTGAAATCATGTATAAAATGATGCTATGGCATGTAATCATCTCAAGCAAGACATGTTAGAGGCCTTAAAACACTAAGCTAGTGAAGGCATTTGCACTATAGCTATGCAAGATGAAGCTCATATGACCAAGACCACCCAAAACAGTCCTAAAACAACCTAAATAGAGTTCTAAAACATGCTTGAAATAAGCTAAGAATGGCTAGACTTAGAGGCTAAAACAATATCACATGTTAGCAATTTAGCACAATTGCACTACAAGCATACAAAGCAAAGCTTGAGTGATCAAACCAGCTCAAAACAGAGCTTAGGAATGTCAAATCAGTAGCTAAAACATGCTGAAAATAAGCTAATTTAAGCTACAAAAATATGCTAACATATAAAGCTAACTTGGCATGAAAGCTAGACACAAGGAGGGGAGGCCAACCCCTTCTATTTTGGACTTCAAAATAAAGTTTTTACCACAGAAATAACACTGAATTTTAGTGGTTTAAAGGCCCAAAAAGTTTGATTTAAAGGCCTTGAAAGATGGCACAAAAAGCTTAACAGTTAGGCAACAAGAATGGTGGACTACCCCTTAGCACAAAAAGGCCTTAAACCACCATTTTAAGGACTGAAAAATAGAGATTTTTTTTAGTTGAAAACCAACTCAAAACAGAGGAAGAAGATGGCAAAATAAGTGTTCAAAGCAAGTTTAAATAAGGTAAGTGTTATACCTTTGAGGCAAAGCACCACTTAGGCACAAAAGAGGCACCAAACCAAGCTCAATCCTCCTTTAGAGCTCAAAAAAGGTCCCAAGGAATCTCAACCCAATGGTGGTCATCAAGGATGTCTAGGCAAAAAAGAGGTATATCTCTACTTCCATGCACACTCTCTTCTTGTATGCATAAAAGGGTAAGAGAGAGAGAACTCTAGAGAGAGATGAATGTAGAGAGAGAGAGGATTTTTAGAGAGAGCGGCTTCCAAAATTTGCTAACCTTACCAAATGAGAGATATGGCCTTCATATATAGCAATACAAGAGCTCAAGGTCGAATTATCTTAATTAGGATAGCTGGAGCTTGTGTAGAACAGTTTGAGGGAAAAGATCTGCCAAATATCTTAGTTTGGGACCTTAGTGGCCGACCGGCCACTTTCTGCCCTACCGGCCACCCCTAGTGGCCAACAGCCCACATTTGTGGCCGACAACAAAAATTTGCTCTGTAGGTCCAACTTCAAATGGACATATCTCCTTCATTTAGACTCTTTTTCAGGTCATTCTCATGTCTAAACTGAAGCCCCGGAAGTAATATTTTCAATGGTGGAAGCCTCACATCAAAATTCTAAGTGTGCAAAAAGTTAGTCCCATTTTAGTGAAGACCGCTCAGTTTTGGTCCAACCGGATTAATGCCTAACTTCAACCAGTCATATCTCCCTCATTTGGCTTCGACTTGAGGAGATTCTTGAGTAGAAAATGAAACCCCGAAAGTCCACTTTCCAATGGTGGTGGCCTCATAGCTAAAATCCAAGTGTACAAATGGATAGGCATGATTTAGCTAGGGCTGCTCGACTCTCTGTCAACGATTCATACCCATCTTCTTCCTCAACTTGGTTTCTCCCCTCTCCTCTTCTTTTCTTCAACTCCAAACCTCTAAACAAGATGTTTTAAAGATTTTTTTTCAAAGAGTTCATATCTCCTTCACTTATTCCACTTTGTCCGTGCTCAATTTACCGAAAAGCGCAATATTTTAACGAAATGCGAGCCTCGGAACATCATAAGAACGTTGTTTCAAAAATATTTTGAAAGAGAGGATTTTGAGGTCTAAAATCTTTTTTAGTCAAAAGGCTTTGGTTCAAAATAGGGTGTAAGGTTAGGATTTGGAGCTCTCCATGCCGAAGAAATCAAGCATTTGCACTGCATGACTTTCATCACCAAGTAAGCAACTAGTGGCGCCAAGTCTTAAGGGCGGTGAAAAATGGGGTGTCTACACCTATGATACAAGAGTTTTTAAAAATATTCAAAATGTATCAGAGATACATTTAATTTAAATGGTTGAGATGAATCCTAAATGTCTATCAATGGTTCAGATCAATGGTGTGACACCCCAAATTTTGAAAACATCGATAATATAATACAATGATACACCGGGGTTTAACTAGCGGTTACACAACACTTTTAAGCACAAAATACAAATAATTACACTAAAAGAAAATATTAATAATAGTTATAGATAAAATTCTTCAAGTCTTTAAATACAGATCAATTTCTTAATGCAAAAAGATTATCCAAAATACAAGAAATATAAAATCTAATCTCTAAGAAAGCCATGGTTCCTCAAAGCTTTTAGGGATTTCGTTAAATTAAAGCGCAACGAAAGGCAAGAAACTGAGTGAAAACGGCGTTATCGGGAATTAAGATTTTAAAGTAATTAATCTATAATTATAGGGTCTAATAATTAATACTAGGATTTTAAAGTTGATTATTAATCTACTGAGATCAATTAGGTTTTACTCGAATTAATCCGCGATGCTTCCCGACTCTAGGGTTTAAAACGTAATTAAGCGAAAATTCAAGGGCTTTATTAAAATGAGCTCAAGGTTAGGGATTTAATGGTAATTACAAAAATTAGGGTGTCTACAACCTAATGTAGTAGTCCACATACACACTACGAATGTATCCTGATGATCGTTCTCTAAGTTTTAGGTGTCATTACGTTCTTTGATTTGTGGTAATCAAGGGTTTTCACAGTGACGCAACGAGCAGTTCAGAATTGTAGGGAAAAAAAAAACTTTTTGCACTCTCTTACATCATTAATTGGGAAGAAATTTGATTTACAATGTTACTAGTAAAACGAGAATAAAGGTGGCTCCCGATAGAAGGGAGAAGGACGTAAAAAAAGAAAAAAAAAAAGAAAAAAAAGAAAGAGATCTAGATGATCAAAATACATTGATGGAATCTACCTGGAAGCACAATGATGAATGCGAGGAAATTATCCACAACTTTTCAATGGCTTAAAATTTCGAAGATGAAATTTGTTTAAAGGTGATAGGTTGAAGAGACACTAAATTTTGTAATTACCATTAAATCCCTAACCTTGAGCTTATTTCAATAAAGCCCTTGCATTTTCGCTTAATTGTGTTTTAAACACTAGAATTGTAACGTCCTCAAAATATAGTATAAATCAACCCAAGAGATTCACAAGCATAATATGAAATGTATCACTTTCATTCATCAGAGTTTATATTACAAAAGAGATTACATGCATTATACTTTCATAAATATTCATTCTGAAACTACAGCATGTAACACTAATTAATAACAACAAAATAAATGTCCTACGGACATCTTTCCAAGAGATAACTTGGTTACAACAAAAGTGAGAGTCATAAGCTCTTTACAATTAAAGCTCTCGACTTAAGAAGAAAACATATAAACATATAGGTAACAAAATAGAGCCTTCAGCCCCGTCCTCTCAAACTATGCCCTTGGAGGTGACATGTCACCTGTACCTAAAAATGGTTTTCCCAAGTAGGGTAAGCCAAAGCCCAGTAGAGATATGCTTAAATAATATATGAGATTTAACTAAGATATCAGTATCAGATAAATGTTTAATAATTGCAAACCAACTTACACCCTTTCCATGACCAATCAATATCGACATCTATATCTCTGTCCATTTTTATTCATTTATTCAAATCAATTCATTGATATAGTTCACTGTTATCTAAACAATTCCAAATGAGACTACAACTCATTTATTGACACTTTAGTAACAACCATTATTCAAACACTTCCATTTTCATGCCATTTTACGAAATCACATCCGAGGGAATCGACACCCATATATATATATATATATATGATTTCGGAACTTTCACCCTGGACACTCCAGCCAACTTAATTTTCAATGGAGTCCATCCCTATCTCCTTCCAAACAATGATACATATACAATGTATTTAAAAGAGTGTCATATACAATGACTAACCAAATCACACATTCCATTGTTTAATCAAACCGTCATATTCAATGACATAATTCAAATGATTAGTTTCAATTCACCTAATCATCATGCGGTTTCTACAACAATCATAGCTATCCTCTACCGATAGCCCAAAACAAATATTTCTAAACAAATATACAATCCGTCAAACAAATAATTTATCAAATTTCCATAAGTGAGTAATTTAACAAATCCAACTTCACCATTCAATCATACACTCTTCCAATTTCATATTTCCCGTGTCAATTTCATTATTTATTCAAAATAGTCATTTAACACAAATTAGGGCAAAACCTTACCCTATTCCCAATATCATTCCCAAGACCCAATCTCACAATTTATTTTCATATAACACTATAATCAAGCCCTCATCTACATATATGAAGCCAAATATAAGAAATCCCTCTTTCAAAATTTAAACCCAAACCCTAACTTCACCCAAATCTTCCCAAATTTCACCATTTGTAGAAAATGACAAACACCTAGGTTAAAACTCATATTCAAGAGTAAAATATCCCTACTTCAAATCTAGAGCTCAAAGAGGAAGAAGGAGAAACTTTGAAGATGCCCAAAACTCAAACTTTCTTAGATCAAATGGAAGCCCATGAGTTGCTCTACCTTTTTTTTCTCAAAGGAAGTAGGGTAGAGGTGCTTGGATCTTGGAGTATTTGTAGAGAGAGAGGGAGTTTTAGATAGAAAGTGAGTCAGATTAGGGTTTTGGGATAAAAAGAAATCAAAAAGTGAAGTGAACTGATATATCTCTGCTGTGAACTAATATATGTGGTCTTTGCTCGAGCGAATGAATTATCGCTCGAGCGACCAGACACAACAAGTGACCTCGCTCAAGTGCAAGAAGCCTCGCTCGAGCGTAGAATACAAAGTTTCAGAAGTTTTTCAGACGCACATGCTCACTCGAGCATAAGAAGCCTCGCTCGAGCATAGAATACAAACCTTCAGGTCTTACACAGATGCACACCCTTGCTCGAGCACAAAAAGCCTCGCTCGAGCGAAGGAATAAATAACACAAGGCTCGCTCGAGCGCAAGAAGTCTCACTCGAGCGAAGAACTTCATCTTCCCAGAAATTCTGCGTCTAGGAAAGAAACTGAAGACTCCCAATTTTCACACGAGCACAAGAAGTCTCGCTTGAGCGAAGAGGCCAAAATCTAGGCAACAACAATCTAACTTAACTAACAACCAACCTGTTCCAAACTCGCTCAACAAGTTTTAAAACTCAAACACCAAGGGTCAAAGGGGAAAAACAAGACATGGATACGATATTCAATCACGGAACTCGAGTCCAGAACACAATGAAGGTCAGGGCAAAACTGGAATCGCTATAAGAATCGGGAAGCATTGCAGATTAATTCGAGTAAAACCTAATTGATCTCGATAGATTAATAATAACCTTTAAAACCTTGGTATTAATTATTAGACCCTATAATTATAGATTAATTACTTTAAAATCTTAATTAATGTCGTTTCGCTCGGTTTCTCGCATTTCTTTGCGCTTTAATTTAATAGAATCCCTAAAAGCTTTGAGAAACCATGACTGCCTTAGATATTAGATTTTATATTTTCTGTATTTTGGATAATCTTTTTGTATCAAGAAATTGATCTGTATTTAAAGGCTAGATGAATTTTATCTATCACTATTATTAATATTTTCTTTTAGTGTAATTATTTGTATTTTGTGCTTAAAAGTGTTGTGTATCCGCTAGTTAAACCCTGGTGTATCATTGTATTATATTTTCGATGTTCCCAAAATTTGGGATGTCACAGATGGATGGTTCCAGCTCAAACACTTCTCTTCTTATGCATCACAAATGTTTGCCTTTCCCACCAACCCATGTCCGTCTTTCCATTCTCTCTCTCTCTTTCTCTCTCTCTCTATTTAAAGATTTTTTTCCCTCTCTTTTTAACCATTTCTCTCTCCGGCTTCATCAGAGCTCACTCTGACTGTCGACTTCACTCTGGTAACTCAGTTATGACATCACTCCAACCATTCTGATTGCTCTATTGCAACATTCCTGGGTTTGATTGGTGTAATCTGGATTTGATCTTTTTACATTGATCCCAAAATGGGTGTGATATATTTTTTTCCCTCTCTTTCTTTTCTTTTTCTTGACATATTTTTAGTTATATCATCTGGGTTTAAAATGGGTTTATTGTACAAAAAGTCGCCTTTTTTTTTTTTTTTTCTTTTCTGTTCTATCATCTAGGTTTGATCTTTTTAGATTGATACATTAATTCCAAAATGGGTTTAAAATGGTTTTATTGTATAAAAAGTGATATGATCTAGGGTTTAAATCGACATTCAAGGATTTAAAAGAGATATGATCTAGGGTTTTCTATTTGGTTTATTGGGATTTTCAATCTGTGTAAAATATTGAGGCAATTGAATTTGTGGCTTATTTTTATTTCTTATTTTTGTAACTTTGAGAACAAAAACTGAATCATATGCATTCTCACTTCTATTTTCTATTCTTTCTATTTCTGAGAACAAAATGCTTCAAAGCATTTATTTTTGGGAAATTTAGTCAAAACCCCTCCATTAGACTCTTGTTTGGTGAAAAAGACAGCCCAATTTATTTTTTTTCATAAACCTCCTAAGGAGAAAACACATAATTGAGTAAGAATAAAGTAAAAAATATATATTTTTTATTTTCTTAGACAATATTGTCGGAGTAACATATTAGAAATAACAATATTGCCAGAGTAACATATTACTGTCAAATAGAGTAATTGTTAAACAGAGTAACATGTTACTGTTACTGTTTCCATCAATTTCAATGGTAATAATTTTTTTTTTTTTAAGAATTTCATAATAAACATAGATCTTATTTGATAGATATTGATGAGAGAATTCTAAAAATATTAATTTTATTAAAAATCGATATCTACATCAAAATTATATTATTTTAAAGTTTAATATTTTGATAATAGTGATATTTGTTGGACTTTTCAAGATTTTTTTTTTTATTTTTTATTCTTAATATATTAAAATTTTATTATGAGTAAATTTTGACTAAATCTCTTTTTATTTTTCTTTTTGTTTCACTCAAGCATGCAAATACATATTAATATATGTCATGGCAAGGTCTATATTGATAAATTACAGGTAAGGACAAAATTATGACATGGGAAACCATGCTGACCCATATGACCAAGCGAAGGTTCAAAGAGTTTTTGTTCGACGAAAAAGAGTCATTTCGGGGGATTGATCCTCTAAAGTTTTTTTTTTCTTAAAGTTTTCTAGAGTAGTGCATTGTGTGGTTGAGATTTAATAACAATTCACATTAATTTTTTAGTATTAAATCTCAACCACACAATACACCACTTTAAAAAAAATTTAAAAAAAAATACTCTAGAGAATCCTTGGTGCGAAAAGAGAGTGTCAGTCATATTTATGATTTCATGGATTTGTTTTGTTTGTACTCAACAATCAAGTTGGTCTTATTTTCTATGTTAAGCGTTGGTTTGGCATGTTTGAAAAAAGTCAAAAAATTAAAAAGTTACTATCTTATTTAAGTCATATCATCTTATTTAAGTCATATTACTTCTCTAACACATTACTTCAAACGCAATCCAAACTCAACCCATATTTCATAAAAGATCAAAAAGTACACTTATTTAAATCATCCCAAACAACCCCTAAAGTTTGATTTGTGTTAAATCATTAAGAGTAAATTAGAAAGTTATTATTTTAAAATTTAAAATTTTGATAAGATTTTCTATTTTTGGAATCATAAATAATTTTTTTTAAATTTGAATTTTAAAATTAAAAAAAAATACTTTCTAATAATTTTCATAAGATTTTCTATTTTTGGAGTCATAAATAATTTTTTAAAATTTTAAAATATCTGCTTGAGCTTTATTTTTTTCAAATTAATTCTTTTTTCAAATTAATTCTTATTATTAAAAAATAAATAAAGTCTAAAAATGAAATTAAACAATGTGTATTTCATCTTCTAATTTTGTTTCTCTAATTCCACCTCTAATGATGTAGAATTAGAGAGGCTAATTCTTTAAGAAGAATAATACTTCTTTATATTTTTTAGTATCTTTATCAAAAAATGACACAAACTCCGTAAATTTCAACATGATATGTATAAATTACAATTGAATTTTGATCCCAACATAAATGCACGGGCATACATTAGTATTAAAATGAGAAGCATAAATTATATATTTTTATCTCTTTAATTTCATCCAAAATTTGACAAGTTTAAATCTAATTTAATTTGATTTAAGATTATGTGTTTTAACTTTAATTTGAACAATGTTCACTCTAGAGTTTAAGGAAATTTTTTTCTAGTATGCAATGTATATCGTATGCAATCCTATCTCAAAATTATATAAATTTTTATGAATTTTTGGGAACTTGGTTTTTGTTTTTTTTTTTTTTTGTTTTCACTACAATACAAATGTTTTACAAAAAAAAAAAAATTCAAACAAAATATCACATCAAACTCCATAATCATTTCACTTTTTCTCTTACAAACATCACATCCAACCACAAAAAAACCCAACTATCTTCCCAAACACAACATTTTTTTCCTTCAATAACATCCTACAACTAAAAAAATTTACAAAAAAATCCACTTCCCAAACACTCACATAAATGATCTCATAAAAATGCGTAAGTTACACAATACATCGGAGCACTTTCCAAAGTTTAAATCCAATTTTAATTTGACTTAAAATTGTTAGTTTTAATTTTAACAACTAAATTAAAATTAAACTGAAAATATGAAATTAATATTATTCAAATTAAAATAATTAGAACTAAAACAAATTGTAAAAAGAAGAAATTATAAAAAAATCTCAAAGTTTAACCTTTATAATAAAATAAAATTGAGTTATTAATTTTGTCAATTTAAATCTTAATTTTTTTATTTGCTTTCAATTTAAGTCATCACAGAAAAAATATATTTTAATTATTAAACTCAATAAAAAAAAAGACTATTTTAGACATTTTGTATATATTTATATTGAGTTTAATTACTTCATGAAAATAGACGAATAATTTATATTAAAACAAATAGAAAAATTAAAACTTCAAGGTTTATTTTATTATACAGTTCAAATTTTAAATATATATATATTTTGATTTTTTTCAAATTTAAATTAAATTATGAGGGAAAAGCATAATATGCCCAAACGAAAAGGGACAATAGAAAAGAAAAGAAAAAGAAATATATGGAGAGAGAAGTTGAAAGAGAAAGAATAAAGAAAGTGAGCGAAAGTTTTCAGTTTTTCGTCCATACTTTTCTTTCTTTAGTTTTATGATGGAAAAGTCGAATGGAATTGACCGCAAACCCTATTTTTCCTACTAGTAAATGAGACTTTGCTAAAAAGTGGTTCATCTTGTCAATTCTATATACGAATAATAACACACCCATTGATCAGCCGGCCTCATCATCATCATCATCATCATCATCGTCGTCGTCTTCAGTATCCAATCAGTCTCCAAACTCACAATCAATCCTCTGCCGTGAACAAGAACTAGGGTTTCAATTACATCCAATTGGGGTATATGATCATAGAATTTGAAATTTCCATGGTATATATATGTACATATATATGAAGGTTTTGTTCATTTGGAGTGTTTTGTAGCTTTGGAGTGGATGGGGGGTGGTGAGGGCGAGATTGAGCTTGAGAGCCAAGGGTTGTGTGATATCGACAACACAAACACAATATTCGTGGCGGTGGGAAAGAATGTGAAGGAAAGCAAATCAACGCTGTTGTGGGCAGTGAAGAGCTTTCCCAGGAAGAAAATATGTCTTCTTCATGTTCATGAGCCCGCACATTTAGTCACTCTCTGTAAGTTTGTGAATTCTATTCATAATAATTTATGTACACATACTTGAACCAAATTCTAGTTAATTGGTTCATTTTTGGAGGTTAATTGGTTTGTGAGATCAATACTTTTATGGGAGTTAAAATCTTCTAATTTGTCATGTTCCAGATTGGAAATTCGTACTGCTATTGTAGATGGAATTTTGGGTCTGGATTAGAATTCATAACAATCAAAGTTTGCATTCCATTTGTCTAATTATTATAGAAATGAGATACATTTGTGTTGAATATAATCAAAAAGAATTGGACCCAATTCTGTCAAATTTTTTAGAAAGTGGTGCACAAGCTACCGGCATAACTTACTTAGTGCTGTGATGGTTGCATGTTTAAATTGGAAAATAAACAACCAACATTTTCATTATTTGTTCCAGATCCCTGTCAACCAGATTGAATTCAAATGAATGAGGTAAAGAATGTAATGCAGTTTTTAGTGAAAACATGCTTATAAGTGAGCAATTTTCCAAATTTTCTGGTGCTAAAAGAGAAAAAGAGCAGGCACTTTGAAGGAACGGCGTAAACAGTTATTTTAATTCTCATTTGTTTTTTTTTTAACTTTTTTAATTTTAATTTAAAATTTTTTTTTTGGTTGCATCTATCTTATTTTGATGACTCTAGTAATGCATTAAAAAAAAAAAAAAAACACTAATATGCCTATTTTCTTTGCTTATTTGCAGTAGATGGAAAGTTCTCAGCCAACAAACTGAAACAACAGGCAGTCCAGGCCTGTCGAGAACTTGAACAGCAAAAGATGCACAAGCTTCTAAATCGATACCTTCTCATTCTAGCCCAAGTAGGGGTATTGTTTTTCTCATTACCTTCCACCAAAATGGCTTTGCTGCTGAAGTGTACTGCATTGTTATTAACTATGTAATAGCGACCTGTAATTATTTTTAAGGGCGGGGAATGTTTGAATTATAGAAAACATGATCAAATTTTTATGGTTAGAAGTTCATTAAACTTGTTAATATTCTTATTTATACAAGGGTTCAGAGTCAAATGAAGTACAACTTGAAACTCCTGAAATAAATCTGTAGCTATTCTTCCAATGATTTATGGTTTGCCTCTTCAGGTGCAGGCAGGTACAGTATGGATGGAATTGGACGATGTTGAAAAAGGAATTGTACAAATTATTTCTCAGCATGATATCAGATGGCTTGTCATGGGAGCCGCAGCAGATAAGCACTATTCAAAGTATGAAACATCCACAACAGTTACTCAATATCTTTTAACTAACAGTAAAAAACAGAAGATCATAAATAAGTTCTGTAGGGATGTAAAGTATGCTGGCGCGTTCCTCATAACACATTAGGTTGTTGGCATATTTATTGGCATAGGTTATGGTGAATTTCAATAATCTTGCTGGGAAATCACAAACATTAATGCCTATGTGCCTGTTTAAGACAAGAAACTTCACATATTTGTTCTATTTTGTCATGTTCTGTATTACTAACCCAAACTCATCAAATGTAACTATTAGGAAACTGTCAGAGCCCAAGTCCAAGAAAGCAACCTTTGTGTCCCAGCAAGCACCAGTGTCCTGTCATATTTGGTTCATTTGCAATGGATGCCTCATATATACAAGGTATTTGGGCATTTTAAATATGTATTTATCTTTTTAAACTAAAATATGCTTACAGTGTTTTGCTTGGCCCACAATGTAATGGATAATGGTGAAAAGGGGTTCTTGGGGTTGACCTCAATTAGTTGGGACTTGAGCATTTCGACTTTTTGGTTGTTGACATGTATTAGGAGGTGGGGAGATACCCAAGAAACATCTTCGCCAAATTGATCTTTAGCTCCCTAGAAATTGATTTTATGGTTCATGCAGTCCATGTAATGCTTGTTCAATTGGCTAATTGATCAAAATTTTTTTGGATTGTACACATTGAGTATTTAAATTTCATCGTGTATTGTTAATTATTATTCATAGTGTTGGCATCATTCTCATTTCTAGTCTATGGTCTGTTCAATAGTGGCATTGGTAGTACGTTTATCATCCGCAAGGTCTGATCAAATACTATGTATATACACTGGTTGACCTAAAGTCAATCATCTCTGTGACAGCACACCTCAACTGCCTCGTTTTATCTAAAGTGTATTCAAGGTAGTGACAATTAAAATTCTCCCTAGAAGAACACCACATGCATACAGAACTGGACTTTTGTTACTGCAACGTGCAGTAGCACACATCCAGGCTTTGATCGAGTTGATGTCATTACACACTTCTTCTATTACAGTTCTGGTCCCCAGCAGAATAAGATCTGGTTTGGTCATCTTATGTCTTCTGTTGGTTAATTTTCCAACTGTATGGTTGCTTTCCCATAGACTTGGAAAGCCTTCTAAGACATAGTTTGTTCTGTCAATCAGACTTGCGGACTCTTTTTTGAGCATCAACAAAGGAAGTTTTATTAATAAAACGGCATGAAACAAAGAGAGGACAAGGAGTCCTCGAACAATGAATCAGTCTTGTGGACTTAATCATTACTACACAACCTCATCAAGAAATTTAAGTCATTAAAACTGATTATTGATTAGTAGTTTAGTTTTCACTTTCATTTCTTATGTTGTCATCTTACAGTATGCTACTGTCACTTGTGTCACATTGACAAATCCTGGGAGCATAGAAAATGTCACTGATGCAGAGATTGTTTTGCAGAGTTAAATACAACATCACATTCTGTTGAACATGGAGATAAATCTCAACTAAGGCTAACCCTGACTATTTTTCTTTTTGAAGGTATGATGTGGGAAGCATCATGACATTGTCTTCTTCAACGAGTAGCAGTGGCACAAATCTGCTGCATTGTCATGAAGATGCTGATGAAGATACTGATGAACTGGTGGGAATGTCAAGGGGGTTCACTTCTCAGGTTTTGGTGCAGTTACCTAAGTCAACAGACACAGTGGTTGGTACTTTAGAACTAAACCCCTTGTCAATGGATGAGATAAAAGGGGATGATTCACCTTTATCCTCACTGGACAAGTCCCAAGGCCAGCTTGATTGTTCAACATCTATTATTTTGCTGGTATATAGCACTGTTTTATATTAGATAATCATTTACGCTCTGTTTGTTTGGACAAAAAACATTTTCTGGAATTTTATTTTATTTTATTTTATTTTTTGGTATTTTCTGGTGTTTGGTATAATTCATCAATGGAAAACATGGAAAACAAGCCTATTTGGACAAAAAATATTTTTTACTTTTAAAAGATGGAAAAGGTTTTCTAGACTAAAAGTTTACTAATGTCACTGCACCACCACCGCAACTCTCACCTCCACCACCACACTACCACTGCCACTGCCACCGCCACCGCCACCGCCACCGCCACCGCCCACCATCACCATCACCATTGCCATCACCATCGTTGTCGTCCCCACCACGTCCACGACCACCGTTCCACCACCACCAAACATAGAAAAATACTTTTTCCGGAAAACATTTTCTGGAAAAAGTTTTTCGTAGCAAATGTTTTCCATTAGAAAATGCTTTCTGCCCAAACAAACGGAGCATTAGTCAATCATATCTACTCTCAATACTTTTACTGCTGTGGGTTGAGCTTATATGAATTAGAAATGGTGCACTTATTAAAATATTTACATGACAAATGCGTTGAAGAAGACTGATCTTGATTTGAGAAGTTTTCATATCTAGCACTCTAGACTTGATTGAATTCTCTCTAGTGAATTTCCAAGCCTTCCTAGTTAAATTTTTTTTAATTAGTTTGTAATGTTTATGAATTTTTTGGGAAGGAAACTCCAACAAACAAGGTACTTTTGATATATATGATAAACTAGAGCACACTATGATAAATGCTGAAAATTCAAAGCAAAAAGCATTTGAAGAGTCAGTGAGGCAATGGAAATGTGAAGAAGATGCCATGGAGGTTATACGCAAGATAAAGCATGATAAAATATACTAGTCACTCTAAAAGTTTCTAAAGAGAGCTATTTGCACACCTCAAATTCTCTCAGTTCACACCATTTACTTAGTCCACACCACAATCAATATGAATTATTATTATTATTATTTTATTTTTTATTTTTCTCGATTCACACCATTAATTTTCAAATAATACCAAAACTACCTTATCTTCTCCAACTTTCAAATCCTAACCCTTGCCCATCAGCAAACCCCACCACCCACCACTGCCACTTCCACTTCCACCTACATGCGAACCTGCCACCACACCACTCCTTGCCATCACAGCACCTCCCTCACCCCTTCCCTTCCCCTCCTGATGTAGAGTATAAGAAGCTCAAGAAAGAGTAAATTCGAAGTAGAGGCGACATTTGGAACTTGGCATGATTCTAAAGAGAAACCGATAATAACCACGTATAATTATATTTCTAGTATTGTTAGAGTTATTTTATTATTATTTTTATGATTTTTAGCATTTTTAAGGTTAGGGGTATTTTGATAATTTTCAAAATTTCCAAATATGGGTTGTGTGGGTTGCTCATGGGTCATCTTGTGGGTTAAGTAATTTAATTAGTCTTTGTTTTGTTTCTTATTTGGTCTTAGATTAGTTTTAAAAGTCCAAGATATTATGATAGTTTCATTTTTTGGTTATGTTATTTGATTGGTCTTTGTTCTGTTTCTTACTTAGTCTTGGATTAGTTTTGAGAGTCAAACATATTATAATAGTTTCCTTTTTTGGTTACAGTTGGTTTAGGAAGTCTTCTAATTCTATATGAAACCATGTAATTCTTATAATTTAATAAAATTGATATTTTTAGAGAATTTTCAGAGCTTCTGAAGCTTCTTACGGATTGTGTGATGCAATCAAACCCGAAGTGTGATGCCTAAGGAATTCTGGGTGTGATTCCTAGATTTGTCTTCTTCTTTCTTCGTCTCTCCTGTTACAATTTACTGTTCACGAGTCGCTGTTTACAGCTTCTTTCTTCTTCTTCTCTCCTGTTACAATTTACTGTTCACGAGTCAATGTTTACAGCCTCATAACAGCCCCTAAAACAGTGCCACAATCTCATTTTTTTTATACTTAAACTCTTATCCCAAACAATACAAACCCTTCGAAACCCTATATTCTTATTGTGATTTCGGCTATAAAACCTAATGAAAATCAGGCCCAGAAACCCATATTTGCTGCTGCCCAAATCGTCCTGCATCACCTCCTCTCCCCCTCCTTCCCAAGCATACCATCATAGATGCTGAAAATTCAAGACAGAAAGCATTTGAAGAGTCAATGAGAAGATGAAGATGTGAGGATGCCATGGAGGCTATATTATGAGAGAAGATGAAAATGTGAAGATGCCGGGGAGGCTATATGCAACTCTCATAGTCTCTAAAGAGGGAATCTATATGCACACCTCAAATTCTCTCAATTCACACTATTTACTTAGTGCACACCACAATCAATTTGAAAATTTTGATTTTTCTCAATTCACAACATTAATTTTCAAATAATACCAAAAATACCCTTATCTTCTCTAACTTTCAAAGCCTAACCCTAGCCCATCAGTCACCCCCACTAACCACTGCTGGTCTGCTGCCACCTCCACCTCCATGTGAGCCCGCCACCACAGCACTCCTCGACATAGCAGCACTTCCCCACTCCGTCCCTTCCCGTCTTTTCCCCCTCCTCCCTCCCGACCACCCCAAACCCTCTGCTGCCTCCATCCAAAGTCCAGTTCATTTTTTCAGTCTTTGAATTTATGATTTTTAGTGTACAAACTCAGAAACAATGTTCTTCCTTTTACAACATCGTGAGGACTAGGTTTCTTTGTTTATGATTTATGATTCCTAGTCGACAGATCTCTCAAGTTCAAATCATTTTGTGTCACTTTGTTCATTTGGAAATTTGTGACAAAACCCATTGATCTTCGTGTGAGATGAGTATGATTTCATCTGTGAAGCAATCTACAGTGATCATCACTGGTTCTGACATTTTTCAGCAAAAGTCGCCTGTGCTAACGTGGTAATTCTCAGTTTTACCACTGCTCCTGACTGCAAAAAGTTGTCAGACTAGTTCTGTTGTCTCGATCACAAAACCCTTGTCTGTTTTGTCGATTGAATGTTTGGGGTCATTGAAAAGATTGTTGAGCTATGGAACGGGGGTGGCAGAGCAGTGGGTGTTCATGGAGGTGGCTAGTGGTGGTGGTGGTGGTCCAATGTTTTAAAAGGCTCTAGGCGCACCGAGGCAATAAGGTCTCCTATAGCCTAGGCGCGAGGCGCGCCTCACCAAAGTGAAGTGCAAGTAGTAAAAGAAAAACAAAATTATAAAATAGGCAAGCTTTTCAATATAACAAATATATATAGAATTTCAAAAATCATGACCATTTTAGATAATCTTTAAATATAACATTCAATCTTCTAAAAATTAGAAATATAATATCCAACAAAAGATATAAAAGATATAAAACATAGCATTCCATCTTTTATCACTTTCTGCTCTCTTTTGACCACATTTGGTTATTTTATATTGAAGAGTTTTGAATCCTTATCGGTATGCCCACAAAAAAGCACTTAATCAACAGTTGGAGTAGAAAATAGGTAAAGCCCACCCTTTGCGCCTTGAAAAAAAGCCCTCGCCTTAGCGCCTAAGCTGCGCCTTGCATATTGCGCCTCACCTTGGCCTATTTGAAGCGCAAGGCTACACCTCATTGCACCTCACGCTGCGCGCGCCTTTTAAAACACTGGTGGTGGTGGTTGTGGCTGGTGGAATATGGAGCTGTGTACTGAGAGATTAAGTTCTAGGATTTTGTTCAAAAGAGTAATTTGCATGTGTGACAAAATCCTAATTTATTTTATAGATAAAAGAAAATGGTGTGAATTGAGAGAAGGTGAGGTCTGCAAAGTATTCTTCTTTGGAAGGAGACATCTTCTGATATTTAAGTCTACTATGTCCCTGCACTCCATGCAAATTGCCCAAATTTAGTCGAGTTTGCTTTGTATGTCATGACAAAAAGTTTAACCCTCTGGTTGCAATGAAATACCAGCTGCGTAACAATATCTGATGTTAATTTATAGGTCTCCAAAGTAAGCTTTAACCCGTATGGTTAAGTTTTCAATAAAGAGTTGTAAATTGTGTGTGCTATGCTTATTAGAATCATCATCATAACAGAAAAATACATATCTATTGTCAAATAAATATTTTGAAATTGGCTCGCTTTAATCAATTTACACTAAAAAAATTACAGAAACCACTGATTTAATTTATGCAATCATATATTACCTTGTATTAGATACAGTAAATTAGTGACATTGTTCTTATGCAAGTTCCCTGTTACCGTACCTTGTTACAGGCTGAAGAATTAGAAATTTCATGCACGAAGGAGAAAAAGCCAAGCAAAGAAATGGAAGAAGTTCTGTCCAGACAAAGGCAAGAACTGGAAAGGATGAAGAATCAGCATGATCAATATACAAAAGAACTCCAGATAATCCGTGACCAAAAGCCAGTGCTAGAGAGCCAACTCATTGACTCTCATTCTGTGGAGAAGGAGTTAGAGGAGAAGATCATTCAAGCTGTAAAACTGTTAGTAACTTTTAAGGAAAAACGGGATAAGCTACAGATAGAGCGTGAAAAAGCAATTAAAGAAATCAATGGATTAAGGAAATTAGTAGACGAGGATGCTGCAAACTTACAGAAGCTACAGTTTTTCGCATTCTCTTTCTCGGAGATTGGTGAGGCAACTCGAGATTTTGACCCATCCTGGAAGATTGGAGATGGGATATATGGGAGTGTTTATAAAGGGATTCTTCGCCATCTGAAAGTTGCTATTAAGATGCTGCCCTCTTGTGGCTCTCAATGTCATGTGGAATTTGAGCATAAGGTAAATACCAAAATTCTCGACATTAATGCATCTATATCCAAATACCTACTTGATCATTATGCAAGAAAAGGAAACCATGCCATTTGGAGAACTAGTGGTTAATTGGATTGAGGATGAAAGTTTTTATTTTGGTAGAATTGCAAGCATTTAAAGTTTTGAGTTACCGATATTATGGTGAATTTGCTAAATGACTTGCGGTAGCTTCAACATTATCATCTTCCTCTTTAACTATTGTTGGATATTGAAACCAATTCCCAACATGGTTGGGTTATTAATTTTTTTGTTTAGTTGTTTTCTATATTAATATGAGGAAGTTTATATTTTTCGTGTGTTTGATTGGCTAGGTTTGGTTTCTTAATTTGATTCGGGCTGTAGTGGTTGAGTTTATAGAAGTATGTATGAGTAATGATAATAAAAATACTGTTTGTGGGAGGCATCTCCTTGCGGCTGTGCCTCTGGTTGACAACTATTGCATATCACCATTAGTCCAGCTTGAGTCAATGGTCAATTATGCTCATGCATTTCTTTGTATAGTGTATTCATAATAGTGCTCAATTGTTGGATATCCTGCTTAAGAGATCATATACCATTTTGTCGACAACTATTGCATATCACCATTAGTCCAGCTTCAGTCAATGTTTAATTGTGCTCACACATTCAGTTATTGCTTTGTAAAGTGTATTTGTAATAGTGCTCAATTGTTGGATATCCTGCTTAAGAGATCATATACCATTTTGTCGACAACTATTGCATATCACCATTAGTCCAGCTTCAGTCAATGTTTAATTGTGCTCACACATTCAGTTATTGCTTTGTAAAGTGTATTCGTAATAGTGCTCAATTGTTGGATATCCTGCCTAAGAGATCTTATACTATTTTTTTTTTGCTGTCATTTCTTAGGTGATAGTAATTACTTGGCTTGTTTTCCCTTTTAAATTGCACTGTACCTTCCCACTTTAAGAGATACAAGCTAGCTAATAAAGAGGTTGAAAAAGGATAATTAGAAAGATGCTTAGTTAAAAGCTTATGACAATGTTTATACTAGATTTGATAGTAAAGATGGAGAAATTACAAACTTGCTAAATCAAGAGAAAGAAAAACAAGAAACTTTAATCGGGTTGTATAAAAAGTGAAGATTGAAGGGTATTAGTGAAAGACAGGGAGATGTGGAAAAGTTATTTTGAGAAACTGTTAAATGAGAAACATTTAGAAAATTTAAAGGGATATGAATATGATAGCATTGATACAAAATATAGATGTGATCGTCAATTAACGGAGTTTGAGGTCAAAGTGACACTGAAGAAGATGAAATTAAGGCATTAAGACCATATTGTATTCCTATTGAGGCTTGAAAATGCTTAGATAAGGAGGGTTGTGTCTTAGTTAACAAAATTCTAATGACTAGAAAAATGTATGATGAGTAGATTAAAAGTTTTTAGTGCTTATATATTAAAATAAAGGAGATATCTAAAACTGCTATAGAGGCATTAAGTTAATAAGCCATACAATGAAATTGTAAGAGAGAGTGATTGAACATCACATAAGGATAACAATAATCGTGTTTGAGAACCAATTTAGATTTATGTTGGGTAGATCAATTATGGAAACAATTTATACTACGAAGATTAATAGAAAAGTATAGAAAGAGAAAGAGGGATCTATGTATAGTTTTTATAAATCTAGAAAAAGCTTATGATAGGGTTCTTAGATATATAAAATGGGGAGTGTTGGAGAAAAGGGTGCAACCAAAGGATATATTGATGTGATAAAAGACATGTATATTGAAGCTAGGACTACAATTAGATCATTTGTAGGAGAAATTAGTGAGTTCCCAATCACTGTGGGTTGCATCAAGTATCTGCTTTGAGTTCTTACTTATTACCTTGGTCGTGGATGAATTAACAAAACACATGCAAGATGACTTCCCATAGTGTATATTGTTCGATGAAGATATCGTTCTAATAGATGAAACTAAGGAAGGAATTAACACTAAATTATAAATTTGGAAAGGAATACTCAAGTAAAAAGGATTTAAATTCGTAGAAATAAAACTGAATATATGGGTATAACTTTAGCAACAACAGAAGTGGAAATAATAAAGAAGTGAAAATTGAAAATCAAGAGATAACAAATAGTGAATATTTTTGTTATTGGTTTGGTTCTTAACAAGGATGGTGAGATTTGAGATGATGTGATTCATATAATCAAAGTAGGTTGGCTCAATTAGATGAGGGTGTTTGGCATATTATGTGATCAACGAATACCAACAAAATCGAAAGGAAAATTTTATAGAACTGTTACAAGGCTAACAATGTTGTACGGAATAGAATTAGGCAACTAATAAAGAACATGTGTATAAATTGAGTGTAGTTGAGATGAGAATCCTTAGATGGATGTGGTAAAACTAGAAAAAGATAGATTTAAAATGAACATGTTCATGCAATGGTAGGAGTAGCAATTATCGAAGATAAGTTGAAAGAAAACAGGTTAAGATGGTTTGGTCATGTACAATAAAGACTCGTAGATGCAATAGTAAGGAAGATTTATAGGATCACTATAAATGGAGATGGTAAGGGGAGTGGAAGACCCAACTTGACATGAGATGTGGTAGTGAAAAGTAATTAATTTGTTTAATTTAATTGGACACATTCATATGGCTGACGACCCTACATGATTGGGAGACAAGGCTAAGTTTGGTTTGGTAATGTGCCTGCTTTGCCTCCAATATCCAACAAAGAAAAAGATATTTGTTTTCCAAACCATCGAATTAGTTTTTCTCTCTCTTTTCTTTTTTTTTTTCTTTTATATATAAACTAGGGATAATCCGTGCCTAAAGGCACTCTTGAAAATCGCAGTTAAATCAGCGAATTAGTCAAATCAAAGACAGTTCAACCTAATTGGCTAGGTCAGAAGACCAACCGACACAAAAATTAATTAATTTTTAAACATTATTTTAAAATTTAAACTGTCATGAACTAAAATGTGCATAACACTATAATATTAAATGGAATCATAAAATTCATGTTATATAAGTGAAACAACTTACTTTTTTATTCTTTTTCCAATGTGAGATTGTGTAAAATAGAAGTTAACAATTGTTTGGGTGGGAAATTTATTTCGAATTAAGCTATCTGGCCGAGTTAGAAAACAAACCAACTCACACAAAAATTAATTAATTGAAAATTTTAAAATTTAAATTGTAATGAACTGAAATATGAACAAAAATACAAATATTAAATGGGAGTATAAGGTTCACTTTATATAAGTAAAACAACTTAATCATTCTTTTCCTGATGTGAGATTGTGTAAATTAAAAGCTAATAATTGTTTAGGTGAAAAGTTTATTTCGAATCAAATAAATTTAACCAATATATATTGATAAAATTGCTAAAATCACAGTTAAATTAGCAAATCAGTCAAACCGAAAATAGTTTAACCTAATTGGCTAAGTCAAAAAATCAACTAATTTACACCAAAAATAATTAATTAAAACTTTTAAATTTTATTTTAAAATTCAAACTATCTTGAACTGAAGCATGTACAACAATACAATATTAAATGGGACCATAAGGTTAACTTTATATAAGTGAAGCAACTCACTTTTTTCTTCTTTTCCCGATATCAGATTGTGTAAAATAAAAGTTAACAATTGTTTGGGTGAGAAGTTTATTTCGAATCAAGCTATCTAGCTGGGTTAGAAAACCAACTCACACAAAAATTGATTAATTGAAACTTTTAAAATCTAAATTGTATTGAACTGAAGTATGAAAAACACTACAATATTAAATGGGAGCATAAGGTTCACTTTATATGAGTGAAACAACTCATTCAATCATTTTTTCCCTAATAATTGTCTAGGTGAGAAGTTTATTTTGAATCAAACAAATCTAATCAATATATTTTGATAAAATTGCTAAAATAGCGGCTAAACTAGTGAATCAATCAAATTGAAAACAGTTCAACCTAATTGGCTAAGTTAAAAAACTAACCAACTTATACAAAAATTAATTAATTAAATCTTTTAAAATTTAAATGCACAACAGGGCAATATTAAATGGGACCATAAGTTTCACTTTATATAAGTGAAACAATTTACTTTTTCCTTCTTTTCCCGATATGGGATTGTGTAAAATAAAAGTTAACAATTGTTTCGGTAGGAAGTTTAGGCAATCTCTGCCTTTCAATCTTTAATTAGGTCAATCCACACTGTTCTAAGCAATTGTATCTCTTAGATATTTTTGAAAACCATCCTGTTTTATTAGACAGATATAAATATATTTTTTTGTGGTTAAATTCTGATTCATTTTTCAAATGTCTTTTCTTATGTCACTGGAGATCTTTTTAGGCTCTATAGGATGTAGTTTAAAGATTGAAGAATATAATTGTCGGGATCTAAGAGAACAATCTTTAAGCCTGAAGTAATTTTCAGGGAAGATAATAAGGCAAAGGGGATTTGTCCCTGGTTGGCAACTAGGAAAGAAAAAAAAAACAAACAAACAAAAACACTGTAGTTTAGTCTGACTGGGTAGTTTGATGGCAACTAAACTGTATCCAAATTTTATTAATTTTAAGCACGATTGTAAGATCTGCTTGATGTCATATTAGCTCTGATGATACAAAAGTGCTATGTCATGTCCTGGATAGCTTGTGTTTTCCTTGACAAAATTGCCAGTTTCTTTGACTGTGCCTCTGTTGGTTTGAATACAGGCTTGGGTTTTGAGTAAGGTGAGGCATCCACACCTTGTAACCTTGATTGGAACCTGTCCAGAGTCTAAGTCACTTATTTATGAGTACCTCGGAAATGGAAGCCTTGAAGATCACTTTGCCTGCCAGGGTAAAACTCCCCTTCTTTCATGGCAAACGCGAATAAAAATTGCTAGTGAGATATGCTCTGTTCTTATCTTCCTCCACTCCAGTAGGCCTTGTATCATTCATGGGAATTTGAAACCCACAAATATCCTCCTTGATGACAACTTTGTCAGCAAACTCAGTGATTTGAGTGTCTATCGTTTGATTCCCCAAGATGAGAACCGAACTTACATGACCACATTATATGATAAAATTGCCCCCGAGGGCTCAGTGTATATGGACCCACAATTTCTTGAGACTGGAGAACTTACTGCAGAATCTGATGTCTACTCATTTGGAATTGTACTATTGCGGCTTTTAACCGGAAGACCAGCCTTAGGGGTAGTGAAAGATGTGAAATGTGCACTAGAAAGGGATAATTTTAATACAGTGCTGGACCATTCGGCTGGGGAGTGGCCACTTGAGGAAGTGAAAACTTTAGCTCGCTTGGCGTTGAGGTGCTGCGAGAATAAGCCGGAGGATCGGCCAAACCTTGTGTCAGAAGTACAAAGTGTGATCGTGTTGATGAGGGAATTAAGCACTTCATCAAACCTAGACTCCAAGGGTCCTCGCCGCATTCCCTCTCATTTTGTTTGTCCCATTTTCCAGGTAACGACCATGCAATATTATGAATGTTTTATCCATTTGTATGCTTATTTTCTTTATGGAATTGTCACCATGTACTATTTCAGAGTTTGGTTACTATTATACACCATTGTCATTTTCCCAATCACCAGTTACACACTGCTCTGCATATCTCATAAGATGTTCCCATAAATTTCTTATAGAGACAGCTGAAAAGGTTGGTTGGCAGAATCCTCTTCTGCCTTCTCCATTAAAACGATGTCTGTGCTCTTCATATACTATGTTTATGTGCGGCTATGTATGTATAACCATGATTTCTGTTAAAACTATGATTTATATTGATTTTTCGCCCTTCTTGTCTCTGCTGTTTTTTGGTATTTAAATATGCAGGAAGTCATGAAAGATCCACACATTGCAGCAGATGGTTTTACATATGAAGCAGATGCCATAAAAGGATGGTTGAATAGCGGTCACAATACTTCGCCAATGACAAATCTTAAACTTGACCACTGTGATCTGCTCCCCAATTATGCCCTTTACTATGCTATTCAGGAATGGCTGCAAAATTCCTAATTTTTTTTTTTTTTTTTGATGTGTTAGTTTTACACATACAACTGCACATTTTGTATAATTTTACATAGTAAAAGGTGAAATCATGATTTCAAGTTCAATACCAAAAATTTTGAGAATATATGCGGGGTGTATATATATATTGTATTACCAATTTCAAAATTTTCAGTTGTCTTTGTGGAGAGGTGTTTGGTCTGTAGTTTGAAAAGAGATGGATGTGTGTGTGACTGCATTTGAGTGACAATGCAGAACAGACTCCTGAAGAACCACCAGCCAATTCAGAACAATCTAACCTACAAGATTTCAACTCTGACCCACTCCAATCCAAATTGTGAAGGGCAACTAAAATCCAGCGGTGCAAATCAATGACAGGACCCTACTTGACCTTATGTTCGAAAATTGTTTGGTTTGGTTTTCAAAAATGGTTTTTTTTTTTTTTTTTTTTTTTTAAAAGTAAATTTCTTTCAGTTGTTAATCAATTTTTTTATTTATTTAAATGTATTTAATTTAGATGCTCATGTGAAGCAATCTGAATTTATTTTTTTACCAAAGATTAAAAAAATATATAAATGCTTTTTTTTTTTAATTTTTAATTTTTTGTATTTTTTTAGCTGCAACAAGGCATAAGGACATGCCTAGACTGCGACGGTGGCGTCATTCTTGGATCGCGATGGTGGCTCAATGCACCATACAAACCTAAACGTGGTTTTTTTATTTGGGACTAAACTATGGTTATTTTTATTTTTATTTTTTTAAATACAGATTAAGAACACAAAATAGTTTTTAAAATAAAACCAAATGCCACAATAGATGTTTTGAATGAATGAGACCAAATCCATTCATTAAAAATTGAAAAAAAAAAAAAAAAAAAAATTCATATTGCAGTGCTATGAGCGGCCTTGGGTCAGAAAATTAATTTAGACAAGTCTTCGGTCTGTTTTTGCAAGAAGGTAGATGATAATGTGAAAACCGGGATGGGGTACCTGCTGCTCTCCAAGCGCAGCAGGATTTGTTGTGCTACCAATACGGCAGCGCTTGCTGTTGATTATCCTTCTTTTTTCTTTTTGGTTGTTGTTCTTGATTTTTTCTTTTGTTATTGCTAGTTTTTGTAATGATAGTACTTTGTTTGGTTTTGTTTCAAATCTGTTTTTTACTTTTTATTTTCTAAAATATAAATTAATTTGACAAAAATAAATAGGTAGTGATGGTAAAAAAAAGTATATCTCTAAGTACATCATTATATCATCAAATAATGATAAATATCTATAGATTATATGCCATTACATGTGGACAATAAAAATAGGTAGTTATACTCCAATAAATATCAATGTCAAAAAAAATATAAATAATCTTATTTGACTTTTTTAAAAATACCAAAAATACAATAATCAATACATACACATAAAATCCCAACTCATATGCATTCTCAAAAATAAAATAAAAAAATATGTCAATAATTTTTTTCCTTACATTACATTTAATTTTGTGGGTGTATTTGTGAATTATTAAAAAAATAAAAAATAAAATAAACACTTTGATTTTGTTTCTTTTTTATTTTTTAAAAAAACTAAAAACTAGTTTGGTGAATAAAAGGAACAACATAAAAAACACTAATCATTTTTATGCTTTTTTTCTTTTTTCGAGCGAAAATAGTTTTTGACAATTTGAAACTATCTTTTTTGTATTTATTTTTGTTAAATTAATTTATTCTTTAGAAAATAAAAAGTAAAAAACATATTTGAAACAAAACCAAACAAGGTACTATCATTGCAAAAACTAGCAACAGCAAAAAAGGAAAACCATGAAGCATAACAAAAAAAAAAACGAAAGAAAAATCAGCAGCAAAGCGCTACTGTTTTGGTAGCACAGCAAATCCTGCTGCGCTTGGAGCGCAACAAGTACCCCCATCCCAAGAAAATCGTGAGGTGTTAGGGTATTGCAATATGGTAGTCTCTAGTAGGGCTATGAACGAGCTGAGTCAAACCGAGTTTTGCTGAATTCGAACTCACCTCATTTGCTTATTGAGCTCAAGCTTGGGTCGATAACTAACTAGGTTCGAGTTCGGCTCGCTTGATAATATTTATGAAATTTAAGCTCGGTTCAGGTTGGTTCGGTTCGGTTTGGCTCGACTCGACTCGACAAATTTTTTATTATTATTTATATTATTTAAATAAAAAATATTATTTATATTATGTAATATATATTATATAATTTAAATAAAGATAAATAACCCGGGCTTGACTTGACGAGCCGAGCTTATTCGAGCTTGAGCTCAGCTCGTTTATTAAATGAGCCTAATATTTGAGCATGAGCTCAGCTTTGTTTACTAAACGAGCTAAGCCGAGCCGAGCCAACTCGTGAACAGCTCGGTTCGTTTGCAGTCCTATTCTCTAGGAAGTAGTATCTCGGTTTACCATATTTTTGGGAAGATCAAATAAGGAAGTGTTTAATTATATCAAGATCAGATTTAGAAGTGCATCAATGGATGCAACAAAAAAAAAATTATTGGCAGCAAGAAGGGTGATTGTAATTAAGGCGGTCGCACAAGCCATTCCAACGTATGTCATGTCATGTTTCCAACTAACTTAATGGTTGTGCAGGGAAATAGATTATCGCTATTGGCGGGGTTGGAGGGAATAGACAAATAAGTTCCATCGGAAAAACTAGGGTAGTCTCTCAAAATCAAAATGGAAGAGTTGAATGGGGTTTCGTTCCCTAACAGCTTTTAACAAAGCTTTGCTCACAAAGCAAGGATGAAGGTTGTTGTGGCATCCAGCTAGAATCTGTGTTGGCACGGATATTGAAAGCTGAATCCGTCTTTTACGTGGAGGAGTATTCATAATGTGAATCCCCTTTTAGAAGCAGGTTTAGGATGGAGGGGTGGATGGGTAACAGGTTTAAGTGTTACATGTAGGGGAGGAGACAAATGGGTACCCAGACCATACATTTTCAAGCATATTAAACCTCCCTCCTTCTTCACTCCCTTTGGATGCAACAATGAATGATCTTATTGGTAATAGTAGTAAGAGGTGTTGGAATTGGGAAGTAGTATCCGTACACCCCTATGGCGTTATACGAAGAATGAATTATTTACTGTCAGTTAGGCATATCATTTGGAAATGGTAATCCGTGTAAGATGGTTCTATGTAGCTAATTTCTCTGATGGGGGCCTGGCTAGCTGCTAACATAATTTGGAAGAAAATTTGACATTTGAAGGTCCCACCAAATGTTTTAAAAAAAAATTGCATATGGAAAGCATGTTCTAACATTGTGCCGGTGAAGGGGCTGCTATAGTTACAAGAAAATTCAAATGGATGATGTTTGCGAGCTCTGTCTCTATGAGGGAGGGGCTAAAACTTTGATCCATTGCTTGAGTGATTGTCTGAAGGTAAGACAGGGTTTGGAAGAATGATAGCCCTCTACAGGTGCTCGAATTTGACTCACCGGTCCATGGAGTTTTTGTACAATGGGTGGGCTGTGTGTATAGTTTGATCTTCATGATGATGCTACTCTAGGTTTGTTTTTCATGATATGTTGGCATGTTTTGTTGGCACGCAAATTACTCGCAGAGCTTATGAAGCATTTCTGAGAGTTTGAAGGAGAAGCCAAATAGAGAGGTGGAAGGTCTGCAAAAGCAGCAAAATATTTGCAGGTGGATTGCATCAATGGAAGGAATTCATAAAGTTGAACTTTGATCCCCAATTATATCTGCTCTTGCTTTGAATTTGTAATTGGTTTTCAACCTCTTCCCAATATTTAAAAAAAGGTAAATTACAAATACACCCTATGAGATTTGCTTAAAATACGAATTGCCCCTGTGGTTTGGAAAATTACAAATACCTCCCTGTCATAATTTTTTATTTAACAGAATTAATTGAAAAAGTAAAATTTTCAACTGTTCACCTATACAATAATAAAATTATCTAAATTATTAATTGAAATAAAATTTAACATTATTAAAAACTGTTAATTAACTTGATGATTTATTACTAAAATAACCTATTTGTTATGAAATTAGAAACCTTAGGGGGCATAATGTAATTTTTAAAACCACAGGGGTAATTTGTAATTTAAATAAATCTCAAGGGGTGTGTTTGTAATTTACCCTTAAAAAAATAAAAAAAATTCAAATGGCTAAAAGAAAATATTTTCTTTTAACTTCACCATACATAACCCCACTTGATTGGGATATATATACAACTTTCTTTGATTTAATTTGATTTATCATAATGTATAATAATTACAATAGTATGGTACAATTTCTTTGATTTGTCATTAAGATGCTCTCTATGATGTCTCAACTTGGAAGGAAACTATTTCTTTGATATCAAGAGCAATATGTAAGTTTGAAAGGTAGATTTCCACTGAACTGGTGGGTTGGGCGTAACCTAGAAAGGCCTAAAGCTCCAAACCGAGCAGAGTGAGGGTTGTACTTACACTTGGTCTAGAGCTTGGATGTGGGTTTGAACAGAGGCATGTTGTGCTCGGTGATGGCATTGGATAGGGCTAAAATAGTGCTAGGTTGTGAGGCACCCGACTTGATTAAAGCGCTACCCAAATCCTTAGTCCATAGCTCAGATGCCTTTGGGTTGAAATGAGTAAGAAATGACTAAGTTAAATGGTTGCAAGAGCAACTAAGGTGATCGGATTTGCTCCGTCTGGTCCGATCCCTTATTTGTGAAGTGGATAGACTTCGACAACAAACCTACAAGGTTAGGGTGCTTAAGGATAGGATTTATCCTCAAGAGGTAGAATCCTAGCGGGTTGGGTCTAAGAATGGGAATTACCAATCTAATGGGACTCTAGTAATCTGGAAAGTTATAAAAGCCACAGAGTTCATCCATTTGAGGGTAATGCAATTCTAAACACTCTTTACCCTTCGTGATTTCCCTGTGTTTGATCTTAGGCCTTGTTTGGGAAGACTAAATAAGTGCACTTTTTGTCTTTTTTTACTAAAAAATTGAGGTTGAAAATATGAATGTTTTTTTTTTTTTTTTTTGTTTTATGAAAAAGAAAAAAAAAAAAAAAAAAAAATTAAATTTTTATAGAAAAAAAATTTGAATCGGAGTTGAAAATCTGTTTGTTGTTGACTTTTTTTTTAAGTTTTTAACTTTTTTTTTTTTTTTTTTTTTTTTTTTTTTTTGTTATTTCAAAACCTTAATATTTGACTTAGACATTGGAGGGTTTTCCGGTGCACACCAACAGTAGCTTATCTATTCTTCGTTTATAGAGAAAACAGTGTCGTTCTCAAGGGATTGAGTTCAATCACGAGGTGTTCGTGTGTGAAGAAATTTAGGGTCAGTACAATTGGCGCCGTTTGTAGGAATATTTTAACCTAGTGATCGAACTTGCTTGTTGATCGATGGCAGTAGAAGATACTTGTGATAACCTTGTTCCGTATTATGCTAATTGGTCCTTATTATGAATGTGATTATGTGTTTGATATGATTTGGTGTGCCATTTATGTGAAAATATGTGGTTTTGAATTTCTATCTGTTTACCATAGGAATATTTATTTGATTATCTGCTTTGGAATTTAAATTGAAGGCCTTATCGGCTGTGGAACCCGAAATTGATTACGCCATTGTGATTGGCATAATTTTTAGAATCTAGGGTGAAACTTAATTGAAAATTGAGTCGGATCAAAATAATTAGATTCAGAACAATTAATTAAGTGCCATTAATTGGCTATAATCAAATTTGATTGAGTGTGGCTATAAAAGGGCCTTATTATATTTAATTCCTCTTCTTTTAAATCATTTTGGCTGAGATCAACTCTCTAGTAAAAGAGAGAACCGACTTTGAGAGAGAGAGAGGAGGCATCTTTGTGCATTTTGGCTCAAGATTTGTGAATTGGGAAGGCAAGGTGCAAGATTTGACCACAATTGTGAGAATTAAGGCTCCTAGGTGAGTAATCAACCCTTGACTTATGGATTTCAGTTTGTAATTTGTAAATTCAAAGTTGAATGATGATAAAGAACATGAATTGAGTTGGTTTTGTTGAATTGGAAGTCAATATGCACATGCATATGAGAAATTGCTTTGAATTTGCATGTTTGAGCTTGAAATACATGATCCATGTTGAATCTTTGATTGAAGTTCATGTTTTTAACCATCTCTTCATCCTCTAAGTTGAGAATTAGGGTTATATCTCACATGAGAGTATGAGTTTTGAATGCATGAGTTTATTATGTTGGAAATAAGTTTGGTGTAAATTGGGACATGCATGTGATTAATTTGTGAAATTGAGCTCCATAATGTAATGAATTTGGTGTTGGATCATGTTAGTACATGTATATGTGAAGTTTGAGTCATAATATGCAAGATATGTTGATTTGAATACAAGTTTGAAGCTCAAGATCAGTTCTGGAATTTCCAGAATTTGGCGTGTCCGCTTGAGCGAGGAAAGCGACGCTCAAGCGGGAAATTCGGGCTCCCAGTATTTCTGCAGTCATTGATGTCCGCTCGAGCAGGGAAGTTAACGCTCGAGTGGGGAGCTATGTGGAATGATTTTCAGCTCGAGCGCCCGACCTCACACTCGAGCGTAAAAACGTGGCAACCAGAACTTTTGCAGACCTAATGGGTCCGCTCGAGCGGGGGACCCCTGTTTATGAAATTTTGTAATTGCGTTCTATGTCTTGTTTTCCGTTCTCTTTCACTTCTAAGTACTCTTAGGCATACATTGAGCATTATGAATGAATTAAAAAGATAAGAATGAAGCCTAAAGAGGAATATGTGAATTAAGAACATATTGAACTGTTTGTGACCCATTGTGTTCATGGAATGTGTAGGGTCAAGCTCCAGGGCAAATCATCCAGTCGATCACTGTGAGTAATATCTTAATAAAGATATTTGAAATATGCTATTTGTCCAATTGCTTATCTTCCTACAAGTTTGCTAATTTGAATTATGGACAAATGTTTGCTATGCCGAAGGAATGATTAGGCTAAAAGCCAGTTTGACATGATGATTGGGCTAAAGGCCAGTTTGAGATGAATGAGAGAATGATTGGACCAAAGGCCAATTTGACATGAATGAGAGAATTATTGGGCCAAAGGCCGGTTTGAGATGAATGAAAGAATGATTGGACCAAAGGCCAGTTTGACATGAAATGAAAGGATGAACAGGCCAGAGGCCAGTCTGACATGAATGAAAGAATAAATGGGCCAGAGACTAGTCCGACATGAATGATAGAATGAATGGGCCAAAGGCCAGTCCAACAAGAGTGAAAGAATAAATGGACCAAGGGCCGTTTGACATGAATGGTTTGGGCTCGAGGCCGTCTGATGTGTTTGGAACTGCAGTCACCTGCCCTATGTATATCTATATATATATATATATATATTAGATAGAATATGAATTGGGCCCAAGGCCGTTTGTCGTATATTGTTCTAGTGTATCTTTTTATTCGATATTATTCACTGGGCTTTCGCTTACGCTCATTCATGTGTCTGTAGGTGAGCCAAGGGAGGTCCAAATCCAGCTTCAGTGAAGTTTGTGTGGAACAACCAAGGTTTTGAAGAGTCAGCCATACATCTCACGCACGAGACTTGTCTTTGCCCTTTTGCTATTTTGTTATATTTTGTCATGTTGGCGAGGACTTTGGATTACAGTTGTATATAGTTTTGATTGGTTGACCTAGACTTGAATGATCTTGTATGTACAGAACTTTGTGTTAGTACATATTTTGATGTGAGTTATTAACATATATATGTTTGGATTGTTATAATGTGCCATGTAAGCACAGCTTTACGGACAAAGTTTTAAATTCTGCTTCCGTTTGGCCCTTTTACTCTGATGAGTTATGTCTGGTTTGGTTTGAGGCCGTAGGTAATCTCAGGATTACTGGCCGATTATGTCCTTAATCCATGGGGGCAGGTTCGGGTCGCGACAATACTCCTCACTCTACAATTGAAGAGATTATGTTAGAGGTCAAATAGGAGCGTGGGGATTTACCTCCTGCATTACGGAAGGAAGATTTGGATCCACCTAGAAGGATTGCTTTCAGAGGAACTCAATGAAAGCGTGCTAGAAGTCCTTATCGTTCCAGGAGGCATAGACGACAAAGGGCTCTTTTAACAACATTCCTACACTTGTTTTGGCCAAAGAGTTTTCCAGACCTCCAAAACCTATTTTTAAAAAAAATGATTTTCTTAAGGCAAGAGAAATATTCTGAAGCACTTTAGCCATTTCTAGCTTTGTGTTTTCAAAAATAGTTTCTCTCTTTTCAAAATAAACAAGCATAGAAATGTGGAACAAGTGAAAAGGTGGGAAAACCTTCTAAAGAAAAGTGTTTTCGGACAGATATTGGGCTGGCTAGATAAAATTTTGCATGGTTGAACTATTTCGAGAAATTAACTGACAGACATCTTCTATCCAGGTAAGCAAGTTCAGATATCTTATGCCTGAGTGAGCACACCCGGCCCTTTTTGTTCTAACAGATCATTTTGGAAATGTGACTGATGGACCTTTATGTCTCAGCTATACAAGATTATGGCTGGTCGAGCCTATCTGGCGGTTGGCAAGAAAACTTCTAGAAGGTGGTCCTCCAACCATTTTGGGAGATGCCACACTTGTCCTAGGGATCTTTGATGAATTTTGGCATATTCCAAAGGGTCTTTTGTGGGTGTTGTACCTTTTTTGAGTCTTAGACACATTCCCATACAAAATATTGTATGTACGGAGGCGAAATATTCTTTGCTCTCCGTACACCTCGAATGTCAAGCTTCTAGTAACTGCGTCTATCTCTGCAACACAAAAATAGTGAGCTGTCCGGCGATGGTGTGCCGGAAAGACCCTCCGACGATCAAGTCAGATTTCGGAAAGAAGACAATGAGGAGAGAGTGTTTGTGAGAGTGAGTTCGCATACCTCCAACGTTCGTCTCCTCCCCTATTTCTAGGCTAGCCATGCAAATTAGTCGTCTTGGCGCAAGACTACCTCTGCCGTCCTTCCCCTCGACAGTGGCAAGGCGCCTCTCATCACCTTACGCGTGTAAAGGTTTTGTCCTTACACCAGTATACACTGAACTGTCTAACGGTATTGAGGCGTTCGTGGGGCAGATGTCCTCTCCTTCACACCATTGGCCCAGGTGGCACCCTTGACCGAGATACCACGACCGGCCTAACCTTCGGGGGAGACTTGTAATCACATAACCGTGCTATGTGTCGATTGATAACTTGGAATCGTGAAAGCTCGAGAAAGCTCGACGCAACGCCATTATCGACCGGTTCACCAGGACCAGCCGGGCGAGGCATGCCGGCCTCCAACCGTCCAACCATCCATCTCGGTCCTGCGGACGCTGCCTATCTTAAACGACCGCTCCATCTAGCTCGGCGTCATCACCGTAACCCTGAGCTCCGTCCACTTCGTGCAAGCCGCAGCTCGGCAACGTCAGTTGGTGCTTGACCGGTCGATATCCTGTCTGAAGTCGAGTTCTTTGTTAGGCAATACGACGTGAGAGTTGGCTCGGCCAGACACTCCGTCAAGACTGCTGTCATCGTTGCTCGGCCGTACAACCCAGCGCAAATCTCCCCTCACAATTGCCCCTTAAACCCATCCGAGCTATCGTGATTGGGTTTACCTATGCGTCCGAGCTATGATTGATTTGCACCCTCGCCAGGCCGAGCTTAAATAAGGCAATGCCTGCCGCCGAGCCGTGGTTGAATTGGGGACACTTCTACCACCGAGCAATCTCAATTGGCCGGCCACTACCTCCGCTGTCCCATCAAAGGTCGTGCAGCCGTCTTGCGTGATTTTCAGCCACGCGTGTCATCACGCTATTGGGTCGTCGGCAACGTTTCAAGACGCACAGGATTCAAACGGCGTCGCCGTTTGGGTTTCCCGTCCACTCTTAAATACCACACGAAAGGGCAGAGCCCTTCACTTTCTTGTTGCCATCTTCAAACTGAAAACCCTAGTTACCAAAGCTGCTACGCCCCCTTTGCCATCGTCGCTACAGTCAAGCTTTCGAGAGAGAGGACTCCACACGTCTGTGTACTGGTAAGTTAGCTCTCCTTTTCATGGCATTTCGTTTTTCCAACTTTTCAAGCTTTTTGCAATTAAGTTCTCCATGTTTGTCCTCATTGTTCTTCCTATAGCTTAGAACTGGCACACCCTAGGGCTAACGAGAACCAATAGAGGACTGGAAGGGGCCTCCGTGTCCCTGGTTTCTCTTGTGTTCAAGCAAACTCATCCCACTGTGATGAACAGCTTGAACCTGGGTAAAATCGGGCTAAACGCCTTTTTTGATCCGTAGGTAGAGCTATAACCGAGCAAAAACTGTTTGTGGCTTCTCGCTGAGGCTGCAACCGAGCTGAATTCCCTGTTAGATCGGTAGATAGGAACGAACCGAGCTAAAACGCTGGAACCTCCGCCTGGAACCTTGACCGAGCTAGAGGATAGACTAGATCCTTGAGTAGCTCTTAACCGAGCTAGAACCGACCAAATCTTTCCCTGAGCTATTTCCATTAGGAGCCGCGCAATATCTGCCGTGCTAACCCTTGGCCTTATTTTTCAACATGCAGAACAAATAGGACCGACCAAGCCAGTCCAGCACTATCACTGGTGTAGCTCAAAGTCCAAGCGACCACAACACATTTTTGTCCGAGATACAATATAAATAAAACCGACCTAGATGGGAAAATACCAGCTTATGGTCAGCACGCCCGGCGCGATAGCCGAGTTCTGTAGAGATTACAACATCCCAGCTGACGTAGTGTTAGAGCTCGCTAAAAAAGGGGAGACTCCGTGGGGAGACTTAGACCGGTGCCCCTTCACGGTCGTTTCCATCGTCGAGGGAGGGCTACACTTCCCCGTGTAGTCGTTGATCTGCGAATTTTTGAGGTAGACAAGGCTCTGTCCCACCCAAGTCTCTACCAACACGTACAAAATAATAAATGGCGTCGCCGAGCTGAACCGAAGGCTCGGTCTTAATCTCGACCTCGCAGAAATTTTCCACCAATACAGCCTCAGTAAAAATAAGGGTGGGTTTTGCTGGTACCTTAAGGTAAAGAAAGGCCGAGCAAAACTCGTCGAGGGCAACCCGGACAAGGAAGCCAACGATGATGATTTTTTGTGGGTGTCCGGTTGCTACGAAGACACCGAGGCACCCATACTGGGGTGGTACATCAGGAAAGATTTTGGTAGTGCGGGTAAGTAGCCCGGCAGACCGTGCTATCTTCTAGCTGCATTTCATTTCTGTTATCTTCTGCCGGTCTAACACTTGTTTACTTCTTGCAGATAAATACTTGGCAGCCGACTATCATCAAGCCAACCAGGAAGCCATCCGAGCTCTGCTACGCCGGCCAACCGAGGAAATGGAGGCTTCAGAACTACTCGGCTTCGAGCAGACATACCACTACCAGGCGCCGCGCAAGAGCAGAGTCACTGACTTTCTGCGTGAGCCCTCCCCTGAACCGGATCCAACTCTCCCACCGGTCAGACTCGTTCCCTTAACCGCCGAGCAGGAGATGGCAAAGATCAGAGCCATCAAGTTCATGATAACCGGGGAGGAAGGCGAGTCCCCGCCTCCCGAAGCAACCGGGGGAACTTCCTTAGCCCCGGCCGGTCAAACCGAAGCCGTTCTTGCACTTGCCAGCGAGCAATAGGCTGGCTGGTCAAAGAAAAGGCCTAGGAAGGATCTGGCCGGGCAAAATCTTGTGGATGAAGACTCAGCCGAGGTCGCCTCCACCGAGCCGGGCGACCAGGCCGAGCAACCTCATGCCAACAAATCCAAGGGCAAGGGCCTAGTTTGTAATGGCCAACGGTCTCGGCCGAGGATTCTGTCTACGTTGACAAGGATTACTCCCTTGGGTTCAATATGACCATGGGGTTAATCCTTCCAGCAGATATGAAGAAACACGATGAGTTGTCCGACCTAAAGGTCCTAAGGTCGGCGGCCAAATCCATCGTGCTGGTAAGCTTTCAATTTTTTCTTCAACTATTTGCTCGGTTTTTGCTCGGTTTCACAAATACTTACAACCTTTCTCTTGCATGCAGGCCGCACAAAAGAATTATCTGGCGCACGACCGGATGATAAAGGTGTGCCAGAGCTTGCGCGATGCGATCGCCGAGAACAAAGAGCAGAAGGCCGAGCTGGCCAAGCTGAAGGCGGCGAATGAGGCTATCGCGGCGGAGCGAGATAAGCTGTAGCAGAAGGTCGACCGAGCTGATGCTGAAAAGCAGGAGGCTGTGAAGAAGACCAAAGCTCGGTACCTCGCCGAGCTGAGGAAGCTTCGTGACGCCAACAAAGAAGCTTTGGAGAAGGCGGTCGAGGACGCAGAAGACCGAGGATATAAGCAGGGCGAGAAGACCTACGAGCGCCAGGTCCAAGCGACCAAAGACATCTTTTTCCAGTGCGGCTGGAAAGCTGCCGTGGAAAAAGTTGGTCTGGGTCAGGACTCCGCTATGTTCGTCAATCCGCCCGCTACTTATATCTCGGTATACATGCTCGCGTACTCCAGGGCCGAGCAAAACCGACTCATTGCCAAGGCGAGGAAGGAGGCTGAGGAGGAAGCTGCCGCTGCGGAACAGACCGAGCAACCTCCACCCGAAGCATCTCCAAATGCTGAAGATGAAGTGATTGACCGGGAGGTTCTCACGGTGGAGGGCACCGACAATGAGGCCGAGCAAATCCCGCCAGAGCAGACGGTCGACGAGCAGATGGAGGAGGTCGCCGATCAAAACCTTGCACTAGATTAGAGACTTTTCTCTTTTTGTCTTGTTTTCTTTGCTTTCTTTTTTGCAACGTAACCGGGCTATGCCCCCCTTTTGTACCGAACTTTTTCTATCAATGAAGTGTGAACTTTCTGCTAGTGCATCTGTTATTTCTGTTCGGCTTGCATGCGTGTGAATTTCTTGCTTCATACTTTATGAAATCGGCAGGTCGGCTGAACCGCACAAACAGTCGTTGCATTTCCAAATAAAATGATATTTTGTACTTGGCCGAGCAAAATACGCTCGGCCTTATTTGGTTGGGAACACTTAGTTGGCCGAGCAAAAACTAGCCCACCTTTGTGAAGTTGTTCAATATGCCAATATTTCCATTCGGCCGAGCAAATTCAGCTCGGCCGTATAATTGCTGGACAATTCACCAACATTGTCAATTCCACCGAGCGAAATCAGCTCGTTTCCCATATTGGACAATCCGCCAATATGCTCTATGGGCCGAGCAAAATCAGCTCGGCTCCTACATTGGGCAAAACACCAATGTTTTAGTTAGGTTGGTCATGCCGCCAACATTCCCACCGGGCGAGCAAAACCATCTCAGCCCTATTGCGCGTTGTTCCATACTGAGCAAAACAGTCCGGTCACCTTCAGGTCGGTTCTTGCCCCTGGCATCCATAATTGCCTTTTGTGTCTTGTGATATCATTGGATAAATGTAATACCAAACAAAAAGAGACTAATTTTCATTACAAAAACATTGACATCTCTTACATCACATGCCAAAGGGCTAGAGGTCTAAAAAAGCTAAGCAACATAAACAAATTACATTTCAAAAGTAAAAGACCTTAAGGTTTGCTGCATTCCACGGTCTGGGGACAGCCTTGCCATCTAAGTCTTCCAGATGGTATGCCCCCTTACCAGCAAGACCAACCACCTTGTATGGTCCTTCCCAGTTTGCACCGAGCTTGCCTTCGCCAGGGATCACTGTGTTGCCAAGCACCTTCCTGAGGACCCAATCCCCAATCTTGAATAGCCTAGGGTGCACTGCCTTGTTGTATTTTTTGGACAGTTCCTGCTGATAAGCCATTATGTGGATCAACACGCGCTCTCGTCTTTCTTCAGCAAGGTCTAGCTCTAGTGCCACGGTCTCATTGTTCAAGTCTGGCTGGAAACTTTCTGAGCGGATGGTTGGCATGCCAATCTCTAATGGGATGACGACCTCCATACCATAAGCCAAAGCGAACGGTGTTTCTCCGGTCGACCGTCTTGGCGTAGTGCGGTATGCCCATAGCACATTAGGAAGCTCTTCAACCCACTTTCCCTTTGCCTTCTCCAGCCGCTTCTTCAGCCCATCCAGGATGGTCTTGTTTGAGGCCTCTGCTTGACCATTCGACTGAGGATAGGCTGGCGTTGAATTGTAGAACTCAATCTTCAACTCTTCGCAAAATCCGCGAAAGAGTTTCCCATCGAATTGAGTGCCATTATCTGAGATGAGCGCCCTGGGTATACCGAAGCGAGTGATCACATTTTGCCAAACAAATTTCTTAACGTCCTTCTCCTTAATGGTTGCCAGTGGCTCGGCCTCCACCCACTTGGTGAAATAGTCAGTGGCGGCGATGAAAAACTTGCGATTGCCCGGTGCGATTGGGAGTGCTCCAACGATATCCAATCCCCAGAGTGCGAACGGCCAAGGACTTGTAAGTGAGAGCAACTCCCTTGCTGGCTGGTGGATCTGGTGAGCAAATTTCTGACATTTTTCACATCGGCGAACGTATTTTTGTGCGTCCGACTGCATGCATGGCCACCAATAACCCTGCGAGATTGCTCGGTAGGCTAGAGATCTACCCCCAGTATGGCTGCCGCAGATGCCTTCATGGATCTCATAGAGGAAGGCTTCCACCTTAGAGGGGTGGACACACTTCAAATACGGCCCCGTAAAAGATTTCTTGTATAAGGCTCCGGAAGGTGAGAGCCAAAACCGCTCTGACTTTGCCCAGATCTTGTGGGCCGTCTTCTTTTCTTCTGGTAGAATTCGATCTTTCAAAAACGCGACGATGGGGTCCATCCAGGAAGGTCCCAAGTCGGTGCAGAGTACCTCAGTTGCTTCTGGTTCCTCAATGCTTGGCCGAGGTAAAAATTCAATCATCAAGGGATTGGGAAAGGTTGTCTGAGTGGAAGCGAGACCGGCCAATTCATCGGCTGTACTGTTTCCTTCGCGGTTGATCTGTTCAACTGTGATGGCATCGAACTTCCTGACTTCCGCTCGCACCAACGCCTGATACTTGGCCATTCTTTCATCTTTGGCCTCATACTCCCCTGAGACTTGATTGACCACCAGCTTTGAGTCACTGAACACCATAAGGGCTGTGACCTTCATTCTCAGCGCGCTCCTTAGACCGGCGAGGAGGGCTTCATACTCCGCCTCGTTGTTGGATGCTGGGAAGCCGAGCGTAATTGCTTGCTCAATAATCAGCCCATCTGGTGAAGTTAGCACAATTCCCAGCCCAGCCCCATGCCTATTGGACGCCCCATCGACGAACAACTTCCACATCTCGCCAAGAAACAGCTTCCAGCAATCAGACGAATTCTGGGAGCTTCTCAATTCCAAGTCTCTGGTAGGCTCAATCTGGTCTCCTTGCACGTCTTTGCTGGGTTCTTCTTTCGATGAGTCGTCGGCCTTTGCTATTTCAGTCAAGCTTTGCTCTTCTCCCATTCGCGAGCCATCACATATCTTTGTTGCCAGAACCCTGGGTTGTGCTAAATCCGCATCAACCAAATCAACCGGACAGACTGGATGTGTTCCTGGGGCAAATTCCGCTACAAAATCTGCAAGGGCTTGGGCTTTGATTGCGGTGCACGGTCGGAACTTAATGTCGTATTGACCCAATTCCACGGCCCATTTTAGAATTCTCCCAGTAAAGTTCGCTTTTTCGAAGAGCACCTTGAGCGGGAACTCGGTTAACACCACTATTGTATGGGCATGAAAGTAGTGTGCCAGCTTTCTCGACGCCATCATGAGAGCCAACGCCAATTTTTCCAAGTGGAGATATCTCGTTTCAGCCGGGAGCAGAGTCTTGCTCACGTAGAAAATGGGCAAGTGCTGAATGCCCTCAGCGCGGACTAGAACAGCGCTCACCACATGTTGAGAGACCACCAAGTAGAGATATAACTCCTCGCCAGGCTGAGGTGTAACCAAAATAGGTGCTGAAGAGAGATACGCTTTCAAGTCCGCCAGAGCACGGTCGCACTCTTCATCCCAAAAGAACTTGGACTTCAAGGTTTTGAAGAAGGGCTTGCAACGATCCGAAGACCGGTTGATAAATCTGTTCAGCGCGGCTGCCATCCCGGCAAGATGTTGCACGTCCTTCGTGGAGTTAGGGTGCTCCAACTCTTGTATTGCTATGATTTGCGATGGGTCGGCCTCAATTCCCCGGTTTGTGACCAAAAAACCTAGGAATTTCCCAGTGCCAACTCCAAAGGCGCACTTAGAGGCGTTCAGGCGAAGCTTGTGATGCTTGAGTATGGCGAACATTTCTGCTAGGTCGGCGAGGTGCTGAGACTTTTCTTTACTCTTCACCACCATATCGTCGATATAGGCTTCCATAGTTCGGCCCAAGAGATGAGCGAACATCTTTGTCACCATCCGCTGAAAGGTTGCCCCGGCGTTCTTGATCCGACAACATGACCTTGTAGCAGTATAAGCCTCTGAGAGTGGTGAAGGACGTGATCTCCCTGTCCGGTTTGTACTTGGCTATCTGGTGGTAACCGTGATATGCACCCAAGAAGCTAAACCTCGATGGCGGTTAAGTCCACCGGTGGTCAATTCGTGGGAGAGGAAAGCTATCCTTTGGGCATGCGCGGTTGACAGTCTTGTAATCCACGCAGACTCGCCACTTGCCGTTCTTCTTAGGAACTACCACCGTGTTAGATATCCACCACGGGTATTGCACCTCTTCTATGGCCCCGGCTTCCAACAGATTCTTCACTTCTTCTGCCACCACTTCAGCATGGTGCAAGGCTGCACGGCGCGTCCTTTGTATGACTGGCCGCGCATTGGGGAATACATTCAACTGGTGGCAGATGAAGCTTGGGTCGACGCCAGGCATATCGTAAGGCGTCCATGCGAAAGCCTCCAAGTTGGCAACCAAGAAATTGACATAATCCGACCGTTCGGCGCTAGACAAAGACGATCCCAGGAGGAAGAACTTAGTCGGATCTTTCTCGTCGATGTGCACTTCCACCAAATCTTCGACTGACTTTTCCTCGGCCTTTCTGCCCACGTCTTCAAGGACTTCCTTTCCCTCGGGCCCCTCGATCATCTGAACAAACCCTTTGGCCGCCTCCGCCATTTCTACCGCAACGGCTTTGTTTGGCCAAGACTGGTCTCCCAGACTTCTTCTATTTACTGTTTGGCCGAAAAGCGCGCATGACTTGATGGAAGGTCGAAGCGACCGCTTGCATGGCGTGCAGCCAACCTCGGCCCAGAATCAAATTGTAAGTCGACGGCACTTTGAGCACCCAGAATTCCACCTGCTTCACAACCGATCCCGGCCTGACCGGCAAGATGATCTTTCCGATCGGCCATTCTAGTTGCGAGTTGAAGCCGACCAAAGGAGATATTGCAGGAGCCAAATCCTTGTCTTCCAACTTCATTTGTTTGAACGCGTCATAATACATTATTTCGACCGAACTCCCCTGGTCGATCAATATTCTCTTGATATCGAAATCTTTGACGCGAAGGGTCATCACCAAAGCGTCATTGTGTGGCATCTGCACCCTTTCCAGGTCTTTGGTAGAGAACGAAAGGACGTCTTTCTCCTCGGTTTTTCCCCTCTTTACCGCAGGCTGGACTGAGAGCACCTCCCTCATGTGCTCGGCTTTCTTAATCATCCCTCTCAGCTCGCAGACCCTTGCTGGTTCAATGATGCCGCGGATGACGTTGATCACCCCTTGCGGGGGTGCTTCTAGGGCGGCCATTCCGTTAGGTTCGGTTTGTCCGGTCGGCGCGGCCTTGACTCCCCCATCAATATATTGGTCAAGGTGTCCTGCTGCCACTAACTCCTCCAAATGTTGTTTGAGCGGCAAGCAATCTTCTGTCCGGTGTCCCCGTTCTTCATGAAAGGTGCAGCGATACTTTGGATTGAAGCCCCGCTGCGCGCTTCCCAGCTTGGCCGGCCAACGGACAAAATGCTCCCCGCGGATCTCGCTCAAAATGCGGTAGATGGAAATTTTGAAGACCGTGGTAATCCCTGTCCGCGCCTTTAGTTTTCTCTTGGCATCCTTTGCTGCGTCGCGGGGTGCATCAGCCCGGTCATTTCTGCGACCTCTGTTTTTGTCATTTTGGCCGGTCCCTCGACGCTGATCTTTTGGTCGGTCACTAGGGCGGTTTTCCTCCTGCCCGACCGAATGAACTTTCCCCGCTACCCTTCTGTCCACCGCGACCGGATTATCCTTCTCGGTTGCAGAGGCGGCATCATCTTCCACACGAATGTGTTCGTTGATCCGTTGCATCAAAGATTCCATGGTGGTCAGCTGATGCATCGTAAGTGAGTCTCGCAGCCTATGTCCGACTGGGAGGCCCCTCTTGTATTGAGTGATCGCCAGATTGGTAGGGCAGTCGAGAATCTCATTGTAAGTTTCCCAATACTTCGCGTTGTACGCCTTCAGCGAACTTCCAGACTCCATCTTGACGCCCAAGAGGTGGTCGACTTCCTTCGGTGTTCGAGTGTTGGTCTTGAATCTGGTGACGAAGGCTTCCGCTAGTTGCTGCCACCCCTCGATACTCCCCTCTGGGAGCCTTTCGAACCACTTCAAGCCCAGCTCTCCCAAGCTTGCTGGGAATATGAGGCACATCAAGGCATCGTTCCGCCGGTGGCCAGCCATCACTTGCCGGTAATGACTCACATACATGTACGGATCAGTCTTGCCGTCGTACAAAGTGAATTTTGGTTGGTGGAATCCGGCAGGGAGTGGGGTGCTCTCAATCTCTGGGGACAACGGCGTGGCTGTAAGCCTCGCCAGCTCTTTGTCCACCAGTGCTGGGGCTATGTCTCTGGGTGCCGGCATCGCCACTTCTTCACTGCAACGAATTGGGGCACTCAACCTCTGGAGCGCCGGCACCCTCTGAGACTCCTGACGGCGCGCTCTCTCCTCCAGTACGTCCCTGAAATCCCTGGAACGGGAGGAGGTAGAGTATTGCGACGTCGACGATGGGGGAGAGGGGTGATAGGTGCTGTCGCGCGTGCAGGACCTTCCCTCTTGCTGGTCTGAGTCTCCTACCCCATAGTTCCTAGTGATGGAGATTGAATGAGTCCTCCTCTGGTGGCGACCGCTAGAGCGAGGGGAGGGGGTGTGCTCACTAAGGTTGCCCTCTTCAGCGACACCCTTCCCCCTCACTTGACGCTTCAGTAGCTCCATCTCCGCTGCCATCTTACGAATGAGGGCTTCTTGGTCCTTGAGTTTGTGCTCCAGGCGCTCCTCACGGGACTCCCCCCGGCGCCGGCGGCCCTCTGGACTCTGTGAACGATCTGAACTCCTCTCACGCTTGTCACGCGCTCCTCGCGAAGAGGTTTCTAGGCCCGCCATGGTTAGAACATTAGGGGGGCCTTCTCTTCTTCGCACGTACTCTGGAGTGACACCATCGACGACGGACAGCAGAACTTCGTCGTTGTTGGCCATGGAAATGGTCGAAGAAGCTTACAGAACAAGGGTTGAGTATCAAACTGTTCCCACAGACGGCGCCAATTGTACGGGGGCGAAATATTCTTTGCTCTCCGTACGCCTTGAACGTCAAGCTTCTAGTAACGGCGTCTATCTCTGCAACACAAAAATGGTGAGATGCCCGTCGGTGGTGTGCCGGAAAGACCCTCCGACGATCAAGTCAGATTTCGGGAAGAAGACAATGAGGAGAGAGTGTTTGTGAGAGTGAGTTCGCATACCTCCAACATTCATCTCCTCCCCTATTTCTAGGCTGGCCATGCAGCCTCAAGGTCGTGCGCGCACTACCTCTGCTGTCCTTCCCTGGACAGGTGGCAGTGCGCGCCTCTCATCACCTTACGCGTGTAAAGGTTTTGTCCTTACACCAGTATACACTGAACTGTCTAACGGTATTAAGGCGTTCGTGGGGCAGATGTCCTCTCCTTTACACCATTGGCCCAGGTGGCACCCTTGACCGAGATACCACGACCGGCCTAACCTTCGGAGGAGACTTGTAATCACATAACCGTGTTATGTGTCTGATTGATAACTTGGAATCAGGTGAAAGCCTGACCGGCACGACCGCACCATTATCGACCGGTTCACCAGGACCAGCCGGGCGAGACATGCCGGCCTCCAACCGTCCAACCATCCATCTCGGTCCTGTGGACGCTGCCTATCTTAAACGACCACTTAGGCGCATACCGGCGCTAACCGTGTCTCAAGCCCGACCCGGGCTCCATCTAGCTCGGCGTCATCACCATAACCCTGAGCTCCGTCCACTTCGTGCAAGCCGCAGCTCGGCAACGTCAGTTGGTGCTTGACCGGTCGATATCCCTGACCGTGCGAGTCAGGTTGCTGGCCGCGCCAACGTGAGAGTTGGCTCGGTGCCGTACACTCCGTCAAGACTGCTGTCATCGTTGCTCGGCCGTGCAACCCAACGCAAATCTCCCCTCACATTGTACTAACGTGCTTTGACCAACAAAGAGTCGCCACTTAATTTTTAAAGGGAATTAAGAAACCTTTAATAATGAAAACTAAGTTAATGACCAATTCGTCATAATTAGAAAATTCTAGGTTCGGGTGCTTAAGTACAAAAGGGGAAAGTCATTGAATGATAGCACCCATTTATGCCTAATCCGAAGATTAGCCTCTGCTAAATTTTCATTTTATGATTTTAATGGTTAATTATTTTATACAATCCATTTTTAAGTCTAAACCTTACTACATTAAACTAAATGATTTGAATGCCATAAATATCACTCAATTTATATTCCATGAATAAAGCCATATTTTTACCAAAAATGAAGATTTCCTACCAAAAAGAGATATATGGCCATAAGCATGAACTAAACTAAGCAATATTCATAAAAATAATCAAAACATCCAATTTTGCATAAAGAGAGCATTTAACTTGGATTATTTGAAGAACAATGCACAAAACAAGCATATGCTATAAGGATGGAGAAAACTTATCCAGATATCCACTTGTACGTCTTTTATGCAATACACACCTCATATACTTCTAAACATACAAAATGTGATCGTAAGCACGGTTTGAGGCTACTAACATGACAATCATGCAAGAAAAGCAATTAATAAGTAAAAAGTAATAGAAATTAACTATATGATGATCAAACCAGGCTTATGGATGCTTTATTATGTGATCAAATGAGGCCTAAAAACATGTTGTTTAACCAAATAAAGAAAACATGCAAGGGAAAAGGCGAAAAAAATAATGAAACTAAGGAATTACATGATACTATGATGGACTAACAACTTAGCATGAATGAACATTGAAAAATAAAGCAAAAAGGGTACAAAAGGTAAAGGGGTTTACCTACTGGTTTGATTAAATCGAAGAGTACGCTAAGAGAAACGCAAATAAACTTAAGTTTCTTGCTCACAAGACTCCCCCAAGCAAAGGTTCTTAGTTAGGTCATGTTCTTTAAGCTTTGGAATATTTTTTAGAAGTTTAGAGTTGCTGTGGGTGAAGAAATTTTGGAGTTAAGGAAAGAAGAGGGAAGGAGAGTGCTTTGCTTTCAAAATTCACTAAAAGCACTCAAGAGTCTAACCCTTTGAAAAGGAGGGGAAGAGACTCCTTTTATAGGCAGAGAGCAAGTTTCTGGAGCACATTAGGGCTTCCCATCACTTCTTCTTGCTGCCTCCTTCCAATATTGCACCAAGAATATGTTTCCAAAACAAGTTCTATCGCGCATGGAAGTGCACCTGCTCAAATCATGTGCATGCACCACTTATCTTAGTACACATGTCATTCATGCATGCACAAGTGCCGAGTTCCATACCCTTGGCTTGCTTGTGGTCCAAGTAAGATTGAATTGCTTTATGATCAATGATTTTGATAAAATTGGCCACTAATTTTGAATAATATCTTTGATCAAAACACAACCAGACTTTCCTCTCTTCCTTAGAATTAGAAAGTTGGTTTTCGACTAAAAAAATGGTCCAGGGGTAAAATGGTCATTTTTATAAAATGTTTAATTTTGGCCAAAACAGGTTTATATAGCAATTCCAAACATTCTTAAACATTCTAAAGATGAATTAATTACCATTTCATCATCGGAAGGCTTGCAAGCGCCCAAAGTCTCAGGATCAGTCAAAATGAGATGTTTATAGTCTCAAAGCTTATAATAACACTCCCTTGTGAATGGATGAGAGGCTGGCTAGTTTGGAACTCTAAAGGCAATTACTCGCTCAATTCTCTACATTTATACACTGATATATCTACACACTTAGGTTTCTTCTTCATCTTCTTAGGTTGAAGACTTAGAGATTTAGAGCTAGAGTTAATCATCGGCTCGGGGGGGAGGGGGAGGGATGCTTGGATTAGAGTTTGTGACTAGCTTAGGCCCTATCTTTGGCTAGCTTCTGTAGCACCTGTATCCTTCGAGGCTTTTGGGAAGTGTATTTGAATCCTTTATTTTATTTTGGAAATCTTTAGTGTTGTTGTATGTTGGTTTTGGAGAAGCATAATCCGATTTAAACTCATTGGGTTTGTTTGTTCGCACTTGTTCTTGTCAAAAGTTCCTTGGAGACTTAGAAATTCTATTCTAAGGTCAACACCAGCCTTTCTAAGGGTCGACCCTTACCTGTTGGTGAAGTTTCTGGAAGTGTTGTTGGAATATAGGGTCGACACCAGCCTTAGTGGTGTTGACACCTGCCTCTTGTTGCTGTCCACAAGGGTCGACATAAGTCTGGGAAGGGTCGACCCTTATATATTACAGAATCTGTGTGTTAGTTGCTGGAAATTAGTGTCGACCCTTCCTGTCTAAGGGTCGACCCCCTTGCTTGTTACCAAATTGTCTTTTCTACCTAAAGGGTCGACACCTCTACTCGAAGGGTCGACCCCTGCGTGTTTTTTTTCTTCAGAATTTTAGGGTTCGAATGGGCCCTACCTTTGGGGGGTTTTGGGCCTATTATTTTATTTGACCTTAGGGTTATTTACTACTACTATAAATAGGCCCAAACCACTTTTCTCTGATTACTTTCCTCCTCTTTTTCCTCTCAAACTGTGAGTTCCCTTCTTTCTCTCTAAAAGTCAAACTTTTTTACTTAAATCTCTAGATCTACTCACCTAGAGTGATCTTTTCACCTTACTCCTTTGAGATTAAGTGTAGAGCTTGTCAAAGACTTCGTTTTGATCAGGGCAAATCATTGTTTTGTCGCTGTCGACTTTTGAGCTTTTCCCTCTTCTCTGTCATTTAAGCTTGAGGTAAGGATCTTTTCTACATTTCCATATAATATTTAGCTTAGTTATTTGTATATTGTGTAACAATGATGTGATTTGGGGGTGTTTAAGGCAAACCTAGGGTTTGGGTATAAAATGGAAAGAGGAGTTTTTGGGTAAAAGTGAAATAAATGCTTGAGGGATTTGAAAATGATGTTATATTGTGTATGATTTGATGATTTTGGCACTTGGCTAATATTTGGAAAAAAAAAGGAGATTTTCCCTAATTGAATCAAATTATTATTTTGTATAAATAATAAAAATTGACATTAAAATTGTGAAATTGAAAGGGTATTGATATTAATGGTGGGATTGGTTACGTGTTATTCCATTCTTTGGTAGTTTTGAATAAACTATCTGTTATGAGATTTTATAGCTATTTAGAAATAATTGTATTGGGCTATTGGTGGAGGATAACTATGATTATTGTAGAAATTGCATGCAGATTAGGTGAATTGAAACTAATCACTTGTGCTTGTCATTGAATACAACTATAATTATATACGTTGTATATGTATGGTTATTTGGGAGTGGAAAGGGGATGGACTCCATTGTAATTAAGTTGGTCGGAGTGTCCTGGGTGAAAGTCCCGAAATTATGCATGGGTGCCTAGCCCGCGGATGAAATATCCGTAAAATGGCAAATGTAGTGCTTGTATAGCCTACGTTTACATGGGTCCCGTTTGACGGCTGCCCGCAGACGAAATATCCGTGAAAGAATACATAGGTCCCGTTTGACGGTTGCCCGCGAACGAAATATCCATGAAAGAAAAGGTTGAAGTGCTTACATGTTGATAATGTGGTTCTAGAACTAATGAGTTGTAATCTCATTTGGGCTGTTGAGAAATGATGAGATTGGCTTATGTAATTAAATGCAATGAAGGGAAATGGCTTAATGATTGAGTTTGGTAATTTAAGACTATACATAATGTGGATGCCTTTATCTTTGACGTTGTATATGCATAGTGTACTTATACCTTTGTTAAATTTCATATACTGTGTTAGATGGTTTCTACTAGGCTGTGGCTCACCCTACTTGGGAATAACATTTTCAAGTAATGATGGCATGCCTCCACCTAGGCAATAGCGTTGGAGAAACTTTTGGAAGCAAGGGCTTCTCATTTTGATTGTATATTTTTGTAATGCCAATGGCTTAAGATGTAATGAGTGAAGCTCACTTTTGATTGTAACCAAGATATGTCTTAAAAATATGTAAGCCCGTAGGGCATTTAATTTGTTGTTATAAATTTGCATTACATGCTGTAGATTCAGAATGAATGTTTATGAATGTATAATGCATGTGACCCCTTTTGTAATACGAATTTCGTTATGAGAAAGTATACCAATTATGCTATATTCATTTCTCTTATGAGTTGGGTTATTTGTATTATTTTGAGGGCATTATAGCTTCAAAGGTAATCCATACTTCCATATCTTTTTATTTAATTTTATTTCAATCTTTTTTCTCTTCTTGAATGTTCTCAAGATCTTGAGATTGTTGGGTTGTTGTTGATTAATTAGTTGGATTATCTCTCTCTATTCCCTTTCTATAGTGATTTAGAGGACTCTATAGAGACTCTGGCCAAGTCCAACTTGTTTTTCTTTCTTGGGATAGAAGTCTAGGCACTGTTTCCTCTGTTAAGAATGGATTGAATCTTTCCTCTCGTCATCTTTGTTCATGGATTTGAGTATTTTAAACCCATTTCCATGTGTTTGAGGGAGAGAATCTCTCCATTCTCTCTGTAGTTTACATCCCTTTGTTATTTTGTTGATTTTACTATTCTAGAAGCCCAAGCATAGCTTTCTCCATGAGAACAGATCAAATCTCTCATCTCGCTACTATTTTTCATGGATTTGGGTAGTTTGTACCATTTTCCATGTGTTTGAGGGGTAGAATCTCTCTATCCTCATCAGAGTCTTCTTTATTTTGTTGTTTCATTGATTTAGTTGTTGTAGAAGCCCAAGCACGACTTCCTCTATGAGAATAGATTGAATCTCTTCTCTTGCTACTCTTTGTCATAGACTTGGGTAGTTTATACCATTTTCCTTGTGTTTGAGGGGGAGAATCTCTATCCTCATCGGAGTTTTCTTTATTTTGTTGTTTTGTTGATTTTGTTGTTCTAAAAGACTAGACACGACTTCCTCCATGTGAGTAGGTTGGATCTATCCTCTCAGAACTCTTTTTCATGGATTTGGGTAGTTTTATATCCATTTTCATGTGTTTGTGGGTTAGAACCCCCCTATCCTCTTTGGAGTTCTCATAGTAGTTATTATAGATGATATGCTTGTCGTATGTATTGGAATGAGTTTCTTTTCTCCTTACCCTTACTCTATCTCTTAAGTTTAATTTTATTTGCTTTATTGATTTTTTGATACTGTCATCATGACATTCATATGCTTAGATTAGGATCATGCATTCGAGCCTAGATTATCATGTTTTAATAGATATTGTTGTTATGTGGTGTGCTTTTCCTAATGATTCACATGCTATCCTTAGTAGCAACTGGGCTTGTAGGATTCATTCCATGTGTGCTTTGCATTTTGTATATTATTGCATCTAGGATTATGTATCTTTTCTAACTATTTCTTTTCTGTTGCACTTGGCTAGAGTACCCTGTAAGTATTCTTTTCATTCATTTGCATATCACCCCTTAGACCACTTTATCTAGGATCATAATTGTTTTATAATCCACCACGCTCTTGGCTTGGTATGGAGGAGTAATATTTGAGTTTCTTCATTTTTCTTCATCATGTGCATGTATTTTGCTTCTTTAGTACATCCGATATGCTACCATGAGTGTGACACCCGATTTTTTTTTTTTTTTTAATTTTGCAATAAATAAAACTCAAAAATAAATAAATAAATAAGTAAATAATAAATAAATAAATAAATAAATGCATAATTTTGGAAATTGGGAATTTATTGATTAAATTGTTAAGGAAATAAATTGTGAGACACCACACGTTAAATATTTTAAAAAGTGGTAAGTGATGTTTTATAGTTTGGTAGTGAGGTTTTTAGACGTGAACCTAACGTATAATCATAAGTAATTTTAGGAATTATGACTTTTAAAATTGGAATAACATAATAAATAAATAAATATTAAAAAAAAAGAAAAAGAAAAAGAAAAAGAAAAAGAGGAGCCTTCGGTGGGGCTAAGGGTCAACATGGCCCTTGGTAAATACATGGGACAAAAGCAAGGGCCAAACAGATGGCCTAAATAGAGACACCTACATACAGGTGGCACGAGAGGGAACATCCACGTGTGTGATAATTTAACATTTGCATGTATAAATAGTGAGGATAAGTGATAAGGAGATACAAACGAATTGGAAAGAAGTGAAGGAGCATAGTAAGGTTCTGAAGCTCGGTGATAATAGGAATAAGGTTAGAGGTGAGTTTTATTATACCTTGAGTTATTATAACATGTTTTATACATGTCTTGAGTTACCATAATATATTTTACGAATGTTTTGAGTTACCACAATTTATTTTATATAATTTATGTTTTATGGTTATGTTAATGTTTCAATTACGTGGATTATTTTCTGAACTCTATTTGCTTAAATTAAAACCCATGGATATGTTTGTTTAAATTTTAGAGATTATTTGGCAATGATCTTGTAAACAATTATTTTCTGTTCGTACCACCACGGGAGTCCCATGCCTTGGGGGACTTAAATAACCATAGGCCCCTGTTTGACCACTTTGTGGTTCCCTGTTTGTCATGGATCCATTGACCCATATTCTGATTATCACTCTAGTGACCCCTGCTTTGTATTGTGGTTATAGTTATTTATGTAACTTTTATTTTAGTTTCTGCCACTTGAATAATTTATTTATGCAACTTAAATGCTTAGTTTAAATAATTATCGATGGCTATTTTATACCCTAGTACTCACAGTATAATATTTTTCACTCTACTATGTGCTTATAGCCCTTACCCTTTTTAGGTGATGAGGTTTAACGGGATCAAAATGGGGAATGAATCGTTGTGTTTTTTTTTTATTTCCTTTTTTAATATTTCTATTTGTTTTTTTTTATCGGACTCTTATAATACAATAAAGCTCAAATGACTATGTTTGTTTCCTTTTAAATAAACAGTTGGTACCCAATTATTTTATTTTAATTTATTTAATTTATCCGCTTGCGCTATGACTACAAAATTATTTGAATTATTTCATTTTTATCTTGTTACGACGCCAAGTCTTTGGGTACCGGGTTTGGGTCGTGACAAAAGTGGTATCAGAGCAATAGTTTTTTTTTAAATAATAATATTTTTGTGCATAATTTTCACATTATTTGAATTGAAAATTATTCCAAATATATATATATATATATGTGTTCCAAAAAAAAATTATTAACCTTGTATTATTTGATATTATGTGGTGTGTCTAACACAAGTAAACCATGTTGTAATGTCTAGGCTAAGTTTTCTTGTGTTGCAGGAAATGGCCAATCTTATGGAGTTGTTTTGGTTCGAGCCTCCAGGAGCTCATCTTGTCCCAAACTTATTAGAAAGCTGGGGTGATTCGGAGAGTCTTATCAGGCAAGCCCACCCCGTACTTGACCGACTCATGGGACGACCTGTGTATTTGCAGGCCGACCTCGATGAGGATTTCTTATTCTAGAGACTTAGCCGAGGCAGCACTCGTGAGAGATACATAGGGCCGACCCGCGTCGTTGGTCTTGTCCCAGACCTAGATCAGCCGCATTTTCTGGTCACACCTCTACCCCTAGGCTTTGCGGAGAGAAGGGGAAACACGTATCCTAGCAGCCACATTCGCACGACAACACCTCCTCCACAACACATTGTCCATATCCCAGCTATGGACGTCACTGACAGTGCATCATACTTGGAGGTACCAGTACAAATTACCGAACGGGAGTTTTGGGGTTATGATCCTGGTGTTCTTGTCTACATAGTCCAGGTGGTATAGAGTTGCTTTGGAATAGAGCACAGTGGGTGGGAGTTTAAGTTCCTCATGTAGAGTGAGTTTGTAGGGTCATTTCATGGGCCAATTTTCCGGAGTCAGTTCTCACGGTGGTGGCCTAACGGCCCCTTCTAGATGTCCGACCAGGAGATCCTTTTGTGACCTGACCGTGATTAGCCTAATCCAATTTTGTATCAGTAGGATTAGATACTAACACTTGACCGTTATCTAAGTATGTTATGCTAATATCTTTTCCTTGTATAAGTAAAACCAGTATTATGTAAATGATGTATGTATTGGATATATATGCTATTATGGGATCGTTATGAATCATAAATACAATATTGCTATAATAATTTATTCAAAAAAAAAAACAACAACAACAAAAAGGGAAGTCCACTAACCGTTTTCACCTTGTAGTGATGGCTAATGATGGAAATGGAACCGGATCATCGGTCAGTGGTACTGACCCAATGGAGCAAATCATAGAAAGAGCAGTTACTAGTTTTCTGCGAGCCTTACAAACCAACGTTAACAGTGGATTGCCTGAACGACAAGAATAACCAACTATTATAAAACAGTTCCTGGACTTGAAACCTACCATATTTACCGGCAGTACAAACCCATAGGTGGCAGAAGCTTGGGTCAGAGATATGGAGAAAATTTTTCGCGCGCTACCTTGCACAAAAAGACAAAAAGTGACTTTCGCTATATTCACCTTCAAAGACGATGGACAAGAATGGTGGCTACTTACCTTGGAAAAAGAAGATATTATGACTCGGGCCAGATTCTTGGAGGTATTCTATGAAAAATACTTCCCAGATTCGCTGCAGGAACAAAAGGCGTCGAAATTCATACATTTAAGGCAAGGAACCATGACAGTGGCCGAATACGAGAGCAAGTTCACGCAACTGGCCCGATTCGCGACGTACGTCATCCCCACCGAAGCTCAAAAAGCCAGGAAATTTGAAGCAGGATTGGATCTTGAAATCAAGGATAGGCTGGAGGTTTTGAAACTACCAATCTATGCGGCAGTAGTAGATCAAGCTTACATTGCAGAAAGAGGAATTAAAGCCTTGCGCTCTGGGGAACCAAGCCAGAGGAAGCGATTTTGGGAAAGAGATAACAGAAGGCCCGATGTCGTGCCTCCCAAGAGGGTAAATACAAGCACAACCAATTCAACCGGTCCAAGCAATCAAGTTCCTACAAATCCTAGAGGTAGCACCATTCTAGCTTGCTCTACCTGTGGAAGGACTCATTGGGGACAACGCCGTCGAGATACAGGAACATGCTTTAGATGTGGCCAAGTTGGCCACTTGCTAAGAGATTGTCCAAAGCTTACTAGTCCTACAGTCGGCCCCTTTGAACCAGTCCGAAAACCCGCAGTACCTGGGGGAGTGAGAAAGGACCAAAAACGCCAAGGAAGAGCTTTTGCCTTGGTGCTTGGAAACCCAGAAGTTACAGAGAACGTCGTGTCAGGTACACTTTTTGTTTGTGGTCACTTAGACCATGTTCTCTTTGACTCTAGTTCAATTCATTCTTTTGTTACACCACACTTTGCTACCAAGTTGGCATCAACACCTATCTTCGATGTCTGAGATTTAGTTGATTCCTTGTGACCTTTTTCAACAATTTTTCCAACTTGGCCAGTTTTAACATAGTTGGATTGAATTCATTTGTTTCTAGAGGAAAAAGCCCTCTCATTGGTTGTAGAAGGGGAAATGGTCCTGCCAATTGCACAAGAACCCTTAGGTCTTTTGGTAAGATGGACTCGGGAAGCTCCTTTGTTGGTGGAGGTGGAGTTGGGATTGCATGAATCACCAGAGGTGGTTGGGTACTGGAAACCCTAGATAGGCATCACAATTTAGCAAGAACATCACTGTGGGTGGCAACCATATTGGTAGTAGTATCCATGCTTCGTTGCATGTCTACTATATTTTCGGGGATCTGAGCCATTGTTTATTTTGGTGAAGAAGGGGTACTCTAGGTAATTGATGAATCTTTCACTCTTCTTTTGCGCATAACCAGTGGCAAAGAAACTAACATTGGCTCACCCTCAACCAAATCTATGATTTTCTAGAGTCTACCAGTGCGAGTCTAAAGAACTTAAGGGATATCAAGCCGTTCTAAAGCTATAGTGCACGACTAAAACATGTTAAAACATTTTGGTTCAATTGATCATTATGCAACATGCTAAAACACTGAATTCAACCCTTCAAAATAAAATGCCTGAACCACTGCTCAGAATTTTGAGAACCTTAGATCCCATATAACGCACATAGCATGAAAGACAACAAACACCCCTATAGAGGATAAGGTTATCATGTCCTAGCTTTGACATGATTTAGGGTTTCACTATTCAAACAAGTGGCATCATACATCTTAGTATGGGGTGGCATCCTATCCTAATTTGGAAGTTGCTAAAGTTTACTATATGTAGTAGGTTAGTCTTGGTCAAAAAGGGTAGCTCAGCGAGACACCGATATACCAACTCAATCCGGAGGATCAAGTGGTACATGGTGATCCTGATTCCAAGGCTTGTGCTCCCACCATATTAGAGCCCATGTCCGTCTATCCGCCTGAAGCCGAATAGCTCTCCAGGATAACAGGTGACAAGCACGGGACTTAGGCGCACTATGCATGCAATACAATGAACACATAATTGAAAATAAAAGTCATATCATGGAGTTTGAGTCAAAGTTTCTTAATGTCCCCAACAGAGTCACCAGAAACTATAACATGCCCGAGGGGTACCCACGCGCGTTAATAGTCCGAACCCTTAGTATCTTCGATCTAGTCTCACGAAGTGCAATGTGAAACGTACATGAGAGTCCAAATTTGGCAACTTTTATATAAATTTATTTTATTGCAAAAATCTTTGCTAGAAATGGGCTACATCACCAGATCTTAGAGTCACCACGTAATATTTTGGAAAATTAGGAAACCTATGAATGGTGTTAAGGCCACTGTTCATCATAACCAAATTTGCTTGGCTCAGAACCTTAGGTATGAGAGGGGAAGGTCATTAATTGAGCACCCCCACTCACTTGATAAAAGATCGACCTCTACTAAACCATGATATGATTTTTATTTACTTCATATGTTCATATTCTGATTATTTAATAAATGCTAAAATTACTTTGCGAAGAAAAAAAATATCAGCTGGGTCATTCATTTTGGAACAATTCGATTTCATGTATTTTGAAAGCATTTTAAACAACTCGACGAAAACTTGAGTTTGCGATATGAAAATCAATTTTGTTCCAAATTGAACAACACAACCTCCATCCACAGGCATTCATAGAGATATATCAAATAAGTACATAGCCGCATGGTACGATGCTAAATATAGTAAGAAAACACACACAAATGGGATACTAAAGCATAAAAACTTACATATTTACCGGTGTCCCACAAACTGTCATGACCCGAACCTGCCCCTAGAAGTTAGGATCATAATCGGCAAGTAATCATGAGATTACCTACGGCCATAGATAGAAAATCAAACATATTTATCAATAGCCAGAAATGGAAGCAAAAACACAGATTGTTTAATGAGCTGTGCATATGTGGCAAAATAAAAACCTTTCACACATATAATATAACTCACACATCATATGCATAAGCAATTTATACATGTCCAGGATCATTCAGAAATTGTCATATCATAAACCAAGGATCATTCAAAACAATCTTAACAAAAACCCCGGATTATATACAAACTTGGTCACACATGACCACAAAAGAAAACAAAAAGGAAAAAATCAAAAGCTTCATATGTGAGACAACCTTGGCTGACTTCAAAAACTCGATACTCTTGCACAATTTCACTAGGGCTAGGGCTGGATATCTCGCTGCTCACCTATATATATATATATATATAAATAAATAGTGAGCTAATGCCATGTGAATAATACCAGAGCTAACACCATGTGAATAATACCAGAGCTAATGCCATGTGAATAATACAGATGTAAAGAGGTTAATGAATGAGATTCGCATAAACACAAATCATACTTGTACTTAATACATACTGTACAAATGAAGCACAATTCTCATTCATAACAGACTTAAGCAAATCATAATGGAACGACCTCGAGTCCAATCCATTATACTTAGAATGTATCAAAAGGACGAAACGACCTTGAGTCCAATATATTCATATACAAAATGACCTTTGGTCCAATACATTCATATTCAGAATGACCTTCGGTCCAATTCATACATAATCGAAATGACCTTCGGTCCAAAACAATCATTCGTAATCGAAACAACCTTCGGCCCAACATATTCATACACGCATTGATAATCATGATTAAGTTCACATTCGTAGTCATATTTATATTCACATTCACAACGACCTTTGGTCCACTCCATTCCTTATTCAAAATGACCTTTGGTCTATTTAACAAATATATAAAACGACCTTCGGTCCAATTCATATATAAGATGACCTTAGGTCTATCTTGTCAAATATTCTAAACGGCCTTGGGCCATTCTGTGTCCTTATCACACATACCAAACGACCTTGGGCCCATTTCATATTCTTTTCACACATACCAAATGGCTTTGGGCCCATTCTGTATTCGCACAAAAAGACCTTTGGTCCAATCTTATAATTTCGTGCTAATCAGTCACATTTCAAATCCTATACGAATCAAACAGGTAGAATACTCATTTATAATACAAATTCATGAGTTCGGAAAACTTACCACATAGGTAGTATTTAGAAAATAACATACATGATTTTTTTTTTACTAAGATATTACTCACAGTGTTCAGATGGTTGATTCGTCCTCGCAATTGACCCTACATAATTCATAGCACATACGGAAATTGGGTCACAATACAATTCAATCTATGAGACCCCTAAATTTTACAAATTCCTAGTAAGACCCTTACTTTTGAATTATTATAATAAAAACCCTTAGTTTCCCATTTATTCATAAAATTAACCCTAGACCTGAAAACGTATCACGGATGGACCCGTACAAACCCTAATTGATCTTGTTAACTTAGAAATCATTTTTAACACTCTAGTATTAATTATTTAACTCTCAAATTTTAGATTAGCAGCTTAAAATCCTAATTTTTTATTTTTATCATTTTCATTTGATTGTGTGCAAGATCATTTGAACCAAATTATTTTTCCTAACATTATTTTAATTAATACCACACTTGAAATAGTTATTCTAATCAATTCCAAACCCACACATTTTATTTTAATTACATTTTGTGCCCAAATCATTCTTTATACATATAAAATCACACCCCCAATATTATAATCTTTTTTCAAAATATCTACAATATGTATATATATATATATATATGAGAAAAGACCCTCAAATCTATATCACATGGCCAACCTAGCATATACACTTGTAGTGTACTTTTGGAAACAACATTGCATGATTCATGAAGGAAAATTTGACATTGGTATCATAATTCAAGGAAATTTGTCTTGTACTTGTAACTATTTTAGTTCCAATTAAACATAACCCTAACTAGAACTTTTTTAAGTACATAATTAAGGTCCTAATCACCTCTCATTCTATTACATTGAAACTAAATCAAAGAACTATGTAATTGAATTGGAACCAAGGGCAAAATAGGCTCTTTATCATTTTTTTTTCTTCTATAAATATACCACTTATCTCCACCTTTTGAGCACAAAACACATTCACACACTACATATTCAGTTGAGAAAGAGAGGAGAGGGAGAAAAAAGAGAGAGGAAGATAGCTTTGGTGGTAAAGGAAAGGAAAAAAGAGAAGAAATTATGCAAATTCTTCAACTAGGCAACAAGTAAGCCGTAACACAACTTTCTCTTTTATTTTCATTTTTCAAATACATGTTATTAGAGATTTAAAATCATATTTTTAGATATGTTGTAATGGTATTCATGTGTTCAAAGTTGATGAATTAGGCTTGATCCTTCTTCTACTCATATTTCCTCTTAATAGATCCAAAACCACCTTTTTCTTTCCGTATCTCCCATTATTTCCAAAGGCATACCATCACTCTAAAAATATGAGTTATTGATATATCATTTAGTATGTTTTCATCACAAAAGAAGTGAAAAATTTCCCTTACTTGGCCTCTTTTCTCACCGATCTTCTTATTTTGAGTATTGTGCATGAAAAACCTGTTTTACAGCCAACTTAAAAAAATTATAGAAAAATGTAGAAACATCTTTAGGACCTCAGTTTTATGTCAAAAATATTCCTTAAGGAGTTATCTTTCAATGAAAATTGGTTTCATTGAAAAAGAGTAAGCGGTTTGTAAGAAAATCCAATTTTTGTAATGGTCAAAGAATCTGGAAAGCGCTGGAGTGTTTCCTAAATAACTAAAAGTCCAGAAAAGCTATTCCATTTCCAAAACATGTTCTGAAAACTAGATAAAATTCTCTACGAACCATAAGAAGTCCAGGTTCTGAAAAAATCTGAAATAGCCCTTTTGATTTTAATCTTTAAGTGGTACTGAATCCGGAAATTCTGTTAGCATTGGTGTTTTATGCTCTTGTGTTCATGAATATGTTTATTAGTATATGATCATGTGTTGGTATGATATTGCATGTGTTGTGGTAATATACCTTTTTATTTTAGTCCCTTGATGATGCTCATACTTATGCAAATTTATTCTTTTGTTACTTGCTTGTACTAAATAACTTAAAACATTAATCTAGACGAAAAACTTAATGGGGTGGCTAATGGGGTTTCGTTCACATGAGTATTGTTATGAGATGAAGTAATATTCAAATTGAATCGGTTAGTGGGACGTGTTCCCCTTTGAAAGTTGAAGTCTTGCGCAAGCGGTTATCGTGTAAACCCTAGAATGCAACGGACGTATTCAGACTCTTTGCGATGGTTTGATTGGTGAGATTAGGTTGGGTCCAGATGAGACATTTAGGAAGATAAAACTTTTTTTGGAAGGATAAGGTTGGATTCAGGATGATAAAATCTTTTTCTTTTCGTCGTCCCTTTTGAGGCCCTGCGATTGGCGCTACGCATTATATAACCGTTAGTAGGCATCCGAGGTAAGTTCTGCAACAAAGCGGCAAAAGGGGGAGTTCCGAATAATCTGGTGTCCAATTCTTGCGGTTGGGATGATCAAATCTCTTTGGGGGATTTCTAGATTACTAATATCTAACTTGTAATCCTTTATTATTGAATGATCATGCTTCATTACTTGCTTGTTATAATTGTGATGGTGTATTGGATTGGGAAAAAGGGATGGGATGTGTGTGTGTTTACTGGGCATTCAAAGCTCACGATGTTTCATGTCAGGTATTGAAGACTATTAGGCCAGTCAAAGGTAAAGCTGAAGCATTTGAGGACGTATGGCTACCCTAGGAGGTTTAGAAACTAGTTTGTAAACGTGTTTTGAAGTGATAGATCCCATGTTGTATTTAAGACATGATGTTGTAATTATTATATATATATATATATATATCTTTTGTAGCCTATCCTTATACTCCGTCAACTCATATAGGCCTTGTGTTAATACTTTGTCAAGATCTGTTAAAAAGGTAGCTTTGCTATCTAAGGTGATTGGACTTAGAAGGGAGACTATATTGACTCCTTCGACTTTCCTGGGATCTTACTTGGCTATTAGCCAAAGGACTCATCAGTGACGTTTCCTACTCTTGTAACTTTAGGTAAACCCTGTATTTATTTGTTTATATATTCTCTGATGTTCTCGATTTTTGGGGCATCACACAACCCTTTCTCAAATTCGTTTATCTTTCTTAGGCTTCTTTCTAACTCTTTAGTTCATTTAGGATGCTCAATATATGCCTAAGAATGCTCAGAAATGAAAAGAAACGAAAATTGAAACATAAAACAACTTTTCAAAGTTTCTTGAAACAGGGCACTTTGCTCGAGCGCAACATTGATCGCTCGAGCGAACCCCTTGGTCTGCAAAAGTATTGGATGCTCTCATTTTATGCTCAAGCCAACTTCTTGGTCGTTCGAGCCAAGTCCAAAATTAAAGGGTGGTTGCTTGAGCTGTCTTTTAGTCGCTCGAGCCAACCTCCAATGTCTGCAAAAGTACCGGGAGCTCAAAATGTACGTTCGAGTGACATTTCCATCGCTCGAGCGAACTACTCAAATTCTAGAATTTCCAAATTTCTGTTTGAGCTTCAAACAAAGCTCCATGGCTCCAAATTCATGCATGACTCACCCAAACATGTAAGAACACTCCCATATATATATATATATATATTTGAAGCTAGTTTCAATCCATAACACAAAATTCCATGAAGTCAATGAAATTTAAGCCTTGAACTTTATATTTAACAAACAATCTTTTATACCTTGCATCTACAAGCTTTTAAGCTTAAAATTGGACAACATAACAATTCATGCATGCATGTGTCAAACAATTCTCAATTCTATATGGATTATATGATTCATGCTCTACAATGAGATTTCATAACAAATTCATACATGCATGTGCAAATTGATCTTAATTCTTACAATCTTAGCTAAATTCATACACTTAATTACATATTCACCTTGAATTTGCAAAGTGGCTCAAATTCATGAATTATGGCTCAAACACTCACCTAGGAACTTCAATATAGCTCAATTTAGCAAGAGCTTGAGTTGTTCTTCACAAAACTTCAATCTACTAAGCAATCCTCCAAGTTGAGTTCCTTTCTCTCTCTAAATTGACTCAATCTCTCTCTAGAACTCACTCTTTTCTCTCTATATGCTCTCCTCTTGCAAGTTTGAGCTCAAAGTCTTAAGTAGATAACTAAACACACACACACACACACACATATATATGAGATCATTAGCTTAACTAATTAAGCTTAAGGTTAATCAATTACCATTGTTTTAATCAAGTTAATCTAATTAATTTGATTCAAATCAGTTTTAATTAAATTTCACTATAGCCTCTAAAAATTATGCTAATCACAATGGTACAGTCAATTTTGGTTTCTGTTGCCTCTACAGCCCTCAATTTTAGGTTATGGTAGAATATAGAACTGATATCTCTACAATGAACATATATAAATTCAAAAACACATATAATCACATGATTCGCATCCAAAATCACATTAAGCACACAATTGTGAAGCTAATTAAAGAGTAACAGCATATCACAAAACAGGGTTATCACATTAGCAATTACAAAATAAAGTTAGTAAAGCGTGTATGATCCTATATACAAGATTCTAATGCAATTCATTCACAATATGCAACTAGTGATTCGGCTTCTAAAACATGACATGTGATTCATATCAAGAACATGAAGTTGCACACAAAATCACGTATTAATCGATTAAACTCAC